>CM053761.1:51021164-51046451 GCA_028658305.1 Pachyuromys duprasi
TTAAAGGGACAGCAGTAGCAGCGACGAAAAGTGGAGATGATAGAAACTTCTACCGGAAAAAGAAGTTCTGCACAGCTCACCCCTAGAACGTTTCGGGACAGCGGCACCGAGCACGCTCCGGCTTTGCCCCGTGTCTTTCTGGAGTCAATTCCGGTCCCCCGACTGGGTTGCTTCATGTCTCCGAGGGTGGAGCCTCGGGAACTGGCTCCCCATAATAGTGACCTCCGGTCCCCTGGACCAGGAAAGAGGGAAGGGGAGATGGCCCTTCCTAGGACGCTGCGTGCTTGCCAACTTCAAAGAGACCTGAAGTTTACAGGGCTGCAGCCCCGGCCCCAATCACCTCGAAGGCTGGGTGCTAATTTGCGTTTTGTAGAAGGAACCTGACATTTCCTGAAGGGGTTAAGGAGTGTGTCCAAGGCCATCGGACTAGGGAGTGGTCAGACCAGGTCTCATGCTTAGGCAGGTGCCTTCTCGAGAGGGACGAGAGGGACGCCTCCCCACCCCTAGCCCAGGAGCCTCAGTAGTGTGCTTGGAGGGCAACTTGGAGGCCTGGCCTCATCTCAGGCCACCTCCTGCTTACCTAACTGCACCTTGGGCCAGCTTTCTTGTAGGCTTTGTAGATCCAAGCTTGTGGCCTCCCCTGGGCCTCTGCTGTGCATTCTCAGGCCTGGCTTCTCACATCGACATGCCTGCCCCTTCTCAGGCATGCAGGGGCCCAGGACCCACCCCATAGTGTGTCCCATCCTGATGGGTGACTCAGTGCCAGTGGAAGGTGCAGGCGCCTGCTTATTATAGGATCCCAGGATAGCCCAGGACAGCACAGCGGGCCTGGAATGAGCCTGGACTTCCTCATGACTGGTGTGTGAGACTTAGCTTCCTTGAGATTTTCAGGTTAGGCCCACATGTCAATTTTGTTCCTAGCCAGAGAACAAAATCTCTATCTCTGCCTGCCTGCCTGCCTAAGAGGTCAGCAGTTGTTATTGGCCACAGTGGGCTGAGAAAATCACTAAGAGCTCCCAACTTTCTGCCAAGAGAACCCTGTTTAGGAATAATGGCAAAAACATGTCCTACGCCTTCCTTGGCCTTCAGGAGTCAGAGAAGCCACAGGAATTGAACTCAGGTTTTGTTGTTTAAATTTCTTATATGGTGTTCTTATATGGCATGTGAGTCAGTAGGCCAGAAGAGGGCTCCAGATCCCTCTATAGATGGTTGTAGACTCCACGTGGTTGTTGGAAATTGAACTTGGAAGAAGACAGTGCTCTTAACTGCTTAGCCATCTCTCCAGCCCACCGAAAAGGCAGCGCATGCTCTTAAAGACTCTTCTCCACCCCACCCCACCCCCATCCACTATCAATCACACTAGGACCAAGTGACTAGGCAAATAAGGTGTGGTAGATGTGGCTGGATTACATGATTGCAATCCCAGCGTTCTAGAGGCTGAGACAGGAAAATTACCTCAGGTTTGAGGCCGACCAGGGCTACATAATAAGACAATGTCCCAGAAAAACAAAAACAGCATGTTCCTCTGCATTTCAGACTTTGGAATTTTGGGGCCCATGTGTAGGTTGTCTGGGAGATATTAGGGCATTTGTTGAGGTCATCACATGCCTCTTTCCCTCTGGCAGCAGAGGCCCCTCCATGGCAGTCTCCTCTGCACACAGCACAGTGTGGCATCCAGAAGTCACATGAGTGGGGATCTGCCAGGGGGTGTTCCTGGCTTACGCCAGAGCAGGGTGTGGACAGCTGTGAGAGCCTAAAGTATGCTGGGGCAGGGGGACCCTCCAAATGCCTATTTCACTCATTGTTCTGCTCTTAAAAGTTGAACCCCACCTCTTTCCACCCCATCACAGGTAGGGGATAACCCATCGGCAGGCAGGACGTGGTGACTCCACCCACCTCGGCTGTCCCAGGGTCGGGCAGCGCCCAGGCCACTTGGATTCTTGGCAGGATATGGCTCTGGTTTATCTTGTCCATGGCATCCTGCTAGTAAGAATGGGTGAACATGAGTAGCTGGCCAGTGATGAGACTCTGTAAAGGGAGGAAGATAAGTTGTGAAGAACGGGGTACTTGTCATATCCTTGGAGCTCGTAGGGGTCTAGGGGCCTAGGGTAGACTCGTCCAATTTTCCAAAGAACATATCCTATTATGGTGACAAAATGTGTCCCTTATTTTATGTTATTTTTTTGATGCTGCACTTGGTCGCAGTATCTTCCACGGTGGAGAATGCTGCTATCACTGGCATACGTCTGGGTAGCACAGTGGCTTCTAGCTTTGAGGGAGACCTCCAGCAGAAGGGCTGTGGGTTCCTGTCTCAGAGGCCATGCAATTAGCCCATCTCCCTAAGACACATCCTTTAGCCCCTAGGGTTATCTCTTGTACCATAAGGCCTGCAGAATCCACTTCCTGAGCGTCCTTCCATATTTCTTCTCTGCCCTATACAGAACTATTCATGCTATACATACAGCAGAAATCCCATCCTGCCCCGTGGCTGAGACCCAGCTCCCTAGGGCTGTAGGGAACAGCAGCAGCTCTCTCACTGGAAGCATCCAGCCTGTCTCCGCCACCTCGCCAGGTGGTTCACCCCGCACCTGCCTCTCACAAACCCCTCGGGTGACCTCAAGTCAGGATAAATCTCCAAACATCTGCGATCTGAGGGAGCAGCAGTTCCTATGCCCTCCAGCATGCATGCTACCGCTTCATGCACCACGTCCTTCCCACCTGCAACACCCTCGCCGTACCTTTGCCACCTCAGCCAAGTAAGACTCCCAGTTTGATAAAAGCCCACAGCAGCCTGGGGTGCTTGCAGGACCGAACCTCAAAGCTCTGGGAGAAGTTGGTACCAAGTCAGGAAAGAAAATAAGAAAACAGATTCAGTTGCATCAAGTGGCCGTACCGACACCGACGTCTCACACTCGCGGCTGGAAGGCCAGACTGCCAGTTGCCACAAGCAGCCCTGCCTCCGCGTCACAGCGTAACAAACTGAAGGGTTCAGCCTTTGTGTCTGTCCAGGCGGGGTTGGTGCAGCCTTTTGAACGCTGTGGGCGGGTCTCTAGGAAGCAGGGCGGGGCTTCGCATGGTGTGGGCGTGGACCAAACGCTTCAGCCCTGCTCCCGCCCTAGAAACACGCGGACGTGGTGACGTCTGGTTTCTCCCGGCGTTTCCCGGGCAGGGGTGGGTCACGTGAGCCAGTTTTCGCGCGAAAACCGGTGGCTGCTGGTGCGGTGGAGCTATCGCAGGGATGGCGGTGAGGAGCGGGCTGGTCCCGGGAGGGCGGTGTTCAGCGGTCTTAGCTTGCCTTGCCGGACATTTCCCTCCTCGGCATGCCTAAGTGCGTGGCCACTTGCTCCCGTCCGGGACGGGTTTGCGCCCCTCATGTGTCCCTAGGCCCCGGGTCTCCGCGCACTTTTGGTGGTGAGGGTGCAGGAAATGGAACCCTGAAGCTCGCCCGTGGAGGAAAAGCGTGCCACCACGTAGCTGCATGCACCCGGACCCTCCTGAGAAAGTCTCACGGCCGCCCGGGCGGTGGTGGTACACGCCTTTAATCCCAGCACTGGGGGGGGGGGATAGAGGCGGTGGGAGCTCTGAGTTCGAGACCAGCGTGGTCTACAGAGCAACTTCTAGGACAGCTAGAAAGAGAAAAAGAGTCTCACAAAGTTACCCAGGCTGGTCTTGAACTCACTCTGTGGTGCGGGGTAGCCTTGAACTTGGCGTCCTCAGGCCTCAACCTCAGGCTTGCTCTATCTACTGTAAGTGTTAGAGCCCTCATGACTTTCATTAAAAGTTTAAAGGCCTGTTCTTTCCGCCTCTCAGTTCTAGAATACTGTTCCTTGATGGGTCTTAATTCTCACCTCTTGTCACAGCCCCCAGCATATTGTGGGGCACGGGGTCTCTGGGGTGTGGAAATAGATGACAAACAATGGCTGTAAAAAGAACAAAACAAACTGCGTATCTCCTGTGACAGGTGGTCAGAGTGGCCTGGTATGTGAGGAGTAGGCCCAGCAGGTGGGGAGGACTCGATGCCTGGTGGACAGGAATGCCCCAGGGTAAACAGCCTGTGTTCCTCCAGTGTCTGATGGCACCCTCTCTTGCAGGAATCTTCTGAGTCCTTCTCTGCAGCATCTAGCCCTGCCCGGCAGCGGCGCCGCATCAGTGATCCCCTCACCTCCAGCCCAGGCCGAAGCTCCAGGCGCGCTGATGCCCTTACCTCCAGCCCAGGCAGAGACCTCCCCCCATTTGAGGATGAATCTGAGGGGCTGCTGGGTACTGAGGGCCCTGTTGAGGACGAAGAAGATGGAGAGGAACTCATTGGTGATGGCATGGAGAGGTATTTCTAGTCTAAACCATGGTTACGTTGCTTAGCAGAAGGACCCTCTTGTCCGGTGGCCTGGCCCTGGGGACCCATGAGTGTAGAACCTGATGATTTTGCCTTTGAATGTGTTTTGGTTGGGGGAGAGGGTTCACCAGCCACTGTGAGGATCTATTTAGCTCACTGTATGCAGCTCAAACTAGATCCTACGGCCTAGGTAAGCCCCAGCTCAGAAGAAGGGGACCCACAGAGTCTGAGCTGAGGAGTCCTGAGTGGTGGTGCCAACTAGGAAAGACAGGTTCAGTCAGCAAAGTTGTACCCAGCCTGCATCAGGCTCTGGGTGAGAAATGTTCAGGGTTGTAAGCAGATATGCTGAAGGTAACTGAGGCTGACTGTCAGGAAGCAGGATGTAAGCTTTGTCTGTTAGCAGTCAGATCCCTACCTCTCAGCCTTACTAACAGTTACAGCTGGGATCTGGTACCAATTATGTGAGCAGCTAGGAGCTTCTGGTGCCCTTCTTTTGTACCCTTCCATGGGGGATATCTGTGAGGTGTGTGGAGGACTTTCTGCACCATTCAGTTCTTCGATGTAAACACTGCCAGGCTAGGTACATAGTGTGAGTCCAGGTTTGGGAGGAGGTAATACAGATCATCCTCGGCCCCCGGTCAAGGGCTTCCCTGCAGAGCTGCTCACACAGGACTCTTCCTGTACTACCTCCTTCTCTTTCTTGACTCTAGACTAGGCTGGATTCAGACTCTCAGATGCCATTGCCTCTTCCTCCTGAGTGCTGGGATTAAAGGCGGGAACCAGTACCGCCAGGCTTTTAGACCTCTTTTTTACAGTGAGAGGACCTTGGGGGTGTCTGAGGACTGTCTGACGTAGGGCTTGTGTAGAAAGAGGCTATATTATAACCCTGATCCTGGTAAAGAGCACTGCACAGGGACATTCAGGGCAAGCTTTCTGAGCACCGTTTCTGTCGCCCCACTGCCGTCCCTCCTGCCTGTCGATCATAGTTGCTGACCCCACCACAGGCTACCGGCTTTCTACTCTGGATCTCCTTAGCCCTCCCAGTTGTGATCATTTTACCTGAACTGGAACCATACCGTTTTGTCTTTCTGTGCCAGCATTTCACTCACTCAGCACAGTGGCACACACCTGTGTTACAAGCACGCAGGGAGGCAGAGGCAGGCGGGTCTCTGTGAAAGTGAGTCCAGGACAGGCAAAGCTAGACAGAGAAACCCCGTCTTGAAAAAAAATAAATAAATAAACAACAAAAACAATGTATTGAGTGTTTTACCACATGCATGTCTATTCCTACAGAGACCAGAAGAGTGTCGGATACCCTGAAACCAGAGTTAACATGGTTCTGAGCTTGCCTTGTGGGTGCCGAGAACTGAACTCATGTTCTCTGCACAAAGAGCCAGTACTCTTAACCACTGAGCCATCTCTCCAGCTCCTCATTTTTCTAATACTGTCTCCCCCCTCACCCGTGTTACATTGTTCATTGTGTTTGTGTGGGGGTGCTTGTGCCGTGGCATGTGTGGCGGTCAGAGAACAACTTGCCAGAGGTGGATTTTTTCTATTTCTACTATTGGGTCCCAGATTAAATTCAGATCGGGTTTAGTGGCAGGCCTTTAGCTGTCCAGAAATGTCTTTTCAGGCACAAAAGTTTTGAAATTTGATGAGATCCAGATTGTTTTGTTTTGTTTGTTTGTTTCACTCTAGACTAATTAGAATTTCACTGAGTGTGTTTCCAGTGACTGAAATCCTTGAAGGGTCAGAATGTATTTTTCTGAGAAGCCATTATTCTGCACAGGACCAGTCTGGGCTTTTACCTGATTTGCCTTTGATGTTGTGAAATTATTTGTTTTGAGAGGGTAGTTTGAGAAAGGGGTAGCCTTACCAGTAACCCTTGAGGAAGGGAGACCTCGAAGTCTGTTTCCCTGGGAGGTGCTGGCTCCTGCATCACACTGAGGAAAGAGCTTCAGCCCATTGGACTGCATGCTCGACTGTAAATCACGCCACCCCATCAAAGATGAGATGGCACCCAGGGAAGCTGTCCCCAGCTCTGTGTGACATGGTGCTTCTTTTCAAGTACCTAACAAGTGGCCTTCTGGGAAGAGACTGCTTGGTGGTCTTGGAATAGCTCAGGCGGTTGAGCTGTGAATGTGAGCTTTCCAGGCAGCCAGTCTGGCTGGGTTTATGGGGGGGAAGATGTCAGCCTGTTTTGCTCTCTCAAGCCTTTCTGGTGTCTAATTCCATTTTCTTTTTCGTAATGATTCTTTTTTTTTTTTATGTGCACTAGTGTGCACATACATGTATAACTATATAATATATACACATTACATGCATGTATGTGCGTGTAAGGTGTCAGATCCCCTGTATATGGAATTACAGGTAGTTGTGAGCTGCCAGGTAGTGCTGGGAGTTGAACCCGAGTCCTGAAGGAGCAGTCAGTGCTCTTAACTGCTCACCCATCTCTCTAGCCCCTCATTTCATTTTCTTACTGGAGTTAGCAGCTCTCTGTAGAGCCCCCATTCCAGACTCCCACCTCTAAGAGGATCCTGTGTGTGCTCGGGTGTCTGCCTTTATTCCAGTGAGTGTTTAGATGCCTGCAGAGGCCAGAGGAAGGTATCCAATCCCCTGCCTGTAGTTGGAGTTACAGGTTGGTTTATGAGCTGCCTGATGTGAGTGCTGGGAACCCGGGTCCTGCTGAGCCCTCTCTCAGCCCAGCCCCCTTTTTTGTAAATACACAGCAAAGTGTCTTCACCATTTTTAGTGTGTGGCCATCTCCAGGACCTCTCCATCATCTCAAAGCTGAATTTCTGTCCCTCATAGACACTGACTCCCCATCCACCATTTAGCTATCTTTATTTGAGTCTAACCCCTCCGTGGCCCACGTAGTACGGCTTAATCCTTTGGTGTGGGACCCTCAGGATTCATCCCTGCTGCTGTTTCTGTCAGAATCCCCCATCTATTTTAAGGCTGAGTGGTGATCTACTGTGTGGTCAGGTTTATCCATTGGCCACCCTGGGATTTTATCCCTAACTCCTTGAGTTTCATTCTATTTTCCTCATTCTTCTGAATGTCCTTGGTAGTCATTTTCATTTTAACTCATGAGAATTCTCATCCATTTGGCGTCTACCCTGTTCTCATCCTGGAGTGGATTTGAAAAGTTTGACTCTCGCTGTGTATCAAATTCTCAGGGATCCCCCTGCCTGCCTCCTGAGTGCTGGGAGTAAAGGTATGCACTACTACACCTGACAAAGATGGTTTCTTTTAAAATAGATTTTTTTTTTTTAATTTAAAAGGTGTGTCTGTGGGCATGTGCGTATGAAAATACAGGTGCCCAGTATGGGTGCTGGGAATTCAGCTGTCTTCTGTAAGAGCACTTTGAGCTGGGTGCAGTGTCACACCTTCAATCCCAGCAGAGGTAGGCAGGTCCCGTGAGTTACAGAGCAATTCCAGGACTACCAAGGGTACACAGAGAGACCCTGTCAGAAAAAAGGAAAGGAAAGAGAGAAGGCAGGTAAGAAAGGAAAGGAAAGTCTGTGCTCTTAACCACTGAGCCATCTCTAGCCCCATATGTCTTCACGCTATTAGGAGCAGACTTGGTTAGCCAGTTAGTGGCTTGCCTTTCCACTGGGGTCATAGAGTTCTAGAGATTTTTTCACATTTGTTATCCAGTTTTGTTATTTGTTGTTGGGTTTTCCTAGTTTCTGTCCTGTGTCATGAGTCTCCAGTTTCTCCCAGGATTTGACAGTTTCATGCTTTATAGTTTCTGATGAAGGTGGTGCCAATTGGAGATTGTATATGACCTCATTTGATACGGAATTTTCTCAAGACCACGTTGAATTAGTACCTTTGCAAAGAGACTGCGTAAGGGGAAGTGTTGGCCTTGTCCACCAGCAGGGGGCGCTGTGGGTGTGGGACTTGCTCTCCTGACCAGACTCACATGGCTGCACAGGTCATGCACCTGAACAGACCCCCCTCCTTTCCATCCTGGGGGCTTGTGCCACCTTGGTGGAGTTCCTAAATAATGTGTTTCACATTTTGAACTTCCTGTTTACAGCTGTCCCAACTAGGACCTTGTAAGCCTGGAATAGATCTTATTCCCAGGTGGACTGTCTGGGGACTCAGTGTCTCTTGTTGGCCTCTCACAGAGACTACCGTCCCATTCCCGAGCTTGATGTCTACGAGGCAGAGGGACTGGCCTTGGATGACGAGGATGTGGAGGAGCTGACCGCCAGTCAGAGGGAGGCCGCTGAGCGGGCCATGAGGCAGCGGGACCGCGAGGCTGGCAGGGGCCTGGGCCGCATGCGCCGGGGGCTGCTGTATGGTATGTGTGGTGGGCATCCCAAAGGGGCTTCAGGAACTGGGGAAGGTATGGGTGGCAAGCGTGCAGAGGACGCTGGGAGAGGCTTCCTCACAGGGGTGCCTTGCTATCCAAGACAGCGATGAGGAAGACGATGAGCGTCCTGCCCGCAAGCGCCGCCACATAGAGCGGGCCACAGAGGATGGCGAAGAGGACGAGGAGATGATCGAGAGCATTGAGAACCTGGAGGACCTCAAGGGCCACTCGGTGCGCGAGTGGGTGAGCATGGCGGGGCCCAGGCTGGAGATCCACCACCGCTTCAAGAACTTCCTGCGCACCCACGTGGACAGCCATGGCCACAACGTCTTCAAGGAGCGCATCAGTGACATGTGCAAAGGTACCTCCCTGGGAGGGGAGGGTGGAGCACAGAGGCCCAGCACTTGTCTTGACTGGGGTCCCTGGGTCAGTCTCAGCACTATGGGCTGAAGGTGGCCTGTCTTCTGTATCCTGCCGCGAAGGCTGCTCCTGCTGGCTCTGTTGTACCACACTAAACCCATAATGCACAGGAACACATGGCGACATGGACAGAACCTGGAGGCATCCTTTCAGAGGAACCCAAGGCCTCCTACACATGCTTAAAAATGTAACTCCCCTGTTTTTGGCTTTGTTTTTTTTTCAGAGTCAGGTTGAACCCAGGGCCTAGTAGATTCGAGGCAAGTGCTCTGCCACCGAGCCTCTCCCAACAACTTTGATCCAAAAGTGGTAGCATTTCTGTGTGACTTTGGCTTTAAAGGGGTCCAACAGTGGCTTTAGTTCTGTAGGGTTTTTTTTTTCCCACAGCCACAGCCTCGGGTGCAAGCTGTGTTTTCCAGCTCACTCGGGTTTGATTTGGGTAGAGAGCCTTTGGCCAGCAGGGTTCTAAGATGTTAGCTACCTTCACGGCGCCCCGCTGTGTCGTAAGTCCCACACACTATCCTCCTTAGAGAACCGCGAGAGCTTGGTGGTGAATTACGAAGACCTGGCAGCCCGGGAACACGTGTTGGCATACTTCCTGCCCGAGGCACCGGCTGAGCTGCTGCAGATCTTTGATGAGGCCGCCCTGGAAGTAGTGCTGGCCATGTACCCTAAATATGACCGCATCACCAACCACATTCATGTGCGCATCTCCCACCTGCCTCTGGTGGAGGAGCTGCGGTCACTGAGGTGAGCAGGGGGAGAGAGCGGGGCCTAGTCCAAAGAGTGGGGTAGGAGGTACCCCAAAGCCGCTGATGTGCTTGCTTTCCTCTGTCCCCAGGCAGCTGCACCTGAACCAGCTGATCCGGACCAGCGGCGTCGTGACCAGCTGTACCGGAGTCCTCCCCCAGCTCAGCATGGTCAAGTATAACTGTAGCAAGTGCAGCTTTATACTGGGGCCTTTCTGCCAGTCTCAGAACCAGGAGGTGAAGCCTGGCTCCTGTCCTGAGTGCCAGTCAACTGGGCCCTTTGAGATCAATATGGAGGAGGTGAGTAACCTCGACCTGTCGCGCTCTCCTTACTGTGCCAGGCCTAACCTATCTTCTTCAGCGCTAGGAGATTTTAAGGCAGTTGAACAGGGCGGAATGAACCAGATTAGTCCCACGTCTTCAAGAGTTCAGTATATTTGAAACTGGGCGATCCTGTTTCTATGTCTACATTTTTGGTCTCTAAAGGTATAGGCTAAAGGGTCCCAGGAGAGTATCTACTTGCTCCATCGTGTGGGCATCTGGACCGCCTGTTGACTTGTTGGTAGGGCCTGACTGCTCCTGGTACCCTTTGTGGGTGTCTCCCTGCAGAGTCCTGCTTGAGAGACTTGTGTACCCCTGGACTCTGAGATCCTGGGTGCAGCACGCCTGCCTTTGTTGTTCATCTACAGCTGACTCCCCCTTCCTGCCCGGCTCCTGGAGTGTTAACCCTCTTCACGCTTTCTGTAGTTCTGAGCTGTCTAATTGAGAGCTGCCTAGTCAGGAAGTGGCCTGCGGCAGAATTCAGGTCCAGGTCACTTCACCTGGGTGACCCAGCTCCAGGGCTGCACTGAGCTGTGCCTCTCCCCATCCTTTGCAGCCTCCTTAGCCGTGTCACAAGCTTGGACTCTGCTCCAGGACATTGAGCTGTACTGTGGAGGATTAGCAAGTGGGGTCAAGTGTGCGCTGGCCTCGCTGGCTGCCTGTTGTGTTACTTGGGTTTTAGTCTTGATTACATTCTGCGAGGGGGGTTTCACAGCTCTCTTCTGGAAAAATGGGTGCTTGGAGGCTTTCTTGTTTAAGGTCACCAAGGTAGCAGGGTCCTGAGGATCAGGCTAGCATATGATGTGTGTAGTTGGTTTTTGTTTGTTTCAATTAAGAAAGGGGCTTACTATGTAGCCCTGGCTGGCCTTGAGTTTGCAGACATCCAACTAACTTCTCCGGAATTCTGGGCTTAAAGGTGTCTACCACTGTTGAATTGCATCTTTTTCCTCGCCTGCTCTAGCTCCCAAATAATGAGACAGAGACCTGTTACATTAATAAGCTTTAAAGCACTTTCTGGGCAGATTCTTAACTATTGTAACCCAACTATGCTAGCCTGGCCTACTTCCCAGCCATGTGCCCTGTTGCCTGTCCTCTAGTCTAGCCCTGGCCACATCTGCTCCATCTTTGTCCTCATGGTGACTCCTCACAGCCCAACAACACCCTCCTCTTTTTTGTTTTTTCTCTGTCTGTCTGTCTGTCTGTCTGTCTCTCTCTCTCTCTCTCTCTGTCTCTCTCTCTACCTGGGACCCCCAGATTGGGAACAGAAGTCCTGCGTACTGTCTCCTCTGCCCAGTCATAGGCTCTTCAGCTTTTGTATTAACCAATCAGAGATAATTGGGAAATAATACTTATAGAACATTGAAACAGGAGATTCCTCAATAGCGTTGACAGTCTCAGAATCTGTTAGCATTTAGCTCACTCCCAGTTCAGCCATTAACAATTGAATACCCAGACACGCACCTTAATACCATTGACTATACAGACACACACCTTAATGCAATGTGAATCAAGGTCACCTCTACATACCTCCATGACCTGGCATTGCGCACTTTTAGCCACGGTCCTGTGGATCAGTGAGCTCTGGGTTCTTGTAACTAAACCCCTGCTGTAATTGTCTTGAAGGAGGAAAGGTTGGTTTTAGAGTGGAATTTGGGGTCAGTTGACCCAGTGACTTTGGGCCTGTGTGTTGCAGTGATGGTGTGTCCGACACAAGAGAATACCACATCCGACACAAGAGAACAGACTAGCTGGTATCCTATAGTCCCCTTCAAGGGTACACCTCTATGACCTAAGACCTTCCATCGTAGTCCCCTTCAAGGGTACACCTCTGTGACCTAAGGCCTTCCTCCAGGCCCCATTGTCTCTCACTCGGGGACTGAAGAAACAATGCCTTCTACAAATAGGCTGTAGGAGACATTTGCAGCCCAGACTGGAACATGTTGCCTCTTTACGACTGGGCAGTAAATGAACTAGTGGGATGTAACAGCATGTGGCACAGCTCCACCATGTGGTCCTGCTCTGCTGTTTGTGGGTGCTGCTGTAGGCGCTTCATATATGTCCCAGCTTGATCTTCATAAGGTCATGCTTAACGCTCGACGTCCCCTTTTTGCCAAGAATCACACTATTGAGTCTAGGCTCCAGGGTGTGGATCAGAGGCTGGGGCCCAGGAGGAGGAAGACACTGCCCAGGGATGGTGGCCATGAGGAGACCAGCTGGGTCACAGTTGGCCTGTTTACCCTCTGGGACCACAGTAAGGTCAGAGCACACAGGAAAGCTGTGCTTTGAGGAGAGCAGTCAGCCGTGTAGGAACCGAAATCTCTGTCCTGTGCAGACCATCTATCAGAACTACCAGCGGATCCGGATCCAGGAGAGTCCCGGCAAGGTGGCGGCTGGCCGGCTGCCCCGCTCCAAGGATGCCATTCTCCTTGCTGATCTGGTGGACAGCTGCAAGCCAGGAGACGAGATAGTGAGTGAATGCCAGGAACTGGTGGGATCTGCAGTGGCCAGTGGGGGTGGGGTCAGCCTTCACTGGCTCTTGAGTCGGGAGGAGAGCTTTTCTCTGGCTGATTGGAGTGACGGGTATTACTTGGTTTTGCTGTGAAAGAGGAGGAGGGGTTTATCTTGGGTCGGTGTCAGAGGCTTCCGTCCATGGTCTTTGGTCCTGTGGCTGTGCATGTAGCTGCATGGTGCATTGTGGCGAGAATGTGAGGCGTGGGGAATGTAGCTGTCCACCTCTGAGAACCCAGAAGGCACAGGGAGCAGGGAGGTGTGTCAGTGTCTAGATAAACCCTCCCGAGGGCAAACCCTAAATGACTCCACTAACACTAGTTGAGGATGAAGTCTTCAATGCCTATCTCCTCCCCACACACAGTGTAAAACCCAGCGGCACAAAACTCATGTTTCTAGGCTTGTTGGGTTGTTCATCTTGTCTGCAGTGTGGGGAGTTTGGGGTGGAGACAAGAGAAAACAGCATGATGTGGCCCCCACCTTGGCTCAGGATCCCAAGTCACATCTTCTGACTTGTGACCTCCTCCTCCCAGGAGCTGACCGGCATTTACCACAATAACTATGATGGCTCGCTGAACACCGCCAATGGCTTTCCGGTCTTTGCCACTGTCATCTTGGCCAACCATGTTGCCAAGAAGGACAACAAAGTAGCCGTGGGTGAGCTAACCGATGAGGACGTGAAGATGATCACCAGTCTTTCCAAGGATCAGCAGATCGGAGAGAAGGTGGGTGTCCGGGCAGGACCGCACCTGGAATATTTGGAGATTAGACACCCTACCCGCTGGACTGGGTCTCAGAATGTGGGCCTTGGAGGCAGGCTCCATACCCTTCAGGGAGACCATAAGCTGATATTGGGGACAGCAGCCCCAGTTCTGTCTGGAGTAAGTGCAAGATCAAGAGTCTTCGTGACATGGCGGAAGAGTCTGTGTACCAGGATGGCAGAGGTTCAGCTCTTCTGCCTGGAGCCCACTGTATCTGTGCTGAACCCTGCTGGCCTAATTACCTCTTCAAGGTTCTGATACGGTTGCACTGAAAATCGTTTCTAGTATGTGCAGCACCGTCCTCTGCCCCCAGAGTCATAGCTATCAGTTATGGCCAGTCTTGCTGCTTTGAGCCTCTCAGACAGGTTTTATTTATGGCTATATGCTTTCTCCGTCAAGACCGTGACCAAAAGCAGCTTGGGGAGGAAAGGGTTTATTTGGCTTTTCATGCCCTGATGACAGTCATTGAGAGAAGCCGAGGCAGGAACTTACCTGCCTGCCAGGTTCCAGTCTCATGGGTCTCCCTCTATTCCTCAGATCTTTGCCAGCATTGCGCCCTCCATCTATGGGCATGAAGACATCAAGAGAGGCCTGGCTCTGGCCCTGTTTGGAGGGGAGCCCAAGAACCCAGGTGAGGCCCTCTTGCCAACTGCCCCTAAGGGGATTAAAGGGCCTTTGTTTTAGGAGAGGCTGCTCACCCTGGTCCACTCTCATGGGCAGTCTCTGCTGGTTGTCTGCAGTCTGGTCTCTGACTGTGACCTCACCACCCTCCCAGGTGCAGGGACGTTCAGGGTTTTGTGATAAGTGTGCTCTTTTCCCGGTGCTCCGTAGCACATTCCTCTGGACTCCCGTATAGGGTCCCTCTGTTTCACTGAATAGCAGGTTTGAGGTGGAGGGATGTCGCCTGTCCTCTGGCCTTTTCCTCCTGCCTACACACATACCTTCTCTCTCCATCCCTGGCTCCTACAGGTGGAAAGCACAAGGTCCGAGGTGACATTAATGTGCTCTTGTGTGGGGACCCTGGCACTGCGAAGTCCCAGTTCCTGAAATACATTGAGAAGGTGTCTAGCCGTGCCATCTTCACCACGGGCCAGGGCGCATCTGCCGTGGGTCTCACCGCTTACGTTCAGCGGCACCCTGTCAGCAGAGAGTGGACCTTAGAGGCCGGAGCCTTGGTTCTGGCCGACCGTGGCGTGTGTCTCATTGATGAGTTTGACAAGGTGGGGCTCTGGGGCTAAGCTCTCGGTGGTGGGAGGGCTTTGCTGGAGAGTGGTGAGGGAGGCCTCCTGTGATGCCCTGTGTCGTGCAGATGAATGACCAGGATAGGACCAGCATCCACGAGGCCATGGAGCAGCAAAGCATCTCCATCTCCAAGGCCGGCATCGTCACCTCGCTGCAAGCCCGCTGCACCGTCATCGCCGCTGCCAACCCCATAGGTATGCCTGCTTTGGATGCAGAGTATAGGCCTTAGGATGGCAGCAGACCTAGCCCCATCCTACATGTCCAACCAGATGGGGACAGAGGAGGCAGGACTTGGGGACTCTGGGGGATTGTTCCACCTGTTCCTTATACCATTGTTGAGCGCTTTGATCCTTTGTCCAAATGGGGCTGGGGCTTCACCCAAGCCCAGCCAGTAGGTGACTAGCACCCAGGAGCCCATTTATCTTCCTCTGGTCAGAGTGGGGCTTTGCTTTGGAGAAGCTCTGGTGCTAATGGAATTGGGCATAGTGTCTCCGATCCCCTCCTCTGTCCTCCACCTCTGCATTGGAAGCACCCTGGTCCTGGAAAAACTTTCAGAGCTTAGGGGCATGGATGCATGCACTGAGACCTTGCCTCCTCATCTTTCAGGGGGCCGCTATGACCCTTCACTGACCTTCTCAGAGAATGTAGACCTCACAGAACCCATCATTTCCCGCTTTGACATCCTGTGTGTGGTGAGGGACACTGTTGATCCAGTTCAGGTACATCCCCATATCCCTGGTGCCACCTGTAGGTTCGGGGCCATTGCCTGATGCTTGGGCTATGCTGTGTGCTGGATGGACATGGCCTCCTATCCAAGTATTATCCTGACCTCTTAGGCTTCCCCAGTCCCTCCTTGTCTACCTACCTAGTTTAGTCACAGGCTTTACCCTGCCCTTATATCCCTTCCTCCAGCTCCGCGCTCTGACCCAAGGGACTGCTGTTTTCTAGGTTGGTCGCTTATTTGCTTGCCAGTTAAAGGAGTAAATTGCATGGCCACCTGTTTTCCACGGTGACCCACAGAGGCTTGCTTTGTGGCCAGCACGTTTCCACATCCTCCCTGCACCTGCTGGCTAAGGGATAGCTGCCCCGCACTGCCCTGGCCAGCTCTGCAGCTGCTGTCCTCGTATTAAATGAACCCATGTGCCTGCTGTCCCTCAAAGACCTTTAAATGTGCTCTTTCCTCTGGAGCGCCCCTCCCCCCACCAGATGCTTCTTTGTCCTGTGGTGAGAGAGAGGCTTCTTGGCCACTGGATTCCCCTTGGTTCCATTACCCTATTTTTTTCCCTTAGCTTGTTACTTTCCACTGTCTTTCTGTTTTTGTTTTGGTTCTTGTTTTCAAGTCCGGTCTGGGCTCCTAATTAGCTGGGATTGTCATTGGGTCACGGGTGTCTCCTTCCCCTCTTCATGCCTGTCACTGCCCTCTGTGCTCATGAGCTTGCCCAGCCTCTAACAAGTGTGACAGTCACTCGTTGCTGTGTAGCTTTCCTGTCTTCCTATTCCCACTCTTATGGCACCCCCACCCCTGTCTCTTGTCTTAGGACGAGATGCTGGCCCGCTTTGTGGTTGGCAGTCACGTCAGGCACCACCCTAGCAACAAGAAGGACGAAGGGCTGACCAATGGTGATACCTCGGAGCCAGCCCTGCCCAACACATACGGCGTGGACCCCCTGCCTCAGGAGGTCCTGAAGAAGTACATCATCTACGCCAAGGAGAGGGTCCACCCAAAGCTCAACCAGATGGACCAGGACAAAGTGGCCAGCATGTACAGTGACCTGAGGAAGGAGTCCATGGTGAGCTAGTAGGTCACTGCGCTGGTTTTCTGACCCTGACACAGGGTGGGGCCAGAACAGGCAGTAATAGGGTCTGTCATAGCTCTGTGGTGAGTGCCTCCCTTACATGGACAGGACACAGAAAAAAAATGGCTTCCGTATATTATGATTTTTCCAAGACCGGGTTCTTCTTTATGCCTTGGCTGCCCTGGACTCGCTTTGTAGACCAGGCTGGCCTGGAACTCACAGCGATCCGCCTGCCTCTGTCTCCCTCAGTGCTGGGATTAAAGGCATCCGCTGCCACACCCAGCTGTCCTACCATATCTTAACAGGTGAACTTCAGCTGTGTGCAAGAGGGTCAAGGTCTTGCTTGCGCAAGTTCTGTATTGACAAAAATTCGACCAAATCATCACAGGGTCTGAGCTGGTTTGGGTTCCTAGTACTTATATCAGAATGCGAGGCCATTAGCACACCTAACCAAGAAGCCAGCTGGGTTTGTTTGTTTGTTTGTTTGTTTGTTTGGGAGGTTTTGTTTTTGTCTTTTCCATTCTTACATTTCCATCTTCAGCACACTCAGCTTGGTTCTTACAGAAATGATGGCTTCTTTCTCGGTGTTCTGGATTACATAATGCTCTATGTAAGCTAGATGCAGATGTAACAGAGCAGAGAGGTGCAACTAGCTGAGGGCAGAATAGGCTGTGGTGCTAATGGCGGTCACCCAGGCCTGTTTTTGCACCTGGCATTTGCCTCTCTCCCCTCATGAGGAAGGCCCCACCTTGTTCTCTGCAGGCAACGGGCAGTATCCCCATTACAGTGCGGCACATTGAGTCCATGATCCGCATGGCAGAGGCCCATGCACGGATGCACCTGCGCGATTACGTGATGGAAGATGACGTCAACATGGCCATCCGAGTGATGCTGGAGAGCTTCATTGACACACAGAAGTTCAGCGTCATGCGTAGCATGCGCAAGGTAGGTGTGGCTGCAGCCAGGTTCCTGGCCTGTTTTAGAGATTGGAAGACTGGCCTGGAGCCTTGGTTAGCTGTGGCTAGGTATAGCAGGAGCCCCTGCTCTGGTGGCTCAAGCCATCAAGGTGGCCTGACATGACAGGCAAGTGAGCTGGCTTCTGACCTGTGCCCTCTTCCCTCAGACTTTTGCCCGGTATCTCTCCTTCCGGCGAGATAACAATGAGCTGCTGCTCTTCATACTGAAGCAGTTGGTGGCTGAGCAGGTGACCTATCAACGCAACCGCTTTGGGGCCCAGCAGGACACCATTGAGATACCTGAGAAGGACTTAATGGACAAGGTATGCAAGGACAGGGCAGGGGCGGGGCTTATTGCTCGGGGAACTCATGCCCATCTTTGGTGTGCGGCAGATAACAGGCAAATGAGCTAGAGATAGGCAGGCCCAGGGAAACAAGTCCCAGCGGCCTTGTCCAAGTACCCGTGAGGCTGGTGAAGCTCAGCTTTGGAGCTCTGAACCAGTACAGCCCTTTCAGAGGTGAGGGCTGCCATCTTTCCCTGCTAATGTCTCTGATGCCCTTCTTTCTCCAGGCCAGGCAGATCAATATCCACAACCTCTCTGCCTTCTACGACAGTGAGCTCTTCAGGTTCAACAAGTTCAGTCGTGACCTGAAACGCAAGATGATCCTGCAGCAGTTCTGAGACCAGCACAGGACCCCTGTTTCTAGACAAGGCTCAGTCACCACTCTGCAGACCCAGCCCACTTCTACCTGGGCCTCCCTGACAGGGGAGGATGATAGCTTAATGCAGACCTTTACCCATGAGCCCCATGGCCCAGGCTGTGGTGTGAAGTGACTATTTATTATTCTGCTCACCTCTAGAGCACTCTTCTTGGCCAGACCCTCTGCCCGAGGCTCTTCATCCTCCCAGAGTGCCTTAGAGCTGGTGTTGAGGAGGCTGGGGGTGTGTTCAAGTATTGGACTTTACCAGAACTATTGCTGTTTTGGCATGAGTTTTGTTTCTGGGCTGTTTATTCCCCTTTTAGACAAAGAGCAACTTAGAAGTGTTTGCAAACTTTTCCAGAACATTCTCAGAGCCTGTGGTGGAAGAGCCCTGCCTGCCTAGGGCCTGTGCTCCTTGGAGTAGGTCGCCGCTGCTGTGTGGGAACCTGTTTCCTTCCCGCTTAACCAGTGCCTTCGATCACTTTTGTACAGTTTCTTGTCCTTGTAGTTTACTTTTTAATAAAGTTGCATAAAACTTAAATACTGCTGTTCCTTTGGTTCTGGTTCAATGTGGTGACCGGGGCTTCTTTGAAGGCCCTTTCTGCGCCCTTTCTGCTTTCCCTCAGTTTCAACATGACTTTGGTCTGGTTAGTTCTGCTTTGTAGATGTGTCCTGTGCTTAGGGTTTTTCCTAAAGGGTCATTATGAGCTCACCATTTTATTTCATGTGCACTGGTACTTAGGCTGTATGAGGGTGTCAGATCCCCTGAAAGTATATTTACAGACAGTTATGAGCTGCCATGTGGGTGCTGGGAATTGAACCTGGGTCCTTTGGATGAGCAGTGAGTACTCTTAGCCACTGAGCCATCTCTCCAGCCTAAAGATCACCATTTTTCAATTCAGGGTCTCACTATGTAAACCTGCTAGTATAGAAAATACGGAGTTCTACCTGCCTCTGCTTCCTGGGATTAAAGGTGTGAACTGCCAGTCTTGCTCGTTGCTAATTTTACCAGCTTGGAGCCTCGTGGGAGGAAGTGAGGTTATTGGACCCCAACATATCCTTTGTTTCCAGGTCACTATGAGGTCAGCAAGCCTCTGACCTCATATGAAGTTCTGTCTCAGTGCACTCAAGCCAACAGACTATGGGTAAATCCTTACCTCCTTAGAAGCTGATTATCACAGGTCCTTGGCCATGGAGACAGAGCTAACACCAGGCTGTTCCAGTAGTGAACTGACATCTCTATAGTAATAGGTCAGACCAGACAAATCTTTGCCCATTGTTCCTGCTTCCTAGGAAGCTGCAGACCCTTCTGCATTTAGATCCTACACATCTGGTTTGAGTTCTGGCTTCCAATTGCGCTGTTGAGAGTGAATGTCTTCTTGTTTTAAGCAATGCCAGAGCCCTGCGCCCGCCCTGCAAGAGCTGCACTGAGCCACACACATGCCCCCTGCAAGTACTTCCTGGTGGTTACCATCACGAGGCTGACTGCTTCTGTCCAGCCTTGAATTCTGTCCAGCTGGCTCGTGAGTTTTGCAGTCTTTCCCCATCGGCCTCACCTGTCCTCTTTATCCAGTTGGCTCTTACAGAATGTTCAGCACTTTGGGTGTGCTGCTCCTCACGTAAGAGAGCAGGGTTAGTGAGGGTGGGCTTCTGAGAGAGCCTCTTTCGGATCATGGAAGTCTCCATCTCCTAGTTTGTATCCCTGCAAGTTATGTTTGTTCTTTTTTATGGAGATGCCAAGTTTAATCACATAATTGAGAGAATAAGGTTTATGTCTTTTTCTCATACTCTGTCACGTCCCCGAGCTGAGCCTTGCTTAGCTATGACAATAATACTTGGATGAATGGCTTCAGGTGGCGTGCCTGTGGTTTTGTGAGGCTGTGACTGCCGGGTGAGATGGGCTCAGGCTTTCTGCTGTATGTTCCTCTTTTCTGCTTGGTATCAGGGCTTCTACTAGAACTGGTACATTCATGGGCTTTGCTCTGGAGACATTGTTTTCTGGGTACTTGGCTTCCAAATGGCTCTAATGTCTTAGATTTCTCCGTCTCCTTTCTTTCCCCGTAGTTATTGGTCACTAGCTTTTCTACTCCTGGGATAAATTTTACTGGACATAATTTCACTTTAAAGCATTTATTTAGGATCTGGGGAGATTGTTCAGTTTTTATATTTATTTTGTGTACATTGGTGTTTGCTGCATGTATGTCTTAAGTGAGGGTGTCGGATCCCCTGGAAGAAGAGTTACAGACCAGTTGCGAGCTGCCATGTGGGTGCTGGGAATTGAACCCAGGTCCTTTGGAAGAGCATTCAGGGCTCTTAATCACTGAGCCATCTCTTCAGTCCCCTTGCTCAGTTTTTAAAATGCTGAGGACATGAGTTCTATTCTCAGGTCCTATGTAAGATGCCAGGAGCAATGGCGTGTCTGTCACGGCACTGGGGGGGGGGGGTAGAGACAGGCAGATCCCCGGGGCTCAGTGGCCAGCCAGACTACCCAGCTTGGCTAGCTCCAGACCAGGGAAAGATCCCATCTCAAGAACAACCGTGGAGAGTACCTGAGGGCAGACCCTCCAGGTTGTCTCCTAGCCTCCACATGCTTGCACACTCACATTCATTTAGACTCTGATTTTAGTATTTGTTTGTGTGCAGGAGTCTGTGCGTGCAGATCAGAAAGCAACATTCAGGAGCTAGTTCTCTTCTTCACCATGGGTTCCAGCTGTCAGGCTTGGTGGCAGGTGCCTTGCTGAACCATCTCACCGGCATCGTTTAGACCAGTGGTGCTCGACCTCCCTAACGCTGTGACCCTTTAACACAGTTCCTTATATTGTGGTGACCCCCCCCACCTTAATATTATTTTTGTCACTACTTTATAACTGATTCTGCTACTGTTACAAATCCTAATGTAAATATTTGATATGCAGGACGTCTGATATGCGACCCCTGTGGGAAGGGTAGTTAGCGCTCCAAAGGAATCCTGCCCCATAGTTTGAGAACAACTGATTTAGACCGTTTAAATTTTATCAATAGGTCATGTTCGTTTTTAAAATCAATTTTGTACTTTTATTGTTTTCTTAATGTCTTTTCTTACTTTATTTGCACACACTTATTTTGAGACAAGTTCTCTAACTATGTAGCCCTGGCTGGCCTGGAACCCAAAGAGATCCTTCTGCCAAGTTCTGGAACTAAAGGTGTGTACCACCTTACTATTTTTATTTTTGAGACAGTTTTTATTCTGTAGTTCAGCCCTAGCCTAGAACTTGAAACAATCTTCCTGCCTTCGTTCCCTGAGAACTGGGATTACACGCCTGAGCCACTGTGCCTGGCTTTCATTTATCTTTCTGAATAATAGGCTTTTAGCACTTGGTTCTATCGGGTTCTTTTCTCTTAAAACAATAGGCATTTATTGGTTTGGGTATTTGTGGATTTTTAAAAGCAGCTTCTTAGATTGAACACTTAGTTCATTCGCATTTAACCTTTTTTGAAAAATACATGTGTTTGCAGCTATGATAGCTCTGCCAGCTGTTGGCTATGTCCCTGGACTTCCACACACAACATTCTCATGGTATTAATTTTTGAAAAGACTTGAGGTTTACAGTATGGTGTGCTCTGACTCTATTTAGAAGCACATGCATTTGGGCCTGTGGTTTCCTCTATTGATTAAATCTCATTTGCTTCTGTGCTGACGAATTTTCTGTCAGCTTGACACAAGCTTGAGTCACTAGAGGGCCTCAATTGAGGAAATGCCTCCGTTAAGATTGGACTATAGCAAGATGGGTGTAGTGATGAATGTCTTTAATTCCAGGAAGCAGAGGCAGGCGGACCTCTGAGTTCAAGGCCAGCCTGGTCTACAGAATGAGTTTCAACACAGCTTCTTAATAAGTGGTTGATGTGGGAGGGCCCCACCCACTGTGGGTGGGGGGTCACCCCTAGACAGGTGGTCCTGGATTGGATTCTATGAGAAATCAGGCTAGGCAGCAAGTTATGGGGAGCAAGCCAGTCAGCAGCATTCCGCCATGGCCTCTGCATCAGCTCCTGCCCTGTTTTGAGTTCCTGTCCTGACTTGCTTTGATGAGCAGTGATGTGGAAAAGTAAGCGAAATACTTTCCTTTCCTCTCCAAGATATTTTAATCATGGTGTGTCTTCACAGCACTAGCAACCCTAGCTAACACAGCTCCTTTTACACCTTTAAAAATATTTGTATGTGTGTGTATATGAGTGAATGTTACACATATACATACATGTACAGAGACCACAGAGGTTGTCAGATCTGGAACTGGAGTTTCAGGCAGTTTTCAGCGGCGTGTGCGTGCTGGGAACCAAACACTGGCCCTCTAGAACAGCAAGCACTGTTAACTGCTGAGGCATCTTTCTAGTCCGTCATTTGCTTATTTTTCAGTATTCCTCAGCCAGTCCCCAGCATATGAGACAGAACTCTGGCTGTGTTTGACGTGTGTCACTCAGGAGGGGAAGCAGCCTCTGCACAGGGCACTAGCCTGTCTTGTGGGAAGTTGGTTTTTTTTCAGAGATAGGAGAGGTTTTGTTTGTTTGTTTTTTGAGACAGGGTTTCTCTGTGTAGCCTTGGCTGTCCTGGAACTCGAACTGTAGACCAGGCTGGCCTTGAACTCACAGAGATCCGCCTGCCCTTGCCTCTGCTGGGATTAAAGGTATGCCCCACCTCTCCTCCTCCCCCACCCCTAGTGAGGTTTATTGCTGACAAGAATGATCAGGAAGAGAATCAGGCCAACGTTGTCTGTAGAAGTGGGATGAGGAGCCCAGGGAAGGGAGATGCTGACCTGGAAATGTCTCACCCTCCTTTCCAAACCAGATACTCTCTCCAACAGCTCTTCTTGACGCTGCAGTTATCTCTGACCTGCCCCCACGGCCCCACTGCACAATAGGAAAATGTCCACGATGCTCAACCAGTTCAAAACAGCAAGGCCCCATTAACTTCCTGGACATTTCAGTTCAGTTTCAGCATTCCTTGCCTGTGTGCTCTGGGTGGCTTGGCTTTGCGCAGAAACTTTTGCAAACCAGTTCTTGTCTAACCTGAGCTTGTGTTTAGAGTAAAGCACCAAATAAAGAAATAAATAGGTCACCAGACACTAGCCAGCATGGGCACTCTTCAGGTCCCATCAACTTCATCTCACTGCTCCATTGACTTTAGCTCACAGCTGAGCCTAGGTTAGACTTTTGTCACGCCCCAGGAAGCCAGCAACATCCTCCTCCCGGGTCATTGATGGTTTGCGCGAGTGCTTGTCCTCTCCTATTCATGAGACCTAATCAGACCATAATTCCCACTTTAGAAATGAGTTTACTACAGAACAAAGTGTGTGCTTACCCTGACACCCATAATCCTTCATTCTCTAGGACCTGACGTGCCTTTACCGCCCATCAAAACAATGGCTGTGCAGTCAGGTTGATCTCTGGCTTGGTGAAGGAAAAGACGGTCTACGCTCCTGCGTTCTAACTGTTGCTGCTTTGCCTGTTATCCTTAGGTTAGCTGCTTGTCTTTGTGTTCAGGATCCTCACACTGGATAAACCACAGAACTGCTAAATGCCGCCCATCTCTGTCTTCTCCATTCTCTCCCCATGATTCTCATTCTCCTGAATATATATGACAGAGCATGTCCGTTATGTTCTTTCACTTGAAGCTCGGGTTTTGCCTGTACCTTCTCAACTCCTGTTTTCTAAATAGACTAGAACTGGGTGTATCTGTCTATCTAACGACAACCCCTGCAGTGAGAAGTGAGTTTACAAAAACATCCAGCATAGGCCAGGTGTAATGGCACAAGCCTTTAATCACAGGAGGAGATAGATGGATGGATCTCTGAGTTTAAGGTCAGTCCTGTCTACATTGGGAGTTCTGGGCCAGCCAGGGCTACAAAAATATACATAACATTTAAATTTTATTTATTTATTATTTATTACAATGTATTCACTTTGTATCCTGGCTGTGGTCCCTTCCCTCCCAACCCCTCCCTTTCTCCCTCTTCTATGCCCCTCATACATAACACCTTTTATCTTTAAAAAGTGTAACGATAAAGCCGGGTGCCATGGCACACCCTGTAATTCCAGCACTCTGGGAGGCAGAGGCAGGCAGATCTCTGTGAGTTTGAGGCCAGCCTGGTCTACACAGGGAGTCCAAGACAGCCAAGGCTACACAGAGAAACCCTGTCAAAAACAGAACAAAACAAAACAAAGTAGAATGATATTTGATATTTTATAATATATATAATATATATATATTATATATGATATATATAATGATACATATATTTTATAATTGGGAGGGGGCCCTTTTCTAGTCACTTACTCTAGATAATGAGATAGAGACCTATTAAATTTATTCATCAAGCTTCAAAGCATTAGAGATGGGCAGATATTGATCTAATCTAACTCTCCAAGCTAGTCTGGCTACTTCCCAACCACATGCCCCGAATTACTTGCCATATTGGTCCTTCCTGGGCTGCTTCTGTTCCACCTGGTCAGTCCCAATGGCCACGACCTTTCTCTCTCCCTCTTCTTTCTTCTTCTCCTACCTGAGATCCCTCAGATTGGGAACAGAAGTCCAGCCTCCTGGACCTCTGCCCAGTCACTGACTCTCAGTTTCTTTATTAACCAATCAGAGCTAATTGGGAAGCAATGTTTATACAACATTCATACAGGAGATTCTTCATAAAAAGTGACAATACCTGTGTCCAGACTGTAGCTAGATCTCAGGACACAGAAATCAGCAACTTAATACATAGTGCACAAAACCATCCCTGAACAAAAAATAAATGTTTTTTATTTGTTTTTAGATTAATTTTTATTTTATATAAATGTGAGTGTCTGCCTGCATGTTTCGTGCACCCTGTGTATGTGTGGTGCCCACAGAGGCCAGAAGAAAGTGCCAGATTCCCTGGAGCTGGAGCTAACACCAGTGCTAAGCCTTCGTGTGGATGCTGGGAACAGAACCCAGGTTCTCTGCAGGAGCCGGTAAGTGCCCCTAAGCCAGTCTGCAATCTCCTCATTCTTTGTGTGTGTTTCTGTGAATATATGCCATGTGTGTGAAGGTGCCCACAGACACCAGAAGAGGCCATCAGATTCCCTGGAGCTAGAGTTACAGGCAGCAGTCATGTGTGCTGGGAACCAAGTCTGGGTCCTCCAGAAGAGCAGCAAACTCACTGCTGAGCTGTCTCCAG
>CM053761.1:51046551-51115260 GCA_028658305.1 Pachyuromys duprasi
AAAAAAATCCCACAAAATCACGGGCGCTGGACAGTTATGCTCCAGACGGTATCTTCACTATTTCTTTAAAAAGCAGGGCATCTTTCTATCTTGGGAACTGCCAGAGCTTCTCCCTGTATCTAGAATGGTTTCTCCCAAACCCGGTTTACCCAGCATCCATGCATCCTATGAATGCCTCCACTGACTGAAGCTGCTCACTGCCCTTTGTGCTTCACCAGCCTTCCTACAGTTGTAGCTCTGGGCCACACGCCGAGGAATGTTCCTGTTCTCCTGAGACTCAGGAAGACCAATGCCTGTCTCATTTGCCACCATCGTGCTAGGCACAGGCGGGAACTTGAAGTAAAGGGGAAACACGGGCTAGAGACAAAGGCAATTCTCACAAGATGTCTGCTGACAGGGACAAATCTGCTTAGGCTGTGAAAGCCAGCTGGAAGTTCAGGTCTAAACTACACCTGAAGGCAATAGTGGCTCAGGGGTTAAGAGCACGAATTGACCGGAGTTCAGTTCCCAGCACTCATTATGGTGGCTTACAACCATCCGTGGACATCAAGCACGCACGTGGTGCATATACGCTCACGTAGGCAAAACACTGGCACACATAAAATGAAAATAAACTACACCTGGCACAGAATTCAGCTCTCTGCTCTTGTCCGGGCTCCTCGCCAAAGCCTGGTCTTCCCTTGGCCTTCAGAACCCCCGGCCACGTGCCCCAGCGAGCCTCTTCTGATTCTGGCTTCTGTCTCTTTCCCTGAAGCTGGGGCCGGGTCTGCTGCACAAAGGGTGCGGGACCCGCTTCCCAGGGATGCTCCGGAGGGGGGTGGGGGGGAGTGCTCGAGGCTAGAGGTGCAGGTGCGAAGCCAGACTCTCCAGCAAGGGCCCGCCCCCGAGCCATCCGCTGCATCGATTGGGCGGCTGAGCGCCTGAGTGACGGGTCCGCGGGCCAACGGGGGGCGCGCGCGCCGCCGCCTTCGCTTTGCGCGCCCCCGACGCCGGCCGGGGCGCCGCGGCGCTGCGGCTGCGGGCGGCGACGCTGCACCATGGCCCGGCCGCTGCGGGCCGCCCGACTGCCGCCGCCGCTACTGTTGCTGCTGGCCGCGGGTGAGTGAGGCCGGGCCGCGGCGCGAGGGCGCAGCGCGCACAAGGCCAGCGCTGGCAGCGCCGCAGAACAAAGGCTGTGGGGCGCGCGGGGCCGGCCGCGCGCGGGGAGGAGGCGGCGGCGCGGGGCCTGGCGCGGGGACCCCCGAGGCGCCGAGTCCTGGGCGCTGGATGCTCCGTGCCACGAGCGTGCTCGGGGACGGCGGTGGCGGGGCCGCTGCCCCAAGGTGTCCGCGCCCCACCCCTCGCCAGGTGACAGGTGACAGGTGATCAGCCTGCGGCCACCGAGCAGAGGGGTGTGTGCGTGTGTGTGCGCGCGCGAGGGTGTAGGGAAGCGCAGCAGGGAGGCGAGAGCGCACGGGTGACACCCTTGGAGAAATCGTAGCGTAAAGGTCCGGCGGGTCCCCATAGCGCGTGGGCCGGGGATGCCGAGGGCTGAGAGCGAGCTGCGTGTCCGTGGCCGGTTGGATGTTTACATGTGCGTGGAGCTTGCCTGGGAAGGCGTGTGCGTGTCGTTGTGAACGCGTGTCCTCGACTGCGCGGGGCAACTTTATTAGGAGCTGACAAAGGGGTAGGTCTGCGGCAGCGACTGCCGCCACACCGGGCTGTGTGTGAGACTCGGGTACGTGGTTTCCATTCAGCAGTCGCAGCGGGAACATCGTTAGTGTGGGTGGGTGACAGGTCCGGGCCTGAGGCAGGTAAGAAATGGATATGTCTGCCTGAGAGAGAAAGAAACAGCTTCTCAGGGTAGACATGGGAATCAGGGTTGTGGTGTGTGTGTGTGTAGGGGGCGGGCACAAGAGCTTGACAGGCTCAGAGGCAAGCCATCACCACAGAAGGAGAGGGAGGAAGGCTGATTGCAAAGGTGGGTCAGACCAGGACATGGTAGAGAAGCTTTTCAGTGAAGGGTGGAGCCGGGACCCCATCCTAAGGTGGGCCTGGTGCAGGAGCAAGGGCCTGGGCTGGGTGGGCTACCAGACTCCATGAACAGCCCCTGGCCACTTCCCCTCCAGTGGAGACAGGCGTGGGACTGGCCACTAGTACTCAGGCTGCTTCCCCATCAAAACCCCGTCTGTGTAATGTATGCAAATTCGGTGGGGTCTGTATGAGGGGAGGAGCCAACCTTGCTTGATATGGACAGGTGGTGGGCCCTTACTTTGAGACTGTCAATGATAAAACCCCAGGAAAATGTCTCGGGGTGGGTTGGAGAGGGTGTTCAGGGTTGTGCGTACCTGTAATTCCAGCTGTTGGGAACCTAAGGAGGTAGGTGGATTGGGAGTACAAGGCCAGGCTCTAAATAAATAAGTAGCTAAAAATAAAACAAAAAGGCTGGGAGGGGACCGGCCCCTCACACTGCTGTGCCTGCCATGGGCAGGTTGGGTTAGCAAGAGCACAATTTTTTGGGGAAAATGTCTATTGATGTTGGCATCAGACCATCTGCCTTCTTGCACGAGGTCCTTTCTGGAAGGTCTGCTGTCTCTCCCGAGTGGGAACCACAGCAGCCCAGCCAACAGAACAAGTCAGGACCCAGGCCTGGCCCTCTCGTGGCCTCATCCTAGTGACCAGTGGGATGACACTCAGACTGCCTCCCTCCTCTCTCCCACCACACTCTCCATTAGCATGCCCCTGCCTCTGTGCAGGCACACGTGTGTCTGTCAGCGTGCCTCTTTTTTTTTTTTTAACACCTTTGTGTAGAAGAAGCACTCTCAGCCGCATAGTCAGCGGAGGCAGGATGGGGGGTGGGGGTGTAGGATGGGGGTGCTGGAGCATTTGTGTTGTGGCTGCCGGCTGCAGGCTGTGGGGGCAGAGTGGCAGACGCCGCCGGCCACCTCCCGTGCTGGTGCCTGCTAAGGGCTTAGGGGGATCTGACTGGAAAGCTGGGGAGAGCCCTGTGCAGCTGGCGGGAGACAGAGTAGACTGCCAGGACCCAGGGGAGCCGGTGTGTGAAGACACCCTGGGTCCTGGGGCCTTGGCTCTCTTTTACCCTAAGATGTCTGCCCGTTTCCTCGGCCCCCTTCTCTGGGGCTTGTTTGGATCTGATTTTCCTCGAGGCTGATGGCCCCATACCTGCCTATGTGCCTTTTCCTTTTTGCCTCCCTTTGGGTGATGAAGTAACAGAAAATTCAGTGAGCTCAAGGAAGAAGATGAATCACACAGGGAGCATAATTCTGGCATTTTCAGTCAGGTAGAGACTCCACTGAGGCGGCCTAATTATTGAATGAAATAAACAGAACGGACAGGGGCTCACTTATTCTGGTATCCTCTTACGGTGGACAGGACTGAAAAGAAATGCCCTCCCCGCCCACCACACACACACAGATTGCCTACGTAATTACCCACTTTCAAAGCCTTTGAAAATATTTAGGTCTATATAAAGACAGAGCAGCCATGGCAAGGAGCATACTTTCCAAAGAATGAAAATTGGTTGAGAAAAAGTGAAAAACAAATATCAGCTTCTCCCCCCTCCCACCCTCCTTTCAAAGTGAGATTTCTGTCTTTGTTAATGCTTACACACCGCCAAGAAAGGTGGATAAATATGCAGATGGAGTCGGAATGGAGGCCCTGCCTGGGTCACGGCAGTGTCAAGGTGCAGACCCAGGATGAGCCTGGCCATTGCTCGACACACAGCCCTGGCTGAGCAAGAAGCATCGCCTCCCAAGCCTGTGGGAAGTGCACAGCTGTGCTCTACTGTCTTGAGGCAGCTGGCCAGAGTGCTGGGCAGTTCAAGGTCCAGCTGGCTGCAGGCCACTTCTCTACCACACTTAAGTCAGGTTTTTGTTTTTTTGTTTTTTCAAGATAAGATTTTACAATGTCCTGTCCTGGGACTCGCAATGTAGACCAGGCTGGCTTTGAACTCACAAAAGATACGCCTGCCTCAGCCTCCCAAGTGCTGGGATTAAAGGCCAGCACCACCACACCCAGCTAAATCAGGGCCCGAGGAGGTAGTGCAGAAGCTCCCCACATCTCTTCAGGACCCGTGTGGAGTGGAGTGTGAGGAGGACCAGCTTTACTCACTCCTAGTGTGGCTGAGGCCATGTCTTCCCCAGCATCCTTGCAGAGGCACAGTGTGTGGATGAAGCTTTACCCCTCGTGGCCTCGGAAGTGTGGCTGCTCAGGCACCCTAGGAACCTGTACAATATTCGGGGCTTAATTAGCACACCCATTCCTCATCACCTGACGTTTTCTTCTTCCTGGGATGCATGAATGAGTTTTTCCAGATTGGTTTCTCTCATTTGGCTCCCTGCCACCCTGCTCCCCAGCCCTGGGGAGGCTGCTTCTGCAGCAGCAGCTGGTGTCTTGTATACAATTTAGATCCCATTTCTCCCCAAACTGCTAATTTCCCTGCAGGCAGAGACTGTCCAGTGTCCATCTTTGTATCAGCAGGGACGGCCTGGCACGCCACTTGGCTCGGACCAAAAGCTCAGGAGTGACCACATGACTCCTGTGTGAATTTTACCTGCAATGAGAGGGTATGCTCCCTGAGAGCGAATCTCAGTTTTAACTGGCATTGGGTGACAGGATTCTGTGGATCTGTTCTGCTTTTTTTATTATTATTATTAGAAAATAAGTGTTAAACAAGGAGAGTTTATACAAGTGTTTCTAAACCGGGCCCCTGTGGGCCTGGGGCTGAGAGATTCAGGGATGGTAACATTCTGGGAGCACTTTGTAGAAAGCAGAGTCCTCCACCTGGCCTCCGCTTGGAACCCCAGGCAGAGTGTCCCAAGGAAAGGGGTGCCTTCCAGTCTTCAGTGCCAGCTTCCCTCCTTGATACCTACTAATCCCTTGGGGTAGCTATGCTGTCTTGAATATCGTTTGATGCAGCCCAGCCCAGCAAGTAATTACTTCCCAAACCTCCTTCACAGAACATCTGCAAGACCTTCCTGTGGGGAGAAGCAGCTAATTACAGCTCTTTCTATTAACTTAATCCCATGAGTCCTCGGTGATTTCATCTGTAAAACAAGAGGGTCCAACACAATTATTATTTATTCACTCAAGGGCTTGTTGTGTATCAGGAACTAGACACAGCAGTGTCAAGGGACACACTATGCACTTACTATCTGAGCGAGTTGTATGATTGTCTGTTACCATTGGGTGAACAAACTGTAGGGCCAAGACTTCAATGACAAAGAGTGGCACCCTGCCCAGCCTAGTGATCAGGAAGGCTGCTCAGAAAATATTTGGGACTGGGACGTTGACTCAGCAGATAAGAGGGATTGCTGTACCTGCTTGAAGGCCTGAGTTAAAGTCCCAGCACCTACAGGAAGGGCTGGGCATGGCTGCACATACCTGGAACCCTGGAACCCCAGCTTTGGGGGCAGACACGGGTGGATCTTAGAGTTTGCTGGCCAGCCAGCTAAACTTCCAGTGCAGTGAGAGACCCTAGCTCAAGGGAGTGAAGCAGAGAAAGACAGAGAAAGCCACCTGACATTCTCCTCTGGCCGCTGCATGCATGTTCACATGCATACAACATACACACACACACACCTGGGGAGGGGTGGGAATGAGAGAGAGTACACTCTGTGTCCAGAGGCAGGAGTGAAAATTAGGCAGGTGGGGAAGCTGAAGAGATGGCTCAGCAGTTGGAATCACTTGGTGCTCTTGCAGAGGACCTGGATTCAGTTCTCGGCACCCACACTGCAGTTCACAGTTCTGGTTCCAGGGGATCCAATGCCCTCAGCCTGGCACTGTGGGCACCTCATTCAGGTGGTCCATGGAGGCACACATTCAGGAAAGATAAAAATAAACAGATCTTTGGGGACTAGGGAGGGGAGAGATGGGGATAAATGGATGCTCATGCAGAAGACGTAGCAAGTGTGAAGCAAACAAAGGAGGTTGTAACGGTCTGGAAAGCTCTAGAAACTCAGTTTAAAGCACAGAGCATGAGTGGGGAATGATTGTGATTGTGGAGACTGGAGGAGAGGTACTGGGGTGTGTCACTGGTGGAGAGTCCCTCTGCCGCCATAAAGGACCCGACTGGGTCGTCCTTGTGATGGGATGGCAGGCACATATTTGGCTGTCAGAAAGCTGCTCTGAGCTTTGCTATTCCAAGTGTGGTCTGTGGACCAACAGCATTACTCATCCATACAGAGCCAGGCACACTGGGTGAGTCATGCGTACACTCAGGCCCTGGTAGCGCGCTGCTCCAGAGGGTGATGAGGAGAGATGTACGCAGTAAGCAGTGGCAGGGATGCTGAAATCCCTGGGAGGCCCCTGGGGCACTGTCTCTGCGGAGAGTCGGTAGGGAGAGGTCGAGGACACTCATGGGCCAGCATGTTGGGAAGGTGGGACTTAAGGAAGCCCCTCTGCCTTCTCAAGATGGCAGCCTTTGAATAGACCTGATTCCTTCCTCCCAAAGCTGGCCTTTTGAGTCGTGAGCAGTGTGGACCGCATTCCAGCAATGTGGCCTTGACTGCTTTGTCGCAGTATGACATGTGGAGTACTGTGTGTGTGCTTTCTTGGGGGGGGCACCATTGTCCACCCTGTAGAATGAGTGGAGGAATGAACATTCCCAGGTTCTTTCCAGGCTTTGCTCCCCTCCCAGCAGCACTTCCTGGTCAGCTTCCTTCCTTCTCTTAAAGTTGGGCTAGCACAGGGACCATGCTGTCATTCTCTGTGTGTGTTTTAGGCCTCTCATGTACCTGTTACACTATGCTATGGTGATCTGTCTTCTCCCTGGGCTCTGCTAGAAACTGGCACTGTGAAGATTAGAAACTATATCTTTCTTATTTCTGTACCTACCTGAGTGTGTATAATGCCTGGTGCAAAGCTAACATTTACAAGAAAGGCTTTTTGGGTGAATGAATGGAGTTTGGCTGCTCAAATCCTACTCTGCTATAAAAGAACTTCACTTATAACCTTTCTCATTATACACTCAGTATACATCACCTTTCTCACTATACATCCAGGCTGTGTCAAATTTGGGGCTGTGTAACCAGCCCCAAAATTTGTGACCTAACACAGAACTTCTTGGGATAGCAAGACGACTCAGTAGGTAAGGGCATTTGTCATCAAGCCTGATAACCTGAATTCGGTCTCTTCAGGTCACATGATAGAAGGAAAGAGCTGACTCCCAAAAGTTATCCTTTGACATCCATGCACATATGTGCATGCAAATGCATACACACACATAAACACGAGAGAGAGAGAGAATAAATGTAAATTAAAAAACTAACAAAAACCTAAAAAATTATTTTTGTTATTATTACTATAATCATTATTATTATTATTTAGTGTGAATGGATGTTTGTCCTGTACATGTATCTGTGAACCATGTACCATATGTGTGTAGGAGAGGGCACCAGCTCTCTCAGAACTGGAGTTATAGATGGTTGTGAGCCACCATGTAGGTACTGGGAATTGAACAAGAGCAAGTTCTTGGCAAGAGCAGCCAGGACCCTTCACCACTGAGCCATCTCTCTAGCCCTAACCCCCAGAAATTCTTGATGTGATCACCAAACTAGAATCATCAACCTGGGAACTTTCTAGAAATGTGGATTGGTGGGACTTCTCTCAGAACAACTGGGCTCAAAGCTTGTCTGTGCTTACCTCTGTTTAACTCACTCATTCACACTCTCTATCTCTCTGTCTCTGTGTCTGTCTCTGTTTCTGTCTGTCTGTCTCTCTCTCTCACACACACACACACTGAGAGTCCCTACTGGCTCAGGGGTAAGAGGCACTGGCTTTGAACAAACTATTTATTTAGCTCATGACCAGGCTGGCCGTGCAGCCTGGGACCTGCTGGCAGTTCTCACCTCAGCCAGACTCCTTCAAGTTTCACCTCCGTTTGTCCTGGCTGGTTCTGTCACAGCAGGCTTCAGCTGGGACACTACACTAACCCGGTGGCTTTCTACACATGCTCTTGTTCTAGGCTAGCCTGGGCAGATTGGCCTGAAATCCTAAGAGAATAAAGCTTGCAAAACCCTTAAGGCATGCCATGAAGATGGTGCAGTGGCTCAGGTCTGAGGAGAGGGAACTTAGCTTCTGCAAAGTCACACTTTGGAGGTGTGTCCTCCTGGGGAGACACCCTCTACAGAGCCTCAGAGAAGAACCTTACACCTGGGTGGGTTCTGGGTTAGATCCAGCACCCTGCCTCACTACCATCCACCTGTTATGGGATAGGTATTGTGCTTCCCCGTAATATCAGGACCAGAAAAACCACAAGAATATCTCAGGGTCTCCTGTGATGGGATACGGGATGAGAGTTGGACTGGAAGGACTCATTAGCATCCTTTTCTGGAAACCAAAGGGAGGCTTGCAGGAGCTGGACCTCAAGAAGATTGCCATGGGTCCCTCTGGCCTCTAGATGTCTGGAGACCATGAATATGAAGTGTCCTTTCACACATGAGTTGGTAATGTGGATACAGGAGGATAGCTTCAGCTTCATGAAGCCAGGCCCACCTGGCAGCAGGACCTTTGACCTTATACCTGGTGACCAGGACAGCCAGAGATGCTCTGGAAGAGGTGTGGTAACTCCCAGATTCTGAGCCCGAAACTTCCCTGCCCACAGGACACACCCAGGTAGAGCATAGTAGTGTCGCTGGATCCTGCCTCCCAGCAGAGCACTGTCACCAGGTGTAGCTTGGCCTCCCACAGCTCAGAGTGAGGCCTGTGGATGAGCTTGCTGAGAGTGGAGTGTCTCTGAGCCACAGAGTGGAAGGGACGGGCATGCCACCTCTCGCCCTGTGGTTCTCTTGGTTTCCTTTGCCTCCACAGTCAGCCTGCGGTGGCTCTGAGACCACGCTGACATTGATGAGCCTGGAGACTCACATTAACTTTTTCTTCTCCCTGCTTCCCTTTATTCCTTTCTTCCTTCCTTCTTTCCTTTCTTCCTTCTTTCTTTGCTTCCTTCTTTCCTTCCTTCCTTCCTTCTTTGGGTTTTTTTGAGACAAGGTATCATTGTGGAGCCCAAATTGTAAGCTCACGATTGTAATCCTTCTGCCTCAGCCTCCAGAGTTCTGGGATTACAGGCGTGAGCTCAGCCTTTTCTTACATGCAGGTGAAGACACAGCCCATTGTTTGCTCTTGTGGCTCTTTGGGTGGAGGAATTCCTGGCCTGTGCTTTCTCCGGGTCCCTGTACAACAGTGCACACAGTACCTGGCGGCTCACTGGGGATAGATAGCTCTGCCCACCCAGAACAAGTGCTCCTCCCTCTGGGACTAGGGGCGTGGAGTGACTGTCCGTGTTTTAGAAATGAGGACCCCAAGATTGGATGTGACGGATGAACTTGGAGTCCCTCAGCTCAGGGAGAAAAGACAAGTATAAACTTGTTTGGTTTTGGTTTTTGGTACCCTGCCTGCCTCCCCTCTGGCCCTCTTAAGCCCCACTTACCCAACCAAATGCTTTTCTATTGGTCAGTGTGCCATTCCTGGCCCCGGGGTTGACTGAAAGGTGCGTAATGTACCTGACATTCCCACAGTTTCTGCTGAAACTCTGTGGTCCTTTCCCTTCCTTCAGCGGCCAAGCCCTGTCTTCCTCATCAGGGGGTTGAGGTGATTAAAATTCAGATACTATTTGTAAAGCACTTTGCACATGGCCCTGAAAATATGAGGTCTTGTTTTTACTATAAACATCACTGAAATTTTCCCTTCATTATAGTCACAGCAGGCCAGAGTCCCCATCCAGTGCAGGGTGGGGGCCTGGAGCGGATCGCTCCACACCACTGGTGTTCTAGGTCTTAGGGAGGGTGTAGAGGGCATTCCCAGCAACCTCCTGGTCTTCTAGGTGAGCAGCTGAGACTCAGGGCCTTAAGAAACTTCTTAACGCATTCAGGGAGATGGTGAGCAGGCTAGCCATGGAACTGGTCAATACTACAGTTCTCGGTGTCAGAGGGAAGAGAGGGAAGATGATCCTTTTTCATTTGTAGTCTGGTCTTTGTCTATCTTGTCTTGATAAATCAGGAAGGTCCAAGAGTTTAAACAAACATACAGAATTACCAGCACTGGTGAGTTTGCCCTGCAACCTTGCGTGGGTGACTAAACTGCACCCAGGAGACTTGCTGCGATGCAAATGGCATCTGATGCAGCTTGGAAGGGTTTCAGGCTGGGGTGCAAACTTAGAGAACATTGTCACATGCAGAGCAAGGTCCTTGGCTCACATTTGTACCTGCAGCGTCTGGCAGAGCTGCCAGACTGGGACAGAGGAGCTTTCTGAGTGTCCTGGGGATGAGGGGAACAGGGTCATCAAGTCCTCGCTCCCTGCTGGTCCGCTTGCCACTGTCACAGGGGAGACTGAACACACAACAGAGGGCATCTCAGGTCCCCTTGGAGCCCAAGTGCTGAGAAGGGTCCATCTTTGTGATATGTCCTTGCCATCCTTCCTAATGTCTGGCTTTGCGTTTGCAGGAGCATCCCTTGGTGCCTGTGCAGCGGGCGTGGAGGAGCCTGGCCCTGAGGGCCTCACCTCCACCTCCCTGCTCGACCTGCTGTTGCCCACTGACTTTGAGCCACTGGACTCGGAGGAGCCCAGCGAAGCCATGGGTCTAGGTGCTGGCCTAGCCCCGGGTTCAGGCTTCCCCAGTGAGGACAGCGAGGAGTCCCGACTCCTGCAGCCACCACAGTACTTCTGGGAAGAGGAGGAACTGAACGGCTCCAGCTTGGACCTGGGTCCCACTGCAGGTAGCTCTGATCACTTATCTCCACACAGGATACCAGGAGTGGTCTATGTTGGCAGTGGCCACGGGGTAGTTTCTACTCCAGCCCCTTCTCCTTTTCACTCTGTTGTCCTCCAGGCTGCTGTCCATCTGTCATCACGGCCACATCTCTGAGACTATTTCTCCCTAACAGTGACTGCTGTTTAATGAAGCCTGGAGCTTTAAGCAGCACACGGAGCAAGCTTGCTGTGATTCCAGCCCCGGCCTCTGCAGTGATGCTGGCTTGTTGGGTCCTCTTTTTTAAAGATTAGGAAAAGAGAACTGTGGCATCAAAAAAAATCAGCCACAAATCGTCTTCCTAAGCTGTGACACACACTCAGTAGATTTATCATTGTGATTTTAAACAAGACTTGGTTAAGAGCACTGGTTGCTCTTCTAGAGGGCCTGGATTTGATTCCCAGCATCTACATGGTGGCTCACAGCTGTCTGTAATTCCCGATCCAGAGGACCTGATACCTCTTCTGCACTTCTAGGGCACCAGGCACACATGTGTGCACAGACAGACACACATGCAGGGGACAACTCTCATGCACATTAAAATAAAATATGTAAATCTAAAAAAATTACATGAATATTAGTGGGGTGTGGTGGCCACCACATTCAGCAGGTAGAGGCAGAGGTAGCTCTGAGTTTTAAGTCAGCTTGTGAGTGAGATCCTGTATCAGAAGAAAAAGGAGGAGTAGGCAGGCATAAACACTGTAGAAAGTTTAAAAAACAAAACAACAAACAACACCCCAACAAAACAAAGAAATTTAAAAAAAAACAAAGTTAATTCAAAGGAAATAAAGCCACCCATAATCTGACAACAGAAAACTGAAAAACTGGAACTATAAGGAACATTCTGGTTTCATTTGACATATTTCTTGAGTATATTTCCACAGTATTAATTATCCTTCTACAACCTGATTTTTTTTCATACAGGTCTCCTTTATATTTATTTTATGTGTATGGATGTTTTGCTAGCATATATATCTGTGTACCATGTGGGTGCCTGCTGCCCAAGTTGACCAGAAGAAGGGGACAGGTCCCCTGATTACAGGCAGTTGCAAGTTATCATATAGGTGCTAGCAATCAAACCAGGTCCCCTGGAAGAAAAGTTGGTGCCCATGAATTCTGAGCCACCTCTCTACCCCTGACTCCCTGAACATTTTTGTTTTTGTTTTTTGTTTTTTGAGACAAGCTTTCTCTGTGTAGCCTTGGCTGTCCTGAACTCACTTTGTAAACCAGGCTGGCCTCAAACTCACAGAGATCAGCCTTACTCTGCCTCCCCGAGTACTGGAATTGTAGATGGTGAGCACCGGCCCGACCACCCAATTTTTAAGCTGTATATTCTCTCACACGGATTGTCAGATGGTCTGAGCTCATCCCCTGTTATGGTTTCCAGGTTTAGTTGCAGCAGCAAATGCCCTCATACTTTTTCACCCTCTCCTGGTTATTTCCCTAGGATAAGGTCTAGAATGAAATCACTAAAGAAATGCTTCAGTCAGCATCCCTCAATCCAGGAGCAGAAGACAGGGGACCCAGATCGCCCTGAGAGACAAGGCAGTAGATTTGCCAAAGTCTGGCAGGGTGTGGGAGAATCCCTGGGAACCCAGAGCAGGCCACAGATGTGTGCCACCACCCTCGGGTACAAAGGATTGGAAGGTGACCATCCCTGGCCTCTTTCCCACTCCACATCTAGAATCCCATCTGCAGGTGCCTCTGTGTTCTTGTTCCCCGCCTCTCACTGAGGAGCCTGTCAGAGACAGGGCCGTGGGAGCCGAGGGCTGTGAGTGATCAGGTCAGCCTGCGCAGTGGCAGTTGGAAAGCAAGTGGAACCGCTCTGCCATCAAGTCTGTGGGTCTTTCCAAGGGCTCTGGAAGCATCACCAACGTGACCTCCAGAGAAACCACTTTTGCTTCAGTGTGCACTCACCAGAGGTACTAGTTCTGGGGCCTGAGACACTTCCCGCCCCTGAGTACAGCTAGTCAGGTGTGATGGCCCAGGTAGTCCCTGCACTCAGGCAGCTGATGCAGGAGGATCATGAAATGGAGGTCAACCTAGACTATGTAGCAAGATCCAGTCTCAAAAAAGCCAAGGTCCAGAGAGGCATAAATGTCAAGGTGCTTTCCTGATCATGCACAAGGGCGTGGCTTCCATCCCTAGAACCCCATGAAGGGAGAATTTTGCTCAGTTTGATAGGAAAAATTATAATCGTTTTTTTGTAAGAGCTTGGCAAAAATATAAATGGAGTAATGAATATAAATATTCATTAATAATACTTATATAATTAAATCTCTCTAAATATGTGTATATGTATTCTGAACATAGATTATATATATTCTATATAATAAGTTTTTCATAAGAAATATCAACTATAGTTCTCAGGGCTGGAGAGATGGCTCAGTGGTTTAGAGCACTGGCTGCTCTTCAAGAGGACCCAGGCTTGAGTCCAACACACACAGTTGAGTCCAACACACGTGAGTTCCAGAGGACTCAACAGGCATGAAAGTGATGCACATACCTGTGTGTAGACAAAACCTTTATACACATAAAGTGGAAATAAGTAAAATACAGTTTTTGTTTTGGACTTGAGGTATGCATGGGGTGGTGGGGAGGAGGCAAGTCCTACAGTTCCACCCTACCCACTAACAACACCCCGACGTCAGTGAAGGGTGCAAGACCAAAGCTCCATTTTCTCATCTAGGACATGGGGGTCCTCACCTTGCAGAGAGGTGCAGCTTAAATGAAGGGATGCATTCCCAGCACTCAGCAGAGCGGCAGTGCAAAGTGCTCTCTCTGAAAATGGTTGCTGCTATCATTTCCATTTTTCTTTTTTTGAGAGAGGGTTTCTCTGCGTAGCGAGTCCTAGACTCGCTTTGTAGACCAGGTTGGCCTCGAACTCACAGAGATCCACCTGCCTCTGCCTCCAGAGTGCTGGGATCACAGGCGTGCGCCACGGCAACCAGCTTCATTTACATATTTTTCCTGCTAAGGCATTAATTTTTTTCTGCTACTGTGCAATCTTTATGTAGAAGAAAGAACATATGTCTCTGTCACATTTTTATAGTTTGTCAATTGCTTTTTTTAAGTTTTAGAGATTTTGTTTATTTACATACTGTGTGTATGCCTACTTGTTGTGCGTACAATGTGTGTACAGTGCCCAAGGGATCCAGAAGAGGGCATCGTACCCTCTAGAACTAAGAGGGTCTAGAATAGGAGGTGGTGATCCGTCCATGTAAGTTCTGGGTATCTAACGCAAATCCTATGAAAGTGCTTCTAACTGCTGAGCCATTGCTCTGGCCCCTTGAAAATGATTTTAAATGGTTTTTGTTGCTTTGTGTTTAGAGAAGTTTTTCCTTCCCTGAGATATCTGTTCCTCCCTCCTGCTGCTTTCCTGTGGTTTTATTCTTTTATGTTTCATTATTATGGTGTATGGTGGGAGATAGAAACCCACGTTAGCTACTGTTCTTGTTATTGTTACCAAATACCCGATGAGAAGCAACTTAAAGGAGGGTTTGTTTGGGTTCGGAGTTAAAGGGGACACAGGCCACCATAGAGGGGCAGGAGTGTGCATCTGCCATGCATCAGCCGCTCACAGCGTGGGGGAACAGGACGTAGAGAGTGAAAAGGACATGTCTAGGCCTGCCCTTAACCACACTATTCCACCGGCTGGGCTCCACCTCCTAAAGGTTTTGCAACCTCCCAAAATAGTGCCATCAGCTGGGGCCAGTGTTCAAACAGGAGTTTATGGGGACGTTCTCATTCACACCACTAGAGGGCCTCGTTTCCTCTTCCTGGGGAGGCGGCTCCTCCCTTCAGCGGTTCTGCCCTTGTTCTCTCCTGATGCCCGGTGCCTGTCTCTGGCACTCCCTGCTGTGGAGAGGCAGGTGGGCAGGCAGGGGGTAGGAGAGCAGCCGAGGTACCTGGGACTGATTCCCGGGGTCACAGCAGAGCCTGACCCCGGGCTTTTTTTTCCAGGCCTCTTGGTAAGAAGTCTTACCACCATCCACGAACTGAAGCCGTGTCATGATTTCTAGGTCCCAGTACGGCTCACTTGGTGTTGCTGTCACCTCCTCTTTGTCTCACCGAGTGGTGCTAACACAGTCCTTGCACGAAAGACACAGGCGGGCAACCTCACTGCTGGCCTCTTGCCTGTGTGCTTGCTGGTGGCCTTCCCCCGTCCCCTGGTGTCTTCCCTTTCTGCACCACATGACCCTGCGGAACAGCCCTGTTCCTGTGCAGACATCTGGATGAACCCCAGTAATGCAGAACACAGCTTATACTTCCAGCCTACCAGCAACTGGTCTCCATAGTGCAGTCCCACCTCCTCCCCTGCCCTCTCCTGCCTGGCAGAGCTGAGCTACTGAGCTACTCAGGGGCTCGCCTGTGACCTAACACTAGCCCTAGGATGGTATTCTAACTGGCACTGGCTCAAGCCTGCTCCATAAGCCTCTGGTTCTGATTCCCCCCATCCCATTGGCCCCAGAAGCTCTTTTGCACCCTGGCTGCCTGGTTGCTAGGTGACAGTCCCTTACTACCCAGCTCAATAGGGGATGCTCACTCTGCCCATGAGCAGAGGCTGGGGCTGCCTGTCTGTGGTGTGCAGCGTGGCAGATAACATGGGGCTGGTATCTCATGCCACCCCACTCTGCAGGCCAGTGCTGGGTGAAGGTACCCCACTTCCCGATCCACCTACTCGCCATTAGCAGCCCCCAAATACAGTGTCCTTGCAGTGCCTGCTGGGCGTTACTGTGAGAGGGATGAGGTGGGAAGAGAGTTAGGATCTGTGCTGGCACTGGGTAGGCAGGCTGATATTCAGAGGACCCAAAGGGCTGTGTGTCACTCACCACCATTGCTTTGTTCTGCTCTCACACCTGAGGAGCCAGGGTCCCAGGACAGCTCTTCAGGTGGATGTCTTTCCAGGAAAGCAGACACAACAAAGTGGGCTAGCATGGGGTGGGGGTGTACTCACGCCCTCGGCCAGCCCAAGGTGGAGTTAAAGCAAGATCAGCTCATTCCCAACTGCTGGGGATAAGCAATAGCTGCTGTCTTATCCGGTCTTAGCTACTTCCTGTTATAGGATTGGAAGGTTCTGGGAGCTGGACCTCCATGGTGGAAAGGGTACATCTGGAAGGACTTTGAGTCTCGTGGTCCTGAGGCAGAACAAAGCTAGAGAGGGGCAGGCCTGAGCTGCTCTGTGACACTCACCCCTTGACAATGACACTAAGACATCCAGAAGGTGGAGCCCGGCCAGTCACTTTTCAGAGGCCCGTCTCCCTCCCTTGAGTAGCCCACACTGCCAGAACTCACAATCCTCCTGCCTCAGCCTCCTAAGAGCTATGGTTACAGGTGTAGAGCATCCGCTGTTGGTTTTCTAAACCACAAATTTCAGAGTGAGTTTCAGAGGTGGTAGCCAGACCCCAGCACGTCCCAAGATTGCCCCTCCTGTCACACTGTACCCAGGTCCTTTTCTGTAAGACATGATCTGCATGAGGCACTGAGGTCCCCAGGGAAGAGGTGAATCCTGTCAGAGAGGCTGTGGATGACCCCTGGAGGCCTGCAGGTCCCGGAACCCCCATGCACACAGACTCACAGGCTTGTGTGGAAAGGGAACTGTAGGGACTTATGGGACAAGGAACAGGTTTGCAGCCCCATCGGGAGACTCAATGTGTCAGCCTGGGCTGTCTGGGCCATCCTGCTCTATATGGTTTTATTGGTGTCAAGGGCTGTCGGGGTTGTCCTGCTGCGCTTTGTTCTGCTGGCTTCAGTTTGCATAGACTGCTCACAAAGTCACTGTCCTTTCCTTCAGTGACCCCCACATGGAGTGAGCTCTGCATTCCCAGAACCAGGAGAGGGTCAGGTTGGTTCAGATTGGGTCCCGAACCCCTGGCCTGCCCTGTGCCAAGGCCGGAATTCTCTGATTGGCAAAGGCTGGGACAAGCTACCCCTAAAGCCAGTACGTGGAAGTCCTTACATCCAAGAAGGGAGACCTATCCCCCAAGGGGACTCACGCTCACAGAGAGAGGGGTGGTGGAGGGGGCCACAGACAGCAGTACTACGAGTAGATGCATGATTCATAAGGGCTTTCACTCGCAGAAGCAGGGCAGCCGCTGTCACTGTTTTATGGCTAAGGAAACTGGGTCAGAGATTTAAAAGTGGCACTAAATTGCCCAGAGAATAAATGGCAGAGCTAAATCTCAAATCAGCCGCCCTTCCCTGGATGGAATCATTCTTGCTAGACTTTTTTAATTATGCCTGCCTGAAATGGAGCTTGCAGAGACCAGACGCCAAAGCAGCTGTCTGCTGCGACCTGGAGATGGTTTCGACCGGCAAATCCTCACTGAGCCATAGCTGCTGCTGCATGGTCTGACCCTGCAGTTGCTGTACCCGTATGAGCCAGTCCACAGGTCCATAAGGCAGAGCCAGCTGCCAAGCACTGAAGGGAACAATCGCACCCCCACCCAAGGAATAAAGCTCTTCATTTTTATGCCTTTAACAAATACTAGCATATGAATCCTTTTACATGCAAACAAAAGAAGAAAATAGAATTGCCCCACATTCTCATCACCTAAAGTTACCAAACAATATCCTGTTGGTGTTTCTTCTGACTCTATTTCCCTCATAGGAAATGGATTTTTACAAGGCTTTGGCATTAAACGGGGCTTTGAAACGCACACCTCTGGGGTGTGATCATCAGTACCAGTGTCCTGCGCCAGCAAGCACTCCTGCGGCTTCACAGTGAGGGCTGGCGGGTGTCAGGGTCCAGGACTTCCTCTGCAGGGGGCTAGGCCTTTTTGAGTCAGGTTCTCATTCAGTATCCCAGGGTGGCCTTGAACTCCAACAAATCTCCTGCCTCAGCTTCCCAAGTGCTCAGTAGAGGTGAGCCACCGTACCAGGGCGCTCTAAGCCTTCACTGTGTGAACCGAGCTGTGGTAGATCCTGAAAATCACGGGTGAGAGTTCCTTGATCGACTCTAGAGTTCTAGAATCTAGGGGGCTAGAGTTCTAGGTTTAGAAATAAAAAAAATAGATTATTGTATGTTATTTATTTATTCTGTGCATGTGTATGTATTTTGTGTGTGTGCATTCGCAATTATGTGTACATATTTGCCTGTGAGCGGAGGTCAGAAGACAGCTTTCTGGAGTCAGTTCTCTTTCTCTACCTGTGGGTCCCTCGAACCAAGCTCAGGCTTGGTGGAGGTGTCTTTGCCCACTGAACCATCTAGCTGGCTGTAGGCTTTTTTCTTTTCTGTGCTGGGGGTGGAGCCTGTGATCGCCTGCGTGCTAGGCCAGTGCTCACCACTGAGTGAGACGCCATGGCCTGTATTTCTTTGAAGACTATTGAGACTGATCCTTAGGAAATTGGTTTAGTTGTGCAGATGGCCCCTCTCCTTTGCCCCTACGTTCTGTACAGACCTCTCTTGGCTTTTGGACATTTCCATATTAACGCTTGGTTGAATTGCTGACTGGCAGGTGCACTAAGGGGACCATTTTCAGGGATTTGACATTAACTGGAAGGGACATTTAAAGTGATCTTTTAAGGTCTCTGGCTCTGATGCCTATTTTAATTCCAGGCCTTGAACAGGGAGGTCAGTCCATTAATATTTCAGCTAATGCCAAATGTCTTTAGTGCGAACACTCTGCCCTGGGGAGAGGGACAGAATAAGGTCCAGCAGCCGTAATACATCGAGGGAGGGACTTGTGCAAAGCTCAGATGAAGCAGAGGAGAGACATACAGCACGATATATTTAGAAAGCAAACACTAGCACCATGTGAGGTTAAAAGACAGAAATAGAAGGGGGCGGAGGAGCCATTTGAGGAGAGCAGAGTTCACAGACCACATTGCTGGCTGGAGCCCACAGGATCTCCCAGGAGTGGCCACGTGGAGCCCGATCTCCTGCTCCAGGGAGCCCCCAGCTGGTACATCAACATCACATACCAAGGGCAGAACTCAGCAGGCACTGTTGGGTATCCGCTCTTAAAACTGTGTTGAAGCCAGGTGGTGGTGGCACAGACCTTTAATCCCAGCGCTGGAGGCAGAGGCAGGTGGATCTCTGAGTTTGAGGCCAGCCTGGTCTACAGAGTGAGCTCAAGGACAGCCAGGGCTACACAGAGAAACCCTGTCTCAAATCAGACAGAAAGATGGAAAACAACCCCCCCACCCCACCCCCAGGATTCCCAAGGACAAGAGTATCAACAGGGGAGGTTGAGAATAAGTCTGCTCATTTGGCCTCAGGATAAGGATGGTAAATTGGAGGGCACTCAGAGAATATACAAACAGCCCACCCCTGCAAGAACGCTTAACGGGTGGCTCACCAGATAAAAAAGAAACTGGTCTAAGCTGAAAAGCAACCCAACTGGGATGAAGAAAATAGAAGAAAGGCAGCAGATGAGAGAGGCTTTTTTAAAAAAGGAGGCCAGGAAAGTAATTGCAGCCAGTTACCTGCCAGAAGGTTCGACGTTAGAGGCACAGGTGGCTGGGACCTCATCCTGGTGGTGACTGTCACAGCTGTCCCTGAGGCTGCTGCGCTTTCCTGAGATGCACAGAGTGAGTCTAGGAGGTTGCTGGCGAGGCAGGGGCAAAGCAGTCACCACTTTGCTACAACAGCAACTTAAGAAAGCAAGGACCTATGGCGACCCACACCATAGGGCACAGTCCACCATGGTGGTGAGGGCATGGTGGCAGGACAGGAAGCAGTGAGAGAGGAGTGCTTCAGTTCAGTCAACTCTTTCCTTTTTATTCAGTCCAGGACTCCTCCAGCCCCTGGGATAGTTTGACCAAGTTTAGGATGGGTCTTCCCACTTCATTTAACCCGATCTAGACCCCCACCCCAACACCACATACCCAGAGGTTTATTTCCATGGCGATTATAAATCCTATCAGGTTGGCACCCAAGATTAACTGCCCTAGGCTCCCTCTCATTTTTTATGTTTTGATGTCCTCTTGGGAACAGTGTCCCACCATGGAGGGTGGGTATGGGGATCATAGACTCCAGCCCATTCCCTGGGGGTGAGGACTCCCAGAATTATGCCTCCTGTCTGCATGTCTGAAGCAGCCCTCCTGTGAGTGAGCCCCAGTTTTACACTGTGGCTGTGGAGGACAAGATGCAGTGGACAGGGAAATGACAGTGTGGGTCTTAAGCTGAGCCTGGGTGTACAAGGAAATGACTCTGAAGTGTCTTGACTCTACAGAACCCAGGGCTCTACAGAGCTGACGTTTCGCTCTCAGAGGCCATGTTTCCCAGTCCTGGCTTCCCCATGTGAGAAGCAGGTCTAGGATTTAGCGAAGAGTTAGTTTCAAACTAAAGCCACCAGGTGGCGCTATAACTTTATAGCCTCGTTCCCCAAGCAGTTCCAGCAGTTTCCAGGAGCGCCTGTGCCATTAGGGACTGTGCAAGGAGCGTCTGATTGTTCCGGGCCCACGTTCTGATCGTGTCCTAGATCTTTACTGACCCCCTACTCTGTGGGTAACTTTGTGGTCACAGGCTGCTGCTGCTGCTGCTTCTTCTTCCTCTTCTTCTTCTTCTTCTTTTTCCTCCTTCTCCTCCTTTTTTTTTTTTTTGGCTGTCCTGGACTCACTTTGTAGACCAGGCTGTCCTGGAACTCAGAGGGCTGGGATCACAGGACTGTGCCACTGTGCCCAGGTGGTCACAGGCTTCTTGGAAACAGCCCTTTGACTCCTGGGTACTCAACCTTTGGTGTTTGAACCTCAGGCAGGCTTTTGGAGTTTGGCTTCAGCCAGAGGACCTGCAGCAGGGACTGTGGCCACCTGAAGCCAGATAGACCCAGACAGTCCACCGGCCTGGGGCAGCTGCAGTTCACAGGCATGACCCTAGAGGGCGGCCACATGCTGTGTCCGCAGCTCCTCCTCTGGCTATCCTTTACAATTATTTGGTTTTTATTTGACTGGTTCTTGGCATTGTTAGTGATGGAAGGAGAGCCGTGCTCCTAGGCAAGTGTCTGCAGCATCTCTACCCCGCCTTTCCCTGATTCCTTCACGCTTTGCTGTAGGCATCCCCTCATGATCGCTTTAGCACTTCGCAAGTCCAAATGTCATGCCAGCCTAAATCCTTCAGATCTGCCCGAACCTCTGCTACCTCAGGAAGGTCTCATCCTACCACGGGGCTCAGCAAAGCCGCTACATCGCCACACCAATTCGTGAGGTCCCGGCTTGTTTTGGTCTGCTCCTCTCCTGCAGCGATGAACACCACGGCCGAAAGCAAACTGGGGAGGAGATGTTTATTAGGCTTAGACTTGTCCACCACAGTCCATCCTTGAGGGACGTTAGGGCAGGAAGCATGGAGGAAGCTGCTTCCTGGCTTGCTGTCAGTGGCTCGCTCGGCCTGCTTTCTGACACGGCCCAGGACCACCAGCCCTGAGCTGGCACTGCTCCCAGCAGGGCTGCGCTCTCCGACATCAATCCTTAATCAAGAAAATAGCCCACAGCTGTGACCACAGGGCAATCTGATGGAGGCAGTTCCTCAGTTGACGCTCTCTCCTCCCACATGACCCTTAATTTGTGTCACGTTGACAGAGACTGCACAGCACGCCGCAGAGTCAACTTCTTAACTCTCTCTGACCACAGTCCTATTCAGCCCTCTCATGCCATCCAACACCTCTCAGTAAAGCCTGTGCTTTTCCTATTGTCTTCCGGTGTTTGATGTTCACGGAGACCTCGGGCAGTGATAGGGGGTTGATGTTCACGGAGACCTCGGGCAGTGATATCGAAGCGTCTGTGAGGGACTAGCTTCCCTTGCATTGTTTCAGATCATGTAGCTTTTGTCTGGAGGGATGGGTAGTTACATTTCTCATTTCCTCTACTTCTACAACGCTCAGGGTGGCCCTGCCCCTTCCCACAATGCTCCCTCCTCCTACCACCGAACAAGCCAGGCTATGGGGAGTTCTTTAGCTTCTTAAGAGTCCTCCCTGAATTCAGAGGCAGCACAGTGTCTGATCCTCATAGCCTCCTGTCCCAGCCATTAGCAAGGCTTTCTGCATGTTGGTCTTAGACTTTCCCTCTCCGTATTAGAGACCTGAGGGCTGTCTTCTGTTCTTCTGCTCCCTCCCTTCCTCAGTGTCTGGTTCTTCCCAAGGACTCTCGGGAAGCGCTCCTTGGATCTAATTCGTGCCCCCTCTCTGCTGTGCCTTGCCATGTGTACAGAACAGCAGCCAACACCCCCAGCTCACCCCACCCCCCACCTTTCATGCCAAATTGGAGGCCAGCGCAGAGGACAGTGTCCATGTGTCCTCGTCCCACTGACATTCTTCCCTTAGGCAGGACAGTCGTTTCTGGGCAGATGGCTTAGCTTCAGGTGCCTGTCTTGACAGACCACAGGCCATTCCACTACCACAGACTGCCCAGGTTCCTGTCTCGGCCATGCTACTGTCAGGAACTACGATAGATTCTCTAGTCTGTTTTCTGTTTTGGGGGCAGACCACATTCATCAAAGAGCCACATCACCCCAGGCAACACAGTGGTAGACCTTCATCCTGGGACTCCCTCAGGACATCCCACTCTCGGGGAGCAGCCTCCATCTGCATATCTCCTTACCCACGGCAGAGACATTGCCGCTGTGCTCCCCCAAACTCACCTTTGGTTCATTTGTGTCCCTATCCCTATATGAGCCTAGATACCCTCAGAGTGGGGAGGGTGCTCAGGTGCCTCACGAGGCCTCCACACCCCCACAAGGGAAGGTGAACGGGCCTGGCATTGTGTGTGCCCCCTGAGGGTAGTGCACCGTTCTGATTTCAAGACAGCAGGCCTCTCCCTCCACAGTGCCCCATCTACCCCATCCTGGGGTTCCTTCAGTTCCAAGCCCTGTTAGGAACTTCCTCACAGATGTTCCTGCTGAGGAGGACCCCCCACACTCAGGTTGATGCCTTGTTCAAGGACTCGTGGAGGAGCCCACTGGCTGCCTCGGGTATCCCCGAAGGCTCTGTCAGTGGCCACAGGGATGATGTCTCCTCACACAGAGCATTAGCTCTGCCTCTCAGGGGCCTGTCTGGGATCTTTCCTTCTCTCCACACCCCTACTCTCTGTTCCTGTGTCTCCTGAGCCACCTCAGCGAGTTCCCTGACTTGTACTTTTTCCTGCCGGGTTTGATCACCCCAGTGAGCTCTTGTGGCTGTAAGGATTTAGTGTTGTGTTTCTTGGGCACTGTTATACCCAGGATTAAAGTGCCCCCCCAGCCCACTTCAGCTATGGTCTGTACATTACATTTTAGTTTTCAATAGATCTAGAAATTATAAGTTCTTGTTTGTACTGAAGCTCACTTTCTTATCTCTCTCTCTCTCTCTCTCTCTCTCTTTCTCTCTCTCTCTCAAGATAGGGTCTTGTTATGTCGCTTAGACTAGCCTCAAACTAATGGCAATCTCACCTCAATAGGCATGTGCCACAACACACAGCTTATGGTTAAAAAAAAAAAAAGCTATGTATCTGTTTATTCTCAAGGCCCAGGCTAGTCTTGAACTTATTTAGCTGAGGCTAGCCTTGTGCTCAGGATCATCCAGCCTCTGACTCTGGAGTACTGAATTACAGAATTAGCCACCACACCCGACTATGAAGTGTTTTATTCTTTCATGTTCGTGCTTTGAGTGGTATCTTCTTTTTGTGTCTCTAGAAACTGAGTAAGACCTCATTGTCTCCTGTTTGTTCTTTAATGCTGTCCTCCAGGCCCTTGCTCACTGCTGTTACTCGGGGCTGTTTCCCCCAAATGTCTTGATGGTTCTTTTGTGCTCCAAAGGTAACACTAGACTGCTTGGTTTCAGAAGTGCCGTGGTTTTCCTCCATGGGTGTGTGGTCCCTGTCCTCTGAAAGGTATAGCTCCTGTGGGGAACTGGCTACCGTCTCTATAGGCTGTGTGCCATGCAGAGGTAGAGAAAAAAGACTTGAGGGACCAAGGCACCTCAAAATACACTTAAAAAGACAGCAGCTAAGATGTTCCAAATGCTCTTTTATGTCTCACCGGGCTTTTTTACTGTTGCTAAGTTTGCTCAGGTTCTAAGTCCTATCTTTTCTGTTGCTATTTTGATTTTTGAGACAGCATCTCATTCTTTAGCCTAATCTGGACTGGAACTTCCTATGTGGCCTAGGCTGTTCTCCAGTTCATGGCAGCCTTCCTGCCTCATGCTGGGATTACAGGGGTGAGCTACCATAACAAGGAAACATTTTTTTATAATTATTCTCAGATCTCTCTAGATTCCCATTTTATTATTTTACCAGCTGCTTCCTAGACCTGCTGTACCACCTCTATTCTGAGGTTTATTGTCATGACATTCTTGTGTTTCTTGATTTCCTGTGTCTTTTATTTCCCCTGGAAAATACCCTTAAACAATTCTGAGATTTCATGGAGTCTTTATTTTGCAACTGTAAGTGAATGATAGTCTAGCTGGGTATAAAGTTCCTAGTTCAGAACTGAGGTCTGAGAACATAGCTCAGTGGTAGAACAGTTGCTTAGCATGTGTGAAGCCTGGAGTTCCTTTCCCTCCATCCGTGTGTGTGTGTGTGTGTGTGTGCGTGTGTGTGTGTGCGTGTGTGTGTGTGTGTGTGAGAGAGAGAGAGAGAGAGAGAGAGAGAGAGAGAGAGAGAGAATGTATACATGTTCATATGTATACATGTGTACATGTGGGTACATATGTATACATGTGTGAATATAGAGGCCAGATGTTGACACTGTGTCTTCCTCAATCATTCTTGACTTTATTTCCTTTTTATCCCTCTCCTTCCCCCCCCCCCCGAGACAGGGTTTCTCTGTGTAGTCCTGGCTGTCCTGGACTTGCTTTGTAGACTAGGCTAGCCTCAAACTCAGAGATCCTCTTGCCCCAGCCTCCAGTGTGCTGGGATTAAAGGCATGCACCACTACACCCAGCCCCCTTTTACCTCTTGAGGTGGAGTCTCTGAATCCAGAGCTCACTGACATGACTAGGCCAGATGGCTGGTAAGCAACAGGAACCTACCTGTTTCTGCTCCCCAGCCCTGGGATTACAGATGTACATCATCAAACCTGGCCTCTTAAGAATTATTTTTATAAATATGTATGTGTTACATATATGCAGTACCCACAGAGGCCAGAAGAGGGCGGTGGATTTTTTTTTTCTGGGGCTTGATTTCCATGCAGTTGTCAGGCATCTGATGTGGGTGCTGGGAACTGAACTGCTGTTCTGTGGAAGAGCAGCCAGTGCTTTTGACTTCTAGGCCATCCCTTCAGCCTCACACCTGTCTTTTTCTGTGGGTACTGGAGATTCAAACATAGGTGCTTGTGGTTGAATGGCAAACTTCCTCCCTCCTCTCTGCTTCCTGATCCACAAAGACATAAACAAGCTGCTGCTCCCAGCCTCTGTTACTATGGAGACCCTCCCTGCCTTGTCCTTGCCATGATGGTATATGCCCTCTCAAAATGTGAGTCCAAGCAAATCTCCCTTTAAGCTTCTTCTGATCAAGTTTTTGGTTACAGCAATGAGAGAAAGTAACCAATACATTATTGTAATATGTTCCCTTCAGTCTTGTTTTGTTTTGATTGGTGGATTTTATTTTTTGTTTTATATGTATGAGTGTTTTGCCTGCATATAAGTCTATGCACCATGTGCATGCAGTACCCTTGATGGCCAGAAGAGGGTGTTGGAGCCTCTGCAATTGGAGTTGTAAATGGTTGTGAGCTGCTATGTGGTCTTGAAAAGGAATCAGTGCTCTTGAAGACCAAGCCACCTTTCCAGCCCCTAAATTTGTATTATTATTATTTTTTATTACCATAAGGGAAAACATGAACAGCCAGCTCCCTGTGTCCTTGAGGGCTGGCTTCATTCTCCTGCCCAGCTCCTTCCCATCCTTCCCTGAGACTGCCAACTGTCTGGCATACTGTCCCCATGGGAACGCCACTCTTCTTTTATATTCATAAAGATTGCTCCATAAGGGTCACCCCACCCATAGCTGATGAAGCCTGTCAGTTAACTCTCCATCTTTCCATAGACTACGTCTTCCCAGACCTGACTGAGAAGGCGGCTTCCATGGAAGACCCCGGCCAGGTTTCAGACCTGCTAAACCTCCCCTCCATCCTGCCCAAGACGGATCTTGCTGAGCCTCCCTGGCATATGCCTCTGGAGGAGGAGGAAGAAGAGGAAGAGGAGGAAGAAGAGGAGGAGGAGGAGGAGGAAAAGGAAGAGGAGGAGAGGGAGAAGGAAGAAGCAGAAGAGGAGGAAGAGTTGCTCCCTGTGAGCGGGTCCCCAGGAGCCACCGTGGAGCCCCATGACCCTTCACCTAGCATCAGCAGCACCAGCAGTCAGAGTCCCGGGGCCACCAGACACAGGCAGGAGGATTCCGGGGACCAGGCTACGTCAGGCATGGAAGTGGAGAGCAGTGTGAAGCCCACCATGTCAGTGCCCTCTGTCACCCCAAGTACAGTGGCCCTGGGGGTTCAGAACTATAGCCAGGAGCCTGGGGGCACTGAGTGGCCAGCTGGGGGGCTGGGGGCGCAGTCTGAGGTCCCCCAGGGGGCTGGTGAGGGGACCACAGTGGGAGTAGCTGACTTGGATGGCCAGCAGGGGCCGCTGCCACCCTCCTTACTCCCACAAACAGTGCCTCCAAGTGGGACTGAGGTCCCCGGTGAGGGTCCCCTTCACCCGAGAACCCCAGACTCTTTCCCACCTGGACCCCAAGACACAGAGTTGACCCCTTCCTCTGCCACCTGGGGACAAGAAGGTCTCAGTGAGCAGCCACTGGAGGGTCAGGCAGCCGAAGCGCACTCACTAACACCCTGGGACTCAACACAGGTAAGACAGCCCTCTGTTACAAGAATACCCACTGTCCCCTGGCTCCTTGGGATGTCAGCAGCAGTGGGGTGTGGTGGAGTGCTGACTGTGCCTTTCCCACCCCAACTGTCAGCGCCCGTGTGCTCAAGTCATTGTTCACACACACAGGCTGCAAGAGGAGGGGGCGGAGTGTTCAGTCCCCAGGAGCGCACAGGGCCAAAGCAAAGCCTCTGTGACCCCCTGTTCAGTCTCATGAGTTTGGGGTGGCGACCCTGGCATGGCATCTCAGGAGGATGGGGCTGCCCTCAGCTCCTCAGACCTCTGGCTCACACCTTCCCTGGTTCTCCGGAGGCCTCTCCTGAGACCTCCGTGCCCTGTTTTCTGTTTTCTGCACAGGTGATCTGCAAGGATTGGAGCAACCTGGCTGGGAAGAGCTACATCATCCTGAACATGACGGAGAATGTAGACTGTGTGAGTGCTGAACTGGCCTGTGTGGAAGGGCCAGACAGGCAGAGGGAGGTGCCAGAGTGGGGTCCTTACCAAAGAGAGGTTGGCCCAGTCCAGGGCTGAAAACTAGCCACCTACCAGTTAGAGAAAACCAAAAAGAGCCCTTTCCTACTTAAAAATTCTAGGGCTCTTTTCTTCTTTGCTTCCTGTAGTTTTGTATTTTTGTTTGTTTGCTTTTGTTTTTGTTTTCTTTTTAGCCCAGGCTGACCTCAAACATATTATGTAGACAAGGATGATTTTAAACTGCCTCCACCTCTCCAGAACTGGGATTGAGGGCCTGGTTTTATCCAGCGTTAGGGGTCAGACTCATGCATGCTAGGCAAGTACTTTACCAGCTGCAAACCCAGCCCTCCCACTTGTAGGTTTAAAGGAATTCTTTTGTTCTTATGTGCTACATGCCTTACTCACTGATGAGATTTGCCACCTATATCCTTTTTGTCTTTAGGGTTCTGTTGAGACAGGAACTCGCTCTATTGGCCAGGATAGCTTAGAATTTCTGGGTTCAATCAAGCCTCTCATACTCACCTTCCAAGTGCTGGGAGTACAGTCAAGCGCCATTGTTACCCAACAATATCGTGTTTTAAAGAGTTGTCTTTGTGCGGAGTGTAGTGACCCTCCCAGTGTAGTGAAATCTCCCACTGTGGCGGCTGAGACAGGGGAATCAGGTTCAAAGCCTGGTTGGACTACATAGTAAGATGCTCTCTCCAAAAGAATGCTTTCTTCTGACCCTAGTTGCTTATTTATTTGGTCTTAAGGTTTTTCATATGCAGCATCCCTTGGTATTTGTTCATAACACTCTAGGGAAGCAGCAAAGGGATGATGTGAAAGCTTCTCTCTCTCTCTCTCTCTCTCTCTCTGTGTATGTATGTATGTATGTATGTATGTATGTATGTATGTATGTATGTATGTATGTGTGCGTGTGAAAGCCTTGTATATGGGCCACGAGTCACTGCCAGCCATGGCTGAGCCTCCTGATGGAGTCTGGAACCTCCATGTGATTGAGATGGTGTCCTAGTCTTATTCTGATGTTGTGATAAAACATTCTGACAAAAAGCAACTTGAAGAAGAAAGGTCGTTTGGGTTAGACTTCCAGGTCACCATCGGCATTGGGGGATTGTTCTGACGTGGAGCCCGCGGAGGAGCGCTGCTTGCTGGCCTGCCCTCAGGCTCATGCTTAGCTAGCTTTTTTTTTAATACAGCCCAGGACCACCTGCCTGGGGAAAGGTGCAGCCCACAGTGGCTGGGCCCTCCTGCATCAATTAATAAGACAAACTCTCACAGGCATGTCTGCAGACCAACCTCACGTGGCAATTCCTCAAGCGAGGCTCCTCCTCTCAGAGGCTCTATGCTGTATCAAGCCTAGGACCGTGGCTCCTGGGCTGGTGGCCTGGCTTGGGCTTTTCCCGTTTGGAAGTGCCCAATGTCAGTGACATTAGGTCCTTCCTCCTGGTGTGACTAGACCGTCCCACTAGATGCATGGAAAACTGTTGCCAGTGTTCTGGGAGCCAAGGCAGAGGTTGGGTGTCCCCATATTGATGTGCTTGCATGAACACCAGTGCTCATTAACTTTGGGGTACAGGGTAGATAACCCCCCCCTGCCCACAGTTGTGCTGGACATCTTCATGGTCAGAGACACTGTGTTTTATTCTTGAAAACATCAGCTCCCAGAGCTAAGGTGTGGTTCTGTGCAGCACACTCAAGACCCTGGCTTCAGCCCCAGCATCGGGGGTTGGTTAGAAAGCAAAAGCAAAACAGAAAAGGGAAGAGGCAGAGAGATAGTTTGCCGTTGGTTTGTTCATTACCAAGCACTGTGGGTAAACTTCATCTCTCTCATCCAGTAGTCCATTATTTCCTTTCTGACCTATGTTTGACGAGAACGGGACAATGTGTGTCAAAAGTGGTGGGCACTCAGAGCCCTTGTCTTCAGAAAAAGATAGGGAGGAATGTGCCTGCTGCCCCTCAGAGACAGTTTTACAAGATGCAGTTTTCGAATTTTTCACTTGAGATCAGGAAGAGTGGTGCCGGCTAACCAGCTTCTCCCATTTTCTACCTAAGACATAGGGGGCAGGTCAGGAGTCAGCAGAGATCAGCAAGCACAGATGCAGAATGGTAAAGTAGTGAATGCCCAGCTGATCTTGGTATTCTCGAAGCCAAGAGAATCTTCATTCTAGAGATGAAGGATCCAATCCTTTGCCTGACAGGAAGTACTGGGAGCAGGAAGGACTGGAGAGTTCTAGCCCTTGCTTTAGCACAGAGGGCTGGATTCCCAGCAGGGCTGACCCAGAGGAATAGCTGCCATCCCAGAATCTGCAATTGAATCCATAATGTTAGGTAGCCCACATCTCAGATGGGGAAACTGAGACTCAGAATATTGCTGAAGGTCAGAGCTAAGAAACAGTAGGATTTGGACCCTGGTGCTTTTAGTTCCAAAGCCAGGGTATCCCATCCCTAGCTAACTCAGGGGTGGCACACCTGTGGTGGAGCAACTGTGACCGGCTTCCAGCCCCAGCCCTCTCACGTCAGCAACAACACTGGCCACTGGGCCCTGTGACTTGCCTGTTGTGGGATAGAACTGCTGAAGCTAGAGAGTGTCTAGTCCTGGGCTGCACCTGGCATTTACAATGGTAACAAGGCCAGCATGGAAGTCAGCCCAGTGGACTTCAGGTTGGCATGACCACCAAGGGATAGGTCCTTATCTTAGGCACCAACCCAACAAGAGTAGCATTTCTGCCTCAGGCATCATTAGGAAAGCATTGGGCCTGCACCCACGGTGGCCTGTTGACATGTCTATGACTTCCAACAGCCTCAGCTCTCACAACACCCGGGAGAGCTGGGCATCTGGGAGAAAGGGTCAATCTGGGACTCTTGGAAGCAAGAGAAACAGGGTCCAGGTTCTTCATATAAAAGAGGGAGAGCTGCTGAAGAAAAGTCAAGGACCAAAGGAGGGGCTTTTACAAACATCAGACATGAGCCTGGTGGCGGCAGCCTGGCCTCTAGACCTGCCACACAGAGTTCCTATGGAGGGCTGGGTTCCTTTTCATGTTACTTTCTGAAATTATATTTGACATGATCATCTGAACAGTAAGGAAGAGAGTCTGAGGGGAGAGAAGTTGCTTCACCCCACCCAATCCCTCTTCACCCCCTTGGCCAGTTCCCAGGGTACTCGGAGCCATGTCTTTTGGTTTTTCAAGTCCCTGTTGTATGAGCATCCCCCTCGCACTCTCACGGGGCAGAGACAGATACGTACGTAGCAGAAGGACCAGCACGGGAGCCCGCTGCTTTTCGGCCTCCTGCTCTCTGGTGGCTGTGGGGACGCAGCGCTCTGTCATCCCCAGCACTGTACACTTGCCATGGGTACCATGGGCCGTGCCTTCAGAGGCCTGGACACTGCAAACCACCGTCAAGGGTTTGTTATTGTCAGTGGACAGATCCATGTCCCCTCTACCTGAGTGGCTCTGAGGCAGGCCCACACCATTAACACGGTACTTGCAGATGGAAGTCAACCAGGAAGCCATATCTGCCTGTGACCTGCTCTCAAGTGGTTCTAGAGCCAGTCAGGCTAGCCAAAGAACCATATAGGCCTTTGGGAGCTGGGGTGAGGGCACATGGGGCCAGGCTACCACCTATCCTTGAGCTTGGCTCCTCTGAAACCCCTAGGAAGTGTTTCGGCGGCACCGGGGACTGCAGCTCCTATCCCTGGTGGAGGAGGCACTGCCACGCCACCGCAGTGGCCACCGTGGAGACTGGCACATTTCCTTGAGCAAGCCTAGTGAGAAAGAACAGCACCTGCTGATGACGCTTGTGGGCGAGCAGGGTGAGCAGGAGATGGGGAGGTGTCCCACCACAGGCCCCTAGTGGAAGCTCAGAAAAGAATGGACAGGCTATAAAGCCAAGAACCCCAGACATGCTAGCACAGGGCTCTGGGTGGAGTGATGCCTGGGTTCCGGGCATGAAGAGGCAGGTATGGGCATCACACACTATGAGAGGGGAACCCGTGGGCTGCCGAGGTGCCTTCTAGCATCACACCTGTCATATGCTGTCCCAGTGGATCAACTGAATGGGAGGCATGTCAGCAGGGGACATACATGGGCCCAGAGGCTCTGTGATTAGAACCAGAGAAGGCTCAGGCAGGCTGCCCTGGGAGAGGGGTTGGGTGGTGTGGAGACACCTCAGGGCTGCAGTGGTGATGACGGTATTTCTCCTGCAGGGGTGATCCCCACTCAAGACGTCCTTTCCATGCTCAGTGGCATTCGCAGGAGTCTGGAGGAGGTAAGTGTGCAGGGACTTGGTCAGGTGGCCACTGCAGCATCCTCCTCTCCCATCCTTGACTCTCAAAAGCGCTGGAAGAACTCACAGCCTGCTCCTAGACGGGGGTGTGTCTTGGGGCCTTGGGTGTGTGTGGGCAACCAACGGGGCAAACAAACTGCAGACCCCCAGGCTGTGGTGGGAGAATGGCCACAGAAAGGGGACTAAGTAGGATGGTGTCTGAAGAATCATGAAGAACCTGGTGGAGGTTCTTCAGGACAGGTCCTGCCCCTGCCCATGCCCCTCCAGGATAACCTTAGGTGTGGGGGATGTCAGGAACTGGGAAACAGCCCTCCACTGTTAGAGGTGGCCTGATCAAGTGTGGTCTTTTGGCCCCCGCTGGGCTGCAAAACACATCCATAAGCTGGAGTTCCAGATACCTGAAGACTTAGGGTGATCCTCCCCCACCCCTGCTTGCTCTCCCTCACCTCCGCCGTGTTCAGTCTTCCCTTAGGAGGGACTCTGCAGCGTTTGACGCATACAGGGTATCACAATGCAAAGGAGCTGTGTGTTTCTGGGCTCTATCCACTGTCTACAAGGGCCAGACCACACTGGATTCTCCCTTTGTCCCCAATTCCAATCCATGGGTTATAAGGGTTAAATGAGGTGAGAGCACAGAGGGGGGGGGGGGCTTGCTTCAGATCACCCAGGTAGCAAGGCCCTGATGGAAAGCTGCTGGCTTCCTGGATGACTGCCAAAGGTCTCTTCAGTCTTGAAAATCTGAGTCCAGGAACACAGATGGACATTGGAAATCTGCGAGTGTTTCACATAGTGCAGGGAAGCTGGCCTCTGCTCTAAAGCTGTACCTAAAGCTGGCTTGTAGAGAGCTTTCCCACTGGGAGAGAGGCCCAGCTCAGCCCAGAGTGAGGCACATGCCACTGCGATCTTACCACTGGGAAATGCAAGAACCCGGGCACCTCAGTTGTGGGCTGCAGTTGGCATCCCCAGTGATGCCAGGCTGCCTGACCTGCCATGGATGGCCAGAATGACACTGACGACCCCGAAGGAGGAAGCTATGCTTCAGGGTTCTGACTTTGTGTAGTGAGCTTGAGAGTCATCCTTGTTGCTTTGTGTAATTGATGGGCATAGGTGTGGGGCCCCATTTATTTGGGCCATGACTGCCAGCAGGGAGAACGATCCGAGTGCTGGGCAGGGCCAGAGCTGGTGCACTCCAAGTTGGGTTTGGGCAGAAACCACAGGGAGGATGTGGCCGCTGGCAGAGGCTTGGAGCTGTTCTTGGATAAGCCGATAGGGACAGAAGAGTACACAGGCCCAGGTCCCAGGGCTGTCGGGGCCTCCAACTCACCCCTGTCAGGTTAGTAGCTCTCTCAGGACTTTCCTGAGGCCTGGTTCCCCTCCCACAAACCCCAGATTGGCATCCAGAACTACTCCACCACCAGCAGCTGCCAGGCACGGGCCACCCAGGTGCGCAGTGACTACGGGACACTCTTTGTGGTGCTGGTGATCATTGGTGTCATCTGCTTCATCATCATCGTGCTTGGCCTACTCTACAATTGCTGGCAGCGTCGGCTGCCCAAGCTAAAACACGTGGTGAGTAGGCCAGGTAGGGCTTGGGTAAGGGCAGAGTGTGGCCAGTATCTGCAGCCTCACCTGGTGACCTGTACGAACTCAGTTGAGCACGGTGCCAGGCTGGGGCCTGCGTCTACCGGTCTCTGAGCCTGGTATTGTGTCTGCGAGGAGGTAGGCAGTGGGGGGTGTTAAATCTCACCAGAGGGTCCCTCCTCTTCTCCAGCTCCTCTTACCCCCAGTGCAGGGCTTGAGAGCAGCTGCACATCTTGAGTCAGGCAGGGTCCAGGAGCCAAGGGCTCTTGCAACTTGCACGAGAGAAAAGGGGAAGGGGTCTCAAATCTAGAATGGGCTGTTGAGAGGGATCAGGTGACACCAGGGAGGTCACAGGGTTTATAGTGCAGAGGATTAAGGCCGCGCACTTGTCTACTGGGCCCCCTGTACTGGGGGCTTGGTGTGGTCAGCCACCGCGCGCGCGCCTAGCGCTCTCTCCCGCCGCCGCAGTCACACGGCGAGGAGCTGCGCTTCGTGGAGAACGGCTGCCACGACAACCCCACGCTGGACGTGGCCAGCGACAGCCAGTCGGAGATGCAGGAGAAGCAACCTAGCCTGAACGGCGGTGGAACCATCAACGGCCCGAACAGCTGGAGCGCGCTCATGGGCAGCAAGCGCGACCCTGAGGACTCGGACGTGTTCGAGGAGGACACGCACCTGTGAGCACCGGGCCCCGCGCCCCTCCCGGCCCTCCACGCGGGGCCACTACGCTTCCCCATCGCAGCAGGCGACCGCGGCGCAGCTCCCACCCCGCCCCGCCCGGCCCCGAGCGCTGCCCGAGGGCGGCGCGCTCCCCGCGCCCGGACTCCATTAAAGCCGCCAAGACGCGCGGGCCGCTCCGCCTCCACGCCTGTTTCTTGAATCACTCTGGGGAGGGAGGGGACGGGGGCGGGGCCTGGACGAGTAGGTGGGGCGCGGGAGAGCTTCGGCTGGGTGGGCGTGGTTAGGGGCATGTGGGAGGAGACTAGGGAGTGAACTGTCATCTGGGTGGGATCCGGCCTGGCCCTGAAGTATGTAGAGAAAGGTCCTGATGGGCGAGGCCTCGGCCCGGTGGGCGGGACGTGAACCGGGCAGGTATCAGGATGGATGAGCGTTGTTAAGGTTCAGTGTGCCAGGCCTGGGGTTGGTGGTGTCCTCAGGGCCGAACCCGGGCAAGGTGGGCGGGCCTGTAGCGGACTGCCCTTCGGGTGAGGCTCTTAGTGGGGCCTTGGTAAGTGAGCTATTCTCCGGGCGAATGGGCGGAACCTAGGGGGGGTTGAGTTGCCCTCTAGTCGTGTGGGCGGGGTCCTGGCTGGAGGGCCCCAGAGCTTAAGTGAGAGTGGTTAAGCTTAATGGGTGGGGCCAGCGGTCTTCTGGATGGGGGGGCAGGGTACGGGTCGGGCAGTCCTCCGGGCGCCAGGCGCCGCTGCGGAGCCGGCCACTGCTGGGCCTTGCCGCGAGGGGCGGGGCAGTGAGTGTTTACATCCGGCCGGGCACCGACGACTCCCGAGATCGCTCGGCCGAGGGTCCAGCCTCCTTCGCGATGGACACCAGCGACCTGTTTGCCAGCTGCAGGAAGGGGGACGTAGGCCGTGTGCGGTGAGGACCTGCAGTGCTGGCAGGCGTTTGCAGTGTTTACGGGTGTGCGGGACGGGCGCCGTGGGGTTCCCGAAGCTGATCGAGCCCGGAGAGATCGGGCTCCAGGTCCCTTACCTTACTCGGCGCAGGGAAACGACTCCCCTTCCCGGAGGTTTCAAGAGAGGCAGGTTGCTCCTGATGCAGCCAGTACGAGCCCAGCGCCGAGATCTGGTCTCCGTGTGCAGGCAGGGAGGAGAACGGGTCCTGGCCTTCACTTTTCTTTGATAGACTTCTTTCTCCCGTGGCTCTTCCTTCCAAATCCTCTAGTCCTCATCAAAGGAACCCAGTATGCAGCACTCTCTCAAACTCTTCTTAGGCCTGTCCCCAACACCAAATGCCACCTCGCAGTTAATCATCCCTCCCTCAACTTGACTGCAACTCTGAGAGCCCAGGTCCTGCCTTAATAACTTCCTTGTGCTGTCCCAGTGATGGTTTCCTGGTGCAAGACCTCTTCTTCTCTTCAGCATCTTATCAATTGTTCTTTCCACTTCTTCTCTAGATCTGTCCCTCCAAACGCAGAGTGCCTGCATCAGCTTTCCCCTGGTTTATCTGTTTTCAGCTCCCCAGGCTGAAGTATGGGCCGGACCCATCACCTTCTCTCTCCCCAATACTACAAGACCGTATTCTCAGTTTCCTGAACCCAGGACTTGGCCTCTTTCCCTGCAGCCATCACCTAACTTACAGTTGCTGACCCTTGCGGGCCTGTGCATTCCTAGGCCCTGCCCTTCTCAGAGAGATGTGGCCTCCTTCCCCTTCCTGGTCCCCTCTCCCAGATCAGAAGCAGTTCTGACCCAGCCTCTGAACTTCCTGCCCAGGTACCTGCTGGAGCAACGAGACGTGGAGGTGAACGTGCGGGATAAGTGGGACAGCACCCCTTTGTGAGTGTGAGTGGTGGGGCAGCTGGGTGGGCAGGGTGGGCCTGCCCTCCTGACAGCTGCCCCCTTTCCCCAGGTACTATGCCTGCCTCTGTGGGCATGAGGAGTTGGTGCGCTACCTGTTGGCCAACGGTGAGAGAGGGTCAGGGTCTGATTATATGTAAGTTCTGAGACATCACTGGACATTTACACCCTTGATTTCTTTTTAATTCCCCAAAGTCAACAAATGGTACTATTAACCCTCTGTCCTTTGCTTCCTGCTACCCTTGACAGTTCTGGGGCTGTCTCTAGACTATCCCACCATTGGTCTGCTCAACTGCTCCTCTTGTCTCGCCTATAGTCTGACCTGCACAGTGCAGGAAGGAGGACCTTTCCACAGCAAAGCTGGTGGGAGTTTAGGAGTGTTTGGGATAAAAGCAGTTGGGCGTGGTGGTTCACGCCTGTAGTAATTCAGTTACTAGGAGAGAGGAAAGTTGAGCCAGGGTGTTTTTCTCAAATTCAAGGCTAGTCAAGGCTACATTGTGAGACCCACTCTTTCCTCCTCTGGCCATGCTTTCCTTGGGTCTCCCACCTGCTGGCTGCCCATCAACTGTTGGTCCCGAGCCATCTCCTGCCTCAGGGTCTTTTTAGTTGCAGGCTTCCCGCTTAGATGGGAGTTCCTTTCAGATCTCTACAGTTCTTACTCATTCAAGTCCCTATACTTAGCCACTGCACTGGCCTTCACAGCCACAGTCATTGTCGCCGTTGGTTCTGTTTTGTAGTCATGGCGACTGTTGAATAATAAGGTGCCCATGTGCCCCACTCGTGTAGGGTGTAGGTTCAGTTGGGGCAGGGATCGAGATGGCTGTGTACAGGGCCAGCCACCCAGTCTGCTCTTAGCTGCCTATAATCTGATAGGTACTCATCAATATGCCTACATCTAAGTGCACGGATTGTGTACCCTTGGTCTTCACTAGGCCCCAAGGTTACCTGGTCCACCTTGGGGAGGAAGAACCTCTAGGACTTCCGGGATCTACATGTGGGAGCTGGGAAGGAGGGGAGGCTTGTGATCTCCCCAGACTAAGTGTCTTCTTGACTCTGACTGGTAATCATCGCTTTGTAGGAGCCCGCTGTGAGGCCAACACCTTCGATGGAGAACGGTGTCTCTATGGGGCGCTGAGCGACCCCATTCGGCGTGCACTGCGTGACTACAAACAGGTCACTGCGTCCTGTAGGAGGCGGGATTACTATGACGATTTCCTGCAGCGGTGAGCTGGGGGCCGAGCTTGCAGCATTGGTGGGGTTGCTGTGCACTCTCAGTGGGTTCAGGTGGGTGGGTGTGCTGAGTGGTCTTGATGCACCAGTGCTTGCCTGGGTGATGCAGCCCTTCCTGGCTTTCCCCAGGCTCCTGGAACAGGGCATCCACAGTGACGTGGTCTTCGTGGTACACGGAAAGCCATTCCGGGCCCATCGCTGCATCCTTGGTGCTCGCAGCACCTATTTCGCCAACATGCTGGATACCAAGTGGAAGGGCAAGAGCGTCGTGGTTCTCAGGCACCCCCTGGTGCGTCCGTCTGCTTTGGCAGAGAGTGCTGACTTTTGGGAGAAGAGTTAGCTCATGCTACGTGGTGGCCTCTGACCTTTCCTTTCTGTTCTGCCCACAGATCAACCCGGTGGCCTTTGGGGCTCTACTGCAGTACCTGTACACAGGTGACTGACTCCCCAGCCGGGACAGCAGCACACCCAGAGTGTCTCAGAGCTGATGTGCCTCCTCTAAGTTGGGGAGAAGAGGTGTGCCCAACACACAAGCATATTGACTTGGGCACAGTACACTAACTTACGTGTTTGGGGAGAACAGGTTCGATCCACAAATTGAGCAGATCTTAGGTCCTTCTGGATGAAGAAACCAGGGTATGGAGTAGGAATCACTCTCAGGTCCTGACCCAACCCTCCCTCATCCCCACCCCACACCCCCTCCAGGCCGCCTGGACATTGGTGTGGAGCATGTGAGTGACTGTGAGCGCCTGGCCAAGCAGTGCCAGCTCTGGGACCTGCTGGATGACCTGGAGGCTAAATGCGAGAAGGTGTCTGAATTCGGTGCGCACAGGGTCTTGGTCCAAGGCTGGGGTTACATTCCGCAGCGTTGGGCCAGCCATCTGAATCCCTGTTGTCATCTCCCCTAGTGGCCTCCAAGCCTGGCACGTGTGTGAAGGTGTTGACTATTGAGCCCCCTCCAGCAGATCCTCGGTTGCGGGAGGATATGGCACTGCTGGCTGGCTGTGCCCTGCCACCTGAGCTGCGGGTACTAAAGGGCATTGCCAGTCTGGTGGGCAGGAAGGTTGTCTAGGGATGGGGTTGTGAAGGGCAGGCTCCACACAGCTGGGTTCCCCTCCTAGGCCAACCTAGGAAGCTGCGTCCCTCTCATGGACAGCTTTGCTCTGAAGGGTCCCTTTCCTATACCAGGGTGACCTAGGGGAGCTGCCCTTCCCATGTCCTGATGGCTTCAGCAGCTGCCCTGATGTCTGCTTCCGAGTGGCTGACTCCAGCTTCCTCTGCCACAAGGTGCCTGTCCCACGCCTGTCCCTACTGCTCAAGTCCTGAGCTAGCTCCCTGGGGCAGATTTCAGCTCTGGTGCTTTCTGAACTTGCCTCCCACAGGCTTTCTTCTGTGGACGCAGCGACTACTTCCGAGCCCTGCTGGATGACCATTTTCGAGAGAGTGAAGAGCCTGCAGCCTCCGGGGACCTCCCAGTTGTCACCCTGCATGACCTCTCCCCAGACATCTTCACTCACGTGCTGTACTATGTATACAGTGACCATACAGAGGTGTGTCACCCAGCAGGAGGGCAGTGGTGAATGGAACGCTGGGCTTGCCACAGTCCTTGGGATGCGGGGCTCTTGGGTCATTCCTGCCCTTAGCTGTCCTAGAGTTCCTGACCCAGGCCTGTGGGTGGCAGTAGATGGTGCCAAAGTCTCCCGCTGTTGGGGTGGGTGTTGGGGCATAACACTACAGTAGGGTAGTATACAGGAGAGAAGTGCTTTCCATTGAATCTCAGGGGTCAGATGCCTTGCTGGGCACCAGATACCCTCTGTCTGGCTTCTCCAGGGCATTCCCACAGGCCTTTCCTCAGAAGGTAATGTTTTAGGCATGGTGGGCCACATTGTATCTTCAGGGCTGTTCAGCTGGGCCTGCTCTGCTCCAGGAAAAGTCCATGTGGAAATGGTGGCCCTGACCCATTGGCCCTGACCCCTACCTTGGCTGTGTCCTCTACAACTAAGACTGGAACCGCAGGAGTGTGTGTACCTACACCACTTCCTATTAACCCCAGTCTTGGCCCTCCAGCTCCCACCAACCTGCCCCCTCTAAATTATGTTCTGCTATCAGCCTCTTTTCTGTCCACTCCCTCACTTCCTCTCATGGCCTGCCACTCACTTTGTGGTTGAGCCTGTCATCCTGAGTCACAAGCTCCTTCCTGAAGAAGTTTTGTACCCCAAAAACATTCTTAATAACTCAGAGCGGGGTTGGTCTCTGAACATGGTCTAACAGTAGCTAAACCTCTTGTGAGCTATGTCTTCTTAGGTAAGTTACATACCTGCTCTGTGTTTAAGTGTACCCAGCCCCCAAGAAGATGGAGGATAAATATGTTTCCCCGAGTTTTGTGCATGTGACCAAATGACCTCAGGTCAATTGGATGGCGAGGTGACAGCCTGAAGTGTGGCAGCATAGTCCCTCTTCTCTTCCCTCTGCTCAGTCCCTGGGCCACCGAAGGTCAGGCCGAAACTAGACCCTTGGTCTTTCTCAGCCAAGGCCTTACTGTCCTCTGCTTAAATCTGTGCAGTCTCTCACAGTAAAAGGAGCCGTGCCCCAGGTTGTGGACGGGAAATAGAAACCTTCTATTTTTCCACAGTCTTTGAAAACTTTTCACTTTTCCAACAGTCTTTGAAGGCAGGCATGAGTATCAGTCTTTACCGATGAGGGAACTGAGGCACAGAGAGGTGACGGGACTTGCCTGGGTCCCCACAGCTGGGTGTGGAGGGCTCAGGTCTGTGACTGAGCCCACACTTTTTTCCCTGGAAAGCCTCTAGTCCCAAGCACCGGCCTGCAGTGAGGCATGGGACCCCTGCTCCACCCTTAAAGACTTAGGCCAGGCTCCACAGATGGGAGTCATTTGCTTTCCCACCGAGACTTCTGTCCTGGGCCCTGGAAGCCCTTGGGGATCACTGGCATCCTCTTGTCCTTTTTTTGTACCACAGCTGCCCCCTGAATTGGCCTATGATGTGCTAAGTGTGGCTGACATGTACCTTCTACCTGGCCTGAAACGGCTGTGTGGCCGCACCCTGGCCCAGCTGCTGGAGGAGGACAGTGTGGTGGGCGTTTGGCGCGTGGCCAAGCTGTTCCGCCTGGCCCGACTGGAGGACCAGTGTACTGAGTATATGGCCAAGGTCATCGAGAAGGTGGGCAGGGCTGCAGAGAGGGGAGGCTGTGAGGGGCGGGATACATGCTGTGCCGGCTTGCAGCCTGGCCTGAGCTTGCTCTTCCGCAGCTGGTAGAGCGAGAAGACTTTGTGGAGGCCGTGCGGGAGGAGGCAGCAGCCGTAGCCGCCCGGCAGGAGACAGACTCCATTCCGCTTGTCGATGACATCCGCTTCCATGTGGCCAGCACAGTCCAGACCTACAGTGCCATTGAAGAGGCACAGCAGCGGCTGCGGGCGCTTGAGGACCTGCTTGTGTCCATCGGCTTGGACTGCTGAGCACTTGCCGCCTGGTAGTCCTGGGGCCAGGGCTTCCACAGTGACGAGCACGCACAATGTGTGCGTGCAGCAACTGTTGGCTCTTGCACGCTTGGTGGCATTACGGTGGGCAGAGGGGACCCATTAGGTTCCTGCAATGAGCCTCCTCCTCCAGTGCACAAGGAAGCCCCGAGACTTGGGGCTGGCACCACTCAGGGAAAGCTGGGGTACGGTAGGCATGGAACTTAGTCCCCTCTCCTCCAGCACCCCACCTGCTCCCTCCTGGCTTTCACCCAGCCCTGGCTTGCTTTGGCTATTGGCATGTACAGGACTGGACAGGAAGTGGGGGAGTGTGTGTGGCAATAAAGCTTGACTTCACTGTGGGGGCCTGAGCCTGTGTTGGGGTACAGCTTGGGAGGGCAGGCTCTGGGGAGTGGAGCTGGGGAGGAGGGGAAGCTGGGGACTGTGGGTCGGAGGTTTGGGCATTCATAGTAGGACATGCTGTGGAAGTAGCCCAGTGGCTGGGAGAACAGGCTCTTTGAGCCAGTAAGCCTATACCCCTGCTAACTACAGCAGGTTCGGTTCCGTGGCCTAACTACAGAGCCTGAGATGTTAGAGGAATATGGTACTCCTTAGATGCCCTCAGGACTATGGACCGCAACCCCTCACCCCCATAGACCCTTGCTTTGGCCCCAGTCCTGGACAGCCGTCAATCTGTGCTTGCTACCCTGCAATGTCCCTGCCTTTGTCATTTTCCAGAACTTTCTAGACTATTTTCCTTACCCTCACCAGTGTTTTCATTTGTTTGGCTCTTGTGTGTTGGCCATACTAGGGGAGGTCCAAAGTCACCAGCTGGGACAAGTTGTCTCCAGTCAGGGTTGCCAGCAGAGTGTTCCAGAGGTGGAAGGTGGTTTGCCTCAGAGCCCACCACAAGCAGAGGGGAAGATAGGATGCGCACTGGGGTCTCACTGGCTGTGCCTTTGTACCCATCCCTTCCACTGTCTGGGTCACTACTGAGTTCCAGATTGGGGGATCCTGAGTTAAGTGTGGTTGTCTGAGAAGGCTTAGGGCCACACCTGGTGGGTGGTGAGCCAGGGTGTTTGTGAAGCGGTATGCGGGAGCCACCTGGTGGGAGGTGCCAGCCAAGCAGGGTGTGTCAGTGACTTGCATCTTTTAAGCTTGTATTTTGAAACCACAGGGACAGGGAGGATGGGGACTCAGGCCACACACAGCCCAGGATGTGTGGCCTTCAGAAGGTATTTAAATCAAGTATCTTTTATACAGATGTTATTTGAAATCAGAAAGTTTCCATTCCTCATCAGACATTAGTAACAAGAGCAAGGCTTTTTCAGTGCCCTGGAATCCATCTTCTCCAGGCTTGCTGATGCAGCAGCAGTCTGGACAGTCACCGAGAAGCCAGGCTACAGCTCAGAGTGCAGACGAGTTCTCCAAACACAGCACATAACGCCCAGTTCCTCGTTTTTAGTGGAAGGAGAACCCCTCTGGAGTGTTGCAAGTAGGGTGTTTAAACACCGGCCTTACTACCAGTTAGGCAATGGGATCCTTCCTGCTCTGTCCAAATAGCAGTTGTGAGCAGGTGAGATGTTCTCCAGGGATGGCTGTCCCAAGAGGCTAGCCTGGCAGAGCCAGAGGCTGCGGAGAGCTGGAGTCAGGTTTCTCCAGGCTGTAGAAATGAGAGTTAGGCTGCAGGTGTGCAGGCTGGATTCATCACTCCGGGCCTTAGCCCACAATGGCTTGGGGAGCATGTAGATCCTGCTGGTGTAGCTGCCCATCAGCTGGCCAGGGCCCTTTTGCTCTAAGTCTATCCAGTTAGAAAGGAAGGAGATGCTCTTCCAGTTTTAGTTGCCCTTTAGTGTTTGGCTGCAGTAGGTAGGTGGTGTCCACTATGCCCGCAGGCCTTGGCTCTCAGGACCCTGTAATGGTACTTCTTGTGTGCACCTTAAAAATCTGACTCCTCTGCTATTGGCTGCGGCCACTGTTGTAACTCTTGTGTAGCCTGGCAAGTGTGGAGTACTCAGTCCTTAGCACTGTCTTGGCTCAAGGTTTGGGACTCTTGGCCCTGAGGACAATTCTTGGGAACTTTGCCAGTGGCCTGGGCCTGCAGTGTCTCTTCCTGGTTCCTTCCAGCCTTAGTCTCCACCCTCTCCAGCCTCGGCTCTCACCGCTCCTCTTCCTGCCCTGGCTCTCTCGAGCTCACTGCTGGGGTCTAACAAGCTCTCAAGAGCTTGGCTGCTCTTGAGCTAACTGGTCAGCTGCTTCTTGCGCTGCGCCCCTTGGGCAGCACAGCCTGTGACCACTCACCTGCCACTGATACTGCTGTTGCCTCCGTCGTCACTCGCTGTGCTGTCGATTTCTGCTGTCAGCTCAGCCCACACCATTGACTGTTGGCCATAGACAAGAACAGATCACTTTAACGAAGCCCTTTACCGGGACTAATGCTGCGCCAGCAGGGGCCGGCACACAGGAGGCGGTCTCCCTGCCACTCCAGAGCCTGAGCAGCCGGCCTGCTTATACAGCTTGAGAAAAGCTACTCGGGCCAGTCACAGCCTTGCCTTTTAGCCCAGGTCACTGCAGTCTGCTAGAGCACCAGGGGATGTGCTCCTCCTGGCTGAGGTGAAAATGGCCGCAGGGTCATCTAGAGCTCACTCTCCTCAGGACATTATCCCTGGCCAAGACTATGCTTTCAGGAGCTGGGGTGAGCAGATGTGCCTGGTTGATACTTGAATAGTTTTCTGTTTCAGATGGCTGGTGCTGGCAGAGGGTTGTGCAGTTGACAATTCTTTAGTCAGAGCAGCCAGGCATACTTCAGAAGTAAACTAGCTAGAGTGACACGTTGCTCCCCAAGAGAACTAATCACTAATAGTGACTTTTAACAGATTGGTTTCTTAGTTTGCGCTTTATCGCTGTGAAGAGACAACATGACCAAGGCAACTCTTGAAAAGGAAAACATTTCATTGGGGCTGGCTTACAGCTTTAGAGGTTTGGTCCATGGTCATCCTGGTGAGAAGCATGGCAGCATGCAGGCAGACATGGTGCTGGAAGAACTAACAGTTCTGCATCTTGAGCCGAAGGCAGCAGGAGACGGTGTGCCACACTGGCTTGTGCATAGGAGACCTCAAAGCCCGCCTCCACAGCGACAAGCTTCCTCCAACAAGGCTACACCTACCCTAACAAGGCCAGTCTCTGGCAATGCCTCCTAATAGTGCTACTCCCTATGGACCAAGCATTCAAACACATGCATCTATGGGGACCATTCCTGTTCAAACCACCAGGGTTTCTTTTGAGACTGGGACTTGTATCCCAGAGTGACTTCAGAACTGGCTTCGTAGCCTAGAACAGCCCTGAACTTAAGAATCTCCTTCATTTACCTCCCCTCGGATCGGAGGCACAGAGCACCATGCCTGGCAATTTTAACAGTAGTTTAGCACTGGGTACAGTGTTCCTACAAGAGGCGGGTCCCTCACATCTGTCCCAGGGCTGCAGCTCCTGAGAGGGGTACTTAGAGCCGCAGCTGCAGTTACAGCCCAAGCCCAGAGTCTGAGACTTAGTAACCTCAGCACCACCCCAGCACATGCATCCCTGTTTATAGATCCAGAAAGGGACATTTGGACCAACGGGAGCCATCCTTCGGCCATGCTTCCTTTGTATGAAGAATTCCATTTAAGCCAATAATTGCAGCTTCCTGTCAGCCACCAGAGGGCGCATGTCTGAGCACCCGGGAAGGTGAACTGGTCCCTGAGGTCTTGTTTGCCAAATAACCTGCTGAGCAGTGTGGCCTGGGAGGCTTTGGGGGGTGGGTGTGGGGGGGTAAGGGGTAGGGGGCGAGGGATGGGGGGTGGGGATGATGATGATGATTCAGCACTCCTGGTCAAGGTACGGTCTCAGTTCTGGTTCTGGCAGCAATATCTTTTGAGGGGACCAACTTGGTCCCATAGGTCAAATACTCCAGGGTGCGGCCCCTCCCTCAAGGAGGGAGCTAGGGAGGAATTCTGTCCTTCTGGGCTATGCAGTTCCTGGATTTCAAAGTCAATGCAGTTTGAGGGCAATGACTATCCTTGTCCTCTGAATCTGAAGTGAGATGGGATTAATATGCTTGGTTACAGAGGTGACACCAAGTGACACAGCCAAAAAAAGATGGCGGAGGCGCCAGGCTGTTGCCCTGCTGTTTCCTTGTGGGACCAAACGAGGAGTCAGAGCCTTTTCGCAAAAGCAACTTCTAAAAAACCTTCTAGAAGATGTGTGGGGATGGATCAGTATAGCTCCTATATTTGGGCTTTTAGAATGAAGAAAATACACCTTTCACTTAACGGTTTGTATTTTGTATTGTGTGATGGAACCCAGGGCATGTACGTCTCTCCCAGGCCACACCCTAGCCCTATGGTTATACACTGAACAGTGTTAAGGCCTTGTGCGTCTTGGAGAGGTTGGCTGGTTTCTCTGCTGTGGCATGGATGGGCCCCTGCTAAGTTGCCTGGCTTTGCAAGTCACTCCCTCTCTGCAGGGTTTGTGTGTATACGTATGGTGGGCTTTCTTGGGTCCTTGAGGAGGGGGACATCTCTCTAGGTCTGGGAGATAGAGGTGGAGGTTCTCAGGCCTTAGTTTTTTCATGAGGCCTTGCTGTGGTGACGGAGAGTGTGGGGCTCTGCCTCAGATGTGGTTGTTGCAGATCTCTGCCTTCTTGGGTTTCCAGCCAGCCACAGGACCTTAGCACCCATGGGGCCATGATAGGGCTCCACTAGTCATTCATCATGTGAACCCTGCCTCCCTGGGAAGCAGAACCAGAGCTCCAGAGAATGGAAGTGAGCATCATGGACTGACTGGCAGTCTCTTTCCCTCCAGTGGTCAGAGGGGTGCACATAAGTTAACTTTATAAAAGTGTGTTTCTCAGTTTCTCTCTTAATCGGGCTATCACCCAAATAATAGAATTAACAAGCTTCACAGTATAATACCTAAGCAGTTATTACTCTATTCATAACCCTCTAAACTAATCTGGCTTCCTCCCACCGTCCATCTCAGAGATACTTGCATTTTGTTGCTTTTCTGCTTGAGTTCCTCTCTTCTGCTCTCTCCTGGACCTCTGCCCTCGGCTGGATCCCTCTTCCAACTCCTCCTCCCCTGGCTGGCAGGAAGTCCAGCCCTATTATCCCCCTCCCCCCCCACTTATCTATTGGCTATAGCTGATTTATTGGCATATCAGGGGACAATTGGGGAGCAGTGTTTACACAACGCTGAGAAAGGAGAGTCTCAGAATTGCAGCCAGATTTGGGGCTGGGAGGGGGGAGCATACAGAAGTCAGCATTTGAATTGCACATAACCTTATGCCTACAGCACATTTTCTTTGCTTCCGGGTGTTGCTATAGCTGTGTCTTGAGCAGTTTTGTCCCAGCTGTCAGACCCGCTCTCTGGGTCCTGCCTCACGGTTCTGTCCGACCCCCATGCTGCTTCTCTTCTCTGCAGACCTCCGTGCTGCAGGTTCATCTGGCAACAGCCCGCTCTGCTCCGTATCTGAGATCCATCTCTTCCTCTTATAGCCAACTGGTGGCTCTTTTCCTAGCCTCCCCATCTTTGGACAGGCAAGTCAGCTCTAAAGTAGTACTAGATGCAATTTCTAATTTCTATTCTATTCTTTGAAAGATGCATGCCTGACTGGCCTGTCCCCAGGTGCTCATTCATTCCCTCTCACTCCTGTAACCCATAAGTTACTGGAAAGAGCTGTACCTCCCTCTGAACCTTCTGCAAGGCTGATTAGAACTTCAAAAGGTTGTAGAGAGGCTGAAATATTGTAGGTCAAGAGGCTAATTACAATTTATCACAGGCTATCTTCAGCCTCTTTAATTAGCTATTCCTTGCCCACCTCTGTGTCTGGCCGAACATCCTTGTGATTAATAAGCAAAGTCCTTTGAAATGTGTTAACCTAGCTGGGTAGTGGCTTCCACCAACTGAAAAATGAAGTGTCATTAGAGAGCATCAGGGCAGAGACCCCGATTCTCTTTAACTTGCTTTATTAGTCACATTTTGTTGCTGTGATAAAAGACCATGGCCAGGAGTGACTTAAGTCTATCCATGGTGACAGACTTCCTCCAGCAAGACTCCACTCCCTAAAGGCTCCATAACCTCCCCAAACAGCGCCACCAACAGGCGACTAGGTATTCAAATACTAGAGCCTATGGGAGACATTTTAAAAATACAAACTTCTTCACTTGTGTGCCTAATATTTCCATCAATGGACTTGAGAAGTGTCTTGATTTATGACTTCCTTAATTCTATTACTATAAAAACTTCATGAAACGTGGACATTGGAACATGGAATTTGCAGTGACCTGAATCCATGGCTCAGGCCATGGACATTCATATTTAGCTCCAGAATAAACTGTCTCTTATCCTCTTTGAAGTGAGAGCTGTGTTCTTTTCACTCTTCCTGTTTCCATCTTCCCTCCCTTGTTCACCTTGCTCATTCATTCCATCACCAGCCTCCTTCGTCCATTCTCACCTATTCTCTCTCCCAATGTTCATTTACTTACTCCCCTTCCCTCTGCCCTCCCTCCCCCGACCTCTGCAGCCCCATAACACAGTATTTCTGGGGATCCTCTGGACAATAGATAGGAACATGCCCTTCTCACTTCACGACCCATGTAAGGGACAGTGGGCCACTTGGAGGACAAATCTTGTATCATATCGTATGGCATCTGGGAGAGAGAAAGAAAGCAGCGGTGGGTCACAGGGAGGGCTGTCAGTGATGGAGGTCACTGCTCAGAAACCACAGGAGGGACCTTGGCATTTAGTAAGCTGGGCCCACAAGAGGACTTGGCATAGGCGAGACTTTACAGGGACTCTGACTGGGCAGGGAGCCCGGTTCTGTCATGCAGGGACACGATGCATTCATGTCCCGGCTTCCTGTCCAGGTTTCACAAGACAGTCCGAATTTCAGATCACTTTCCTCTTTTTAGTGCTGGTGATTCTTTAACCAGATACAAATGCATCTCTAAGCAAGGTCACCCACAAAAGCAGCGGGCCCAGGTGCTGGCACGAGGTTAGAGAAAGTGAAAGTGGGCCAGTCTGATTTGGGGGGATACCTGGAAAGCAGAGCTCTTAGGTCAGGAAGATTGTGAGGAGCATGCCAGCAACAGATGCTTGGGACTACCCACAGCCAGGGTGTGTGGCCATACCGGGCACCCAACATGACAGCAACAGAGGAAGCAAGCACTTGAGCTGCCCGGCCACTGGGAGGTGGGGGATAGGAACAGGACCCGAGGGAATCTATCTATGCTGTAGCATGACCTCCTCAAGAATGGATGGGAGAAGAGAAAATCCATGCATCCAACTGGCAGTTGGCCCTGGGAGGGCTGCTGAGTTCACCTCAGATGACTGGCACATGACTCTGTACTGCTTCCAGCACAGGTCTGTGGCCCTCTCAGCAAGGGGGCTGACACACAGGATGAAAGGCCAGGCAGGCAGACACGGGGCTCTCCAAAAGCACGTGGTTTATTATGGTGAGCTGTAGTGCACATCGGTTTCTTTAGTAGTTCTAAGCCGAGATACAGGTTCCCCACTGGGAGTATACCTGGGGAGTGACTGAGCAGGTGACAGTAACAAATCAGTGAGCCACTGTGATCCTTAGAAAGTTACATTAGCAGTCAGGACAGAAAGGGAAGTGGGAGGTGGCCTAGAGGCAGGATGTGAGCCCTGTGGAGTTAGAGCGCCCCCACTGCTCTCCTGGTGGTCCGCAAGACACCCAGAAGCAGAAGGGGCCATGGTGGAGGGTCTTCAAAGTTAAGATGTCCCACTACCTGCAGGTGGCACCCTTTCCCCAAAAGCTTCTCAGGCACTAAGTCCATCCTTGTTGGAGGAGGCTCTACGTTTTTTACAGGTGCTTGGTTCTGGTTCTCATTTCCTTCACTGGGAAGGGCTCTCAGTGGCCCCTTGCCGCCTGCCACCTTCTTCAGGCCAAGCTTATGTGTCCCAGCATTCTTTCCACATGCCAATTCCTCTGCAACCTGGTGATAGGGTGACTGTGATGTCCCACTAGTCAGGCCTCCTCCAGTGCCAAGGGTGGAGTCTGCACAAAGCAGGGCCCTATGCTGGTCCTAATTTTGTCCTGCTGGGACATGATGCATCCCTTCTTCCAGGTTCCATTTCAGGTCATTCCCCTCCCCCCTTTGTGTTAGTGATTCTTTAACCAGATACAGACGCATCTCTAAATGAAGTCATGCACGAAAGCGGCCAGCCCAGGTGCTGGCGTTTGGTTTGAAAAAGTGGCGTTGTCAGCATGTGCTTTTGGGAGCAGCCCTGGGTGGCTCCTGGTGAGCGTGCTGGATCTGGGTGCAGGGGCACAGTAGTCTGGAGTGGGTCCTTTGTTTTCTTACTGGAGAGCAGGAATACCCCATGCTTGTCTGCTGCTGCCCAGGGCTCCCTGAGCAGCAGGAGTACTGGCTGCCCCTCTTAGCACTTTTTTAGATCTTCATTTTCTAAAGACAAGTGGAGCTAAGAGGGGGCTCTGGACAGCTCCTGGGCCCTTCCCTGCATGCAGTGTTTGGGCCCTGCTGAGGGGCACAGTGACCCTATGACCTGTAGTAGGTGGCTGGCTTCTGACTGCCATGCATGGTCAGGGCTACTGGAGAGGGCAGGAGGCCCTCCCCAGGATCCAGAATAAACTCCAGAAAGGACAGGGCCTCTGTTGGCAGGTGTCTCCTCCAAGGCCATAGGGCCCTGGATTCCACCTTCCTGGAGGATCAAGGGCCCACACAGCCCCTCCTTCCCAGGGTCCTATGTGCACTAACAAGACTCCTGAGGTAACTGCAAGCCCCTCTGTAAAGGTGAAAGTGCTCCAAGAGGGCAGTGAGCCCCAGTTATTGCTGGCGCTAAGTGAGGCCTGGGGCAGGCCTCAGATGGGCACCTGAGAGGACAGGGGGCTTGGACTTCACTACCCCAGGGCGGCCTCTGTGAGCCTGGCCTGGCCATCCTGCTGCAGTCTGGAACGGGTTGTGGACAGCTGTGGTCCATGTCTGTGGGTAGTCATTGAGTACTCTTGTGCTGCCCTGGGCAGGCAGGCAGCCAGCACCACGGGAGTCTCGCCTGCCACCAGAGGTAGCTGTGCTACTGGCAAGCAACTCCTAGTGGCTCTGGACGGAGGGACAGCCCAGGCCACAGTCCTCTATCCGGTGACATCTCTGCAAGGAGAGCCAGCTAGTCCTCAGATAGGGGGCTGGGGCCCTTGGCAGACTGGCCCTGTGTGTGGGTACCAGCTCTTCCAGAGCTGTCCAGGCGCCGCCTGTCTTCCCACCCACCCATATAATCTTTACTTTAGAATATACCATATATATTAAACAATCATCTCTGAAGCCACCCTCCTCAGCATGGAGTACTTAGTGACTCCAGAAAAGGTGCCTTTCTAAAGACAGACATCATGCTGTGAGGAAGAGTCGGGTGGGGAGAAGACCTATGCAGGGCCACCCTCCCCTCCCCCGGCCTGGCTTCCATCTGAGAAGTCCCTGACCAGGTCATAGAGTGGCTGCCCATTTTGAGGAAGCGCCCTGGAGGGGCATGTGAGCCTGCCAAGGAGCTAGCTTTGGGGACGCAGGCCACCTCATCACATGCCAGAGAACAGCCAGTCAGAGAGGACTTGGGATGGGAGGAAAGAGGCCTCTGATTATTGCAGGCCGGGACATGGGACTGTGAGAGAGTCCCTGAACCCCACAGGAACTGGGAGAGGTGGGCAGATGCTCCATTTTTTTAAATTCAAAGGACATCTTAACACAGTCTCTGTGTGGAAAATACATTCCTTCTTTCACAAAGTGCCTACCCCTTAAGGTGGTAGATCAGTGGCCAGCAGCCATATAGACGACAAATTCTTTTTTTTTCCCCAAAGTAAATTGTACTAGGGTTTCCTCCAATTTGTGGTTTGTTTTTTTTTGAGCCAGCCAGCACTGCCCTTCCTCTGCCTGCTTCCCCCAGACCACGAGCTGGTTGCCTGACCAGCACGCTCAGGGTGCACACCCAGCTCCTGCCGCAGCTATCCTGTGAGAGACCCATGTATTTATTTCATGGAGGACGGAGTTGGTCACTTCCGGAAGCTCCTTGTGGAGAACGTGGTAGGCACCTTCGTACATCTGCAATCGGGAGAGAGGGGAGTTAGGACTGGATGAAGACAGGCAGGGACAGGAGGCACAAGGTCACCCTTAGGGGCTCAGTCGGCAGTCATTCCCAGTGTTCCCCCTAGCCTTGCTTTCAGATAGGATATTGCCATGTCCCTTAGGCTAGCCTTAAATGCCCTAAACCGTAGTCCTACCTCGGGCTCCTGGGCAGGTATGAGAAAGCAGTATATATCAGTTCTGCCCTGCTCCAGCCAGAACCTTCTAATCATGAATTATAATTTTGCAATAGTCTGAACATCCCCTAACATTCCCAGGGCTCCCCAGCTGCTGGTGCAGCTTCGATCCCAGACCGTTTCTAACAGGACGCTCTGTCCACCTGCACACCCAACCTCCCATCACCCCTCCCAGTTAGTTCTGCACCCCTCCCCCATAGCAGTGGCCCTTGGAGAAGTATCTAGGGATCTCACTTGCCATACCCAGAGACACTTGATGCTTGGATGTCTCTGGCCTTTCCAGCAGTGTCCAGAGGCAGACCAGTGGCCTCAGACACACCGTGTCTCTGTCCTTGTCTCTGTCTTGTCCTGGTCAGCTCTCTCTTGCTGGTGGCTCGTACAGCCCCAGCAGGCTAGTAACCACTGTACTACGTGGCTGACCAGGATGGCCCTGTCGTCAGCCCTCCTCCAGAAGAGAAACCTACCAACCTGCCAGTTGCCTTACAATTTCTCTCTGATGTCTGCATCTCAGAGGGGCTCTGCAGCCCCCTTGATTTCACAGACCAGAACCCCAGGAGCATCTTTCAATGCTGTGTAGAAGCCATCAACATATCCATCACTCCCGGCCACTGAGTCCTCTGAGCTAAGGGCACTCAGCATGCCTCTTCTATTTTGAAATATTCAGTGAGCTACAAGACACCAGGCCAAACAGGACATAGTCACCTAACTGCATCTGCACCCGACCTATCCTTCCTCCTGTCTGTCCCTCCTCCCTCTCCTAGCCTTGGGAAACATCATTTGAGTGTTTATAGTGTAGGTTCACACATGTCCATAACAGCATGCCACTCCCAGCTTTCTGAGCCTGGCTCTTTTTGCTTTTTGAAATGTCCTCCAGAAGCCTGCATGGGATGCAGGTGCTCACCCTTTAGGTGGGATTGTGATCCAACAGGCACACGTGTCTCTGTCTGAAGGCAGCACGCTTGTTTCCACACCTTGGCTGTGAACAGTGTTTCTCATGGGCTCTGTGCCAGCCTTGTTCTCACATCCGTTCCCTGTGCCAAGACCAAAGGTCCCCTACCCAACTTCCCCTTGGTCTGGAATGTTCTACCATGGCTACTCTCCCTGTCAGTTCCTGGATTGCTTGCTCCATGGGAGGGAAGTGCCCTGGCATCCCTACGTCCTGCAGCCCCTGACCCCTGACCACAGCCATTCTGAGCATCCACCTTCTCTTTGCTCACCCACTGGGGTGCAGGTTCCAGGGGAGGATGAGCCATTATCAGACTGTCCTCAAGACCTCTACAAAGTCAGAACCCAATAAACAGGAGTTGCAGATGCAATGGGTGACTACTGAGTGGGTGAAAAGCTGATTCTCCTTGTGAGCTTGGAGTTGGGGAACCCAGGGGCCCCTGAGTGAGGCAAGAGCACCACCACTGTGCAGCACCCCAGACAAGCCCTTGACAATATGCAAAGATACCGAGTCTCTGCCAGGTGGTGCAGACTCAAGTCCGAGGATCCCAGTTCAGATTCCGACTCCACCATTGTTTACGGCCATCTAGCTGTCTTTATGACACAGTGAGGATGTAGGGCACATTTGGTGGCACCCCTGACACCTGCCCAGTCCAGGGGCCTAAAGAAGTAGCAGAGGGTGTGTATGCTTCAGCTTCAGGGGTACATACTGTCTGACTGGTGCCCAGCAGGGCCTCACCTCCTAGTTCGGTGGGACAAATGAAGTGCTGATCTAAAACACCTTGTGTCTTGAAAGCCACTGGGTGTATGATTATTCTTTGGGTCAAACAAAGAACATCAAGTTGTGGCCTGTCCCCACCACAGTGCCAAGCCCTGCAGATAACCTCGCAGGCCAGACTCATCCGAGCATCCCAGAACCTGCACTCCCTCCCCTGTGGGCCCTGAGCTGTGGCAGGTGCACCTGGACCAGCACACCCCAGCAGCTTGCATAAGGCACTGTCTCCTGGGCCCTGCTGCAGACTTTTTTTTTCCTTGCTCATACCATCGGAATATTCTCTCCCTCTGTAGAGGTGAATGCTTGTGAAATGATGAACTGGGGGCCCATGCTCATTTGCCTCTAGCCCCTCAACACTTTTCCCCTGTCAGTCTGGTCTGATCCCTCCAAGACTCCTTGGGACATGGTCTTCTCTTCCCCACCTTGAGTGTCTTGTCCTGACTCCTGGATGATTCCATGAGCAGGTAGGCACCTTTGCTGTCGCACAGCCGGTCAGCTGAACCCTGCAGCAGCAGGAATGGCAGTGTCAGCTTGGGCATCGCGCGCTCCACCCTTGAGACAGCATTCATCAGCTGTATGCCAAAGCACACCTTCACCCCTGCGCGGCAGATGAGTGGGTCGGAGTCGTACTGATCAACCTGAGAGGAGGAGAATCTGTCAGCTCGTGGGCTCCCGAGAGGGTGTTCTGCCTGCCCAAGGGTTGTGGTGACCGGCGGTGTGTTCAGTGACACCCCTCCCCCCAGCTCCCTGAGAATGTGGGTCTGAGCTGTGCTCTGAACTTTTGGTACTCAGGATCTCAGCATGTCTCACACAGCTCTGGCTCAGCATACATTGGGGAGCAGGACCAGGACCCCCAAAGTCTGAGGTGCTCAGGTACCTCACGTAGCTCGATACATTGTTTGAGTAGAACCCACACACCCTTCCCTGTGCTTCAGCCATCTCTAGATGCTTGTCAGATGTAGGCCAAGGTCAGTGCTATAGAAGTGCCAGGCTGTGGAGAAGAGATGAGAAATGGATGTTTGGAATCTCCCATGTAGACATGGAGGGCTGGGTACCTACATAAGGGCCTGTAGAAAATTTCCAATACTAAGTTGGATTTTTACAAATATAAACAGCAACATAGCCATGCATGGTGGGAAGTCAAAGCAGGAGGAGGCTGAGTTCAAGGCTAGACTGACCTTGTTTCAAAAAATAAATGTGAAACAAAATGCAAAAACACCATGTTATCTACTCAGGTTATTTGGCTCAAGAGTCACTCTGAGTAATGGTGGGTTTTCTTGCGTCCTGGTCTCATTCCCAATGCTGTCTGTCTATGACAAGCTGGAGTGGGAAGCCCTTCTCCTCTACAAGTCTCTTAGGCTCCCAAAAGCAGATGTGAAGTTGCGGTGCCCCTGGCTTACTTTCCTCTGTGCAGCTAGACTCTGAGCAGGTTTGGGACTAGCAGGTGGCAAGCCCAAGGTAAGAGGATGTGAGGGCTTCTGGACCTGTTAGGGAAGGGATCTCTGAGCCTGGCCCTAAGTTCACCCGCTTCTGCCGCCACCCATCCAAAGGTCTGGCCAGAATTCCAGACCCATGTTAAGAAGGGACAGGCTGTCCTGCAGTCACCCTGACATCTTGGATTCCTTTCCCATGATGGCCGGGGACTAAGCCCCACCAAGCTGACCATTTGTGATGAGCTGCACGAGATGGATTAGACACTTCTTGCAGCTGAGCTGGTGAGAACCCCACAGAGCCAGGCCATCTGTTCATCAGGGTAAGAGAGAGCATGAGTCTGAGAGAGCAGCGCTAGGCAGTGTGGAGAGAGCTGGCCATATACCCAGGCCACAATAGGTTTTTCAGAGTCTCTAGGGAGCCCTAGATGAGAGGTATGAGACCACCATAAGAGTTCTAGGCTCCGGGCTGGCCAACTCTTGATGGCGACAGTAAGACTGGCAGCAACAGTGCTACCTATCAGAATCACACCGTGGGCAGATCCCGGTGCTAGAGGTACCATTCAGGACCCCACTGTGTAGCCAAACAACAGTTGTCCTCTGAGCTCCTGCTACAGTACAGTGCCCCGCATGGATGCAAGGCTATCATTACCCCTCTGAAACTGGAGAAGAAACTGAGGCACTGACAAGTCTAGTGGCCCATGGGTATTAGGACCACAACTCCTTCCTGTTCTTGTGAGAGCTCTTGGTATCGGGCAGGGCACAGAACCTTCCAGATCAAGAGCAGACACCTCAGCCTCCTTTACAGGTAGTGTGGTCATGTGACCACATTCTGGCCAATAAGAAGACAGTTAAGAAGCTGTCTATATGCTTTGGGTCAAGGGCTTGCTTTATTCTAAGAATAAAGTGAGAAACATTACTAAATATTTAGCAATAGAAAGGGTGCCTGGACTCTGAGAAGGCATGGGCCAGAGGGAACCAGCTCCTGCCTACCATGTTACTGCTTCCGAATCTGTTCATGCTGCATCTATGCCTGTCTCTTCCAGGCTCTGGGGATGATGACCTTGTGGGCTCCAAGCCCCCCACCCCCACCCCCAGCTGTACTAAGTCTGCTATTCATATCCTCACAGAGGCTTCATCCTGCTCCCCTGGAGTGTCCCAATATACTAGGTTCCTGAGGAGTCTACTCCTGGGTTTAACTGCTTCATGGCCCCAGCCACTTCCTGCTCTTGTCTATGTTTCTATTTCCTGGTCACACAGACTTTGTTTACACAATGGCACCTTCTGGGGAAGGAGCACAGTGGTGCCAATAAGAAGCTAGTTAAGAAACTGTCTGTATGCTTTGGGTCAAGGGCTTGCTTTATTCTCTAAGGGGTGAGAAACATTACTAAGGCAAGGGTCACCCGTAGAAGTGCTTAGCAATAGAAAAGGTGCCTGACTGAGAAGGCACGGGCACCCTTAAGCAAGGGCGGATCACAGAAGTATAGCTGGGACAGAAGGGAGGGAGGGACAGAAGGGATCTAAGTAAAAAAAAGAAAAGTGTGGGGGGGGGGACCAGGAGATATGTGCCATGTGGCAAAACTGAGGGAGGCCCCAAATCCTTTGATTAGGTCACTGTGGGCTCTTTTTCTCTCTTTGTGTCAGGGCTCCAGGCATGTCTAGAAAGAGCTGTACTGAGTCATCCTGGCTAGCATTTTGGAGATGTTTATGGCTGTCAAGGCTAAGGATGGGAGGAATATGGGCAGGGAGTGACTGTAGCTATGTAGGGTCAACACCTCACTATATCTTCCTGCTGTGGGAAGCAGGGTGCTGGGCACATGAAATGTCTGTGTATCTCTCATTGCTGCATGTGGCTCACAGTGATTTTAAGAGCTGTGTGTGTGTGTGTATGTATGTTTGTGTGTGTGTACGTACACGTTGACAGCTACATTTTTGTTCCTAGTGTGTGACTGTCAAGTGCATTTGGCCTAAGATGAACCTGGACTCAAATCCTGACTTCACTAAGTGTGCTGTTGGGTGAGTGGTTTTCCTTCTTTCTGGCTCAAGCTTTCATTAACTTCAAACAAAAAATGACTCAGGAAAGGTGTGGAAATAGCTTCAGGAAGCCCCACAGAGAACAAGACTTGGGGGTGTCCATTGTAAAGTGGAGCGAACGGTGTTGTCATGTAAACAGGAAGGCAGAACCTGGCTTCCCCAGAACCTGGCCTTTACCCTGTGCTATCTGCTGGTGCCTGGCTGCAAAGCCCTTCACTCAATCCTCCACCATCCTGCCTTGGACAGTTACGGGAGCACTTGGCTTGGCGTTTTGAGGCTTTTTAGCTGCCGGGCCCCATGGGAAATGTGCCATCTAAAGAGAAGCCTTGAGACTCCTGCTGTGTGCTGCTGGGTGGCACCTCTTCTCACCATTCCCCGTGGGTGGGTGGAGGGGCTATTTTTAATGCTCAGCGCAGGTTCAAAGGCAGCAGTGAGGCAGAGACTCTACTGAGGAATGGGGGGGAACTCCAGCACCCACCTGAAGGCTGCCCAGCACCTCCAGTTCTGTGTCCCCAGCAGGGACACACCTTCAGCTCTCCGGGTGGCCTGAAGGACACGGGTGGCAGACGGGAACCGTGGGACCCGTGAGCTGCCCTTCACCGCACCCTCCATTCTCCATCAGTCATCAGAAGTACCTTGCTGTTCTTTCAAGAGAGGGGCTGGAATCACCCCTTTTTTTCCTTCCTTTCTCTTTGACTTTTGTGCACTAAGACAGACAACCTGGCTGTTTGGTGCAGATTTCTAAGGCAAGTTCTTGTTCGCCTGTCTCTTTTGGGCTCACCAGCCAGCTAGCACCCACCCAAGTTGGACCCATTATTTGCGATGCATGCAGGTCGAGGAGTCCCTGCCTCCCATGGAACTCATCACTATCACAGAGCAAAGGCACCCAGAGTGGGCTGCGTGGCCCAGCACAGTGAATGGAGCAGGTTTTGAGATCTATATAGAAGCTGGAAGGAGGCACCGGCCCAAGCACTGATCAAACAAGTTCATCTCCAGGTTCTGCCCTATCCTGCAACACTCATCATTTACTCTCTCTGAGCCTCACTTTCCTCACAGAGGCAGCTAGGCTGAGCTTGCCCAGACCCAAATCCAACTTCTGTTGGCTGCCTTTGGCCTTTCTGGATCTGTGTTCAAACATTCAGAAAGATGAAGAGCCACACAAGCTGCCTCCTTCCCCCCACCACCCACAGCTAAATTTGGCCCCAGAATGTGGGCTTGAGAATCACCACAGGTTTTTGAATAAAGCTGTAGTAAAAGTTTAAGGGAAGGTGGACAGGCTCCTTGCGTCTGAGGACCTTGGGCTTCCTGGAATGCCCTCCTCCTGCCTTGTCCCCACCTGAATTTACTTCTTGGTGGGGAGGAGGTGTGGCAGAACCCAGGGTTTCCTGCAGGTACATAAGCTCTGCATGCTGGGCTACACCCCAGCCTCTTACCTCTCTCTCACGCAGCTGGCCCCACAGGCTGGGCTCTCCACCCCCATGCATGATGATAAAGGCATTTTCTGCCCCACATGTGTCCCTGGGTGGAAGCTGATCAGGAGGCCAGACTGATTGCCCAGGGAAGCAGGCCACTGGGTTGTCAGGGAGTCCCTGGCAGGGCAACAGGGTCCTTGGGAGCCTGTGATTCAGTGCTTTCAAGCTTCCAAGACAAGGAAGGAAAGCGAGGCAGAAGAGTCGGCCCACCAAATTTGCTTAGTTGTCAGGGTAATCCTGCTACCTTTCCACATGTCAGGGCTGCTCCTTCAAGCCTTCAGGGCTTTAGGCTTACTCACCAGGGGGGACCCCCAGCAAGTTCGCAGGCTAGCCCAGCAGCGGGGACGCCAGGCAGGTCTTCCCACTGTAAGCTCTGTTTGTGCACCTATAATAGGGGTCTGTCCTTCCAGCCACCATAGTCCAGGCACCTGCCTTCTTTTCTCTCAGTACACAGTCTAGGTGGGGCTAGCCCTACCTGCTTCCTGCACAGACCCTCCAGGCTTTACCCACCCGACAATCAGAGCTAGCCTGGGGCATCTAAGGGAGCAGCACTGTGTTGTATCGGGGCTAGTGGCTCCTTTGCCTTTTCTTGGGGACAGGCTGGGTGGGGAAGCCAAGCAGGGGTGCTGGTCTGGGAAAGACGGATAAGCGGCAGGTTCTTACAGAGATTTAGATCCCTGATCTAACTGTGCCTGAAGCCTTTTCCTGTTACCAATAAATGCCCTCTTGCACTTAAATTCTGTAGTTTATTTTTCATACTTAGGTATATGTCATGTGTGTGGGTGCTTGTAGAGGCCAGAAGACAGTGTCAAATCCCCTGGTGTTGGAGTTATAGGTAGTTTCTAAGCCAACAATGTGGGGGTCCTGGGAACCTAACTGGGGTCCTCTACAAGAGCAGAAAGCTCTCGTAATTGCTGGGCCATCCCCTACCCCCTTAAATCTCTTTGGCTTGGGTTTCTGTCACTTGCAACCCGAGAGACCCGACTAAGCACACAGCATGTCCTCCATCAAGCCCTTTGGTTGTTTGGAGTGGAGCTCAGACTCTCCACCTTCCCCTAACCCCTAAGGCAAGGACAAGACTCACTTCCCTGTGTCCCTATCACCCCACCACTCAGAGAAAGGGCATCAGAGCAAGGAGGAGAGAGCAGAGGTCATGTCTCCCTGGGACCTTCATTCACCTGCTTATTGCTCCCCAAACACCCCTTTATCCACCCACACTCACCTCTGACTTGTTCCGAGACAGCACGCTCGAGTCGATACGCCCCAAGGACATGTTTGGCAGGACCAGATTGAGCACTTTGGCAGCAAGGACCTGGGCAGGGAGGCAAAACCAGAGTCATGAGTGCAAGCCATCCATGCTGGAGGGCTAGAGTGCAGCCTAGGCAAGGAGCAGACACCCAAGCCGGGCGCAGCAGCCTTGGTGCTCAGGGCTCCTGGATGCCGCTCCAGGTCTGTCTCCTTGCTCTGGATTCCGTTCAGATACAACCACACATCAGGTGTAAGGGCGAATTACTTTTGAGTAATTCTGCACCGGTAAAGCTGCACCCCTGGATGTGCCCCTTCCCCAAGACTACAGAGCAGAGTCAGAATCATCGGATCAGCCGCCAGCCAGCCAGCGAGGGAAGCAGGGCAGCCTGGATCAGAGAGAATCACTTGTATGTTGTGTTCTACCACAACATGGGAAAGAAACCATCACCAGCCTGAACAGGAAGTCCTGCGTGGAGAGGAGGAGCCCTGTTCTGATTCCCAGCTCTGTGAGCCAGGAATGCAGGCTGGGACCTTGATGCTGAGCTCTGCTGGCACAGCTGCCAGTGGGGACCCTGTCATGTCCCCAAATGGCCCACTGGGAAGGTTAGTTACACTCTGTGAAAAGGCTCAGGGTACCGCACAGGCCTAGACCTGATTTGGGTCTCAGCCCAGCACCCCCATTTGGATCTCACATATCCCCAGGAAGGCAGAAGACCCAATCTTGCACGTCTGCCTTCTGAGAGAGGCTGTTTAATTTCATGTCTGCAATGAGTGCAGACACTTGGGGCGAAAGAAGCTATTTCAAAAGTGAGCTGTGAAATGCTGAAATTAGAACCATGGAAGCTGGCGAAGGGTAAGTTCTTAGGAAGCGTGGAGGGCTCTTGGTGCACAGATTGGTCCCTTGATGGTGGGTGAATTGTTTGTGGTACACGGGGTCTCTGTGCTGGGTGGGCTTCTGTGCTAGGCGGGCCTCTGTGTTAGGTGGCCCTGCCTTTTGATGTTAACTGGATCCTGTGAGTAGGGCTTAATCTTCATCCAGCATTTGTAAACACTTTTTATTGGGACCTTGGGATACTGGGACAATGGAAGCTTGGCTTTCCTGTGGTCCTCAGGCCTGGGTGAAGACACATCTGTCCTTTATGTCCTGTGGCCTGGACTGTTTGTCCCTCCCTTTCTGTGCCTACCTCTCTCTATGTTAGTGCCTGAAAGCTCTCATCTTCCTTCTGATGAGCATAGCAGCCACTGACGTTCTCTAGATGATGCTGTAGCTGGGCCTAGCCAGGTGCCTCCACCCACCTGCCTCTTCTGTACTCACAGTCCTCCAACGAGGACCTGGCAGAGTAAGGCCTGCTTTGCCTCTAAAGGACGTTGTGCTATAATATACTCGGAGCACCATGTCATCATGGTGCTTGTCCCCAGAGGGCACTGTCAGCAACTCCTACCTCGGGGAACACCTTAGCCTGTTGCACTCTGAATGCATTCTGGCTCCTGGCAAATAAAGCTCACGAGTATTGGTTACTGCTGCTCCTCACTCGAGTGCGAGAGGCCTGGGCTCAACGCTGGACAGCCCAGTGCAGATACAAGAGAACTCCATCTGAACACACTGTGTGTGGGGCCAACAGGTTACTCTCTGGAAAGCCACCCGGGGCGTACAAGTGTGCATGTATATGTGTGTATTCTCTCTCTCTCTCTCTCTCTCTCTCTCTCTCTCTCTCTCTCTCTCTCTCTCTCTCATGTGTGTGTGTTTAAGAGCTAGCTAGCTTTTAGGCAGCAGCTCAGCACACATGCAGCATGGGAAAGGCTTGGGATCTGGCAGTGCTGACAAACACTTGGGGGAAGTGTTTGTAAAATCCAAGAAGTGAGGGATTTCTTGAGAGCCTGAGTTCTGGAGTTAGGAGCTGTGCTTTCAGAAGCTACAGAATCTAGGGATGAAGGGGAAACAGCAAGCAAGGTGCAAAGAAGCTCTGGGCTGCAGCTCTGAGGCCCTCACTGGACTCAGACTGCAGCAAAGGGGCTGGTCATAGCCATAGCCTCTGTGGAAGAAAATATGAATGGGCTAATAAAGTTCATTATTAAAACCTATCATTTTGGGGGCAGTGTTATCTAACCCACTATCATAATGAAAGACACAGACACCTGAGTTTAGAATAGCCTTATTTTACCTGGGGCTGGGCAGATATTTCTACCTAAGCTCTGTCATTATCTCCAAGCCTCTGTCCTATGCTCTCTGCTTTAAACATTTCTACCTGGGCTACTTCCCATCCATAATCCCCAAAATACTTGCATATGCTCTTCATCTGGGCCGATTCTCCCCATGCGGAATTTCCTCCTGGCCCACGTGATTCTTTACCTGCCATCCCAGGGTGACCCTGTTCTTTCTTTTTTCTCCCGTACCCGTCTCTTTCCTGTGATCCTTCTGTCCCCAAAGCCCTTGAGCCCTGTCCCCTTAGCTCTGCTTCACATCTCTGCCCTTCCCAGGTGTAGGCCTTTTATTCAGCCAATCAGGAATAATTTCTTAGGTAAGGTTACAAACATCATTTGGGGATACGTGGGTATCTGCTTGTAGAGGACAGCAAGCAGGCCTTGGGGAGCAAAATAATTCACAGTCAAATGCAAGGCACCAGACCACGCCGCTGCAGCCTCCTTGAGCATCGGCACGACAGTCCAATGGCAGGGTTGCTAGGGGGAAATCTCCACACTATCATGAAGTTTCATGGAACTGACCTCTAGACACTCCGCTGTTCTGCATGACTTCTGCCCCAGCTCCCTGAATCCATGCGAGGGCTGATGGCTGTCCCACTCTATCCCTGATAGTCTCAGAGGCTGCAACAAGGTCCCAGGCACTGTCCCCTTCTGCCTGACCCAGCTGACTTTTCGCCTACCCTCAATGCCACAGCCACAGCCAGGGGACAGCTGGCTACCTACTGCAAAACCCTTCCAGCAGAATGGATCAATCAATTGATAGATCAGTTGATCGTTTCCTGGGTCACCACAGGGAGCATTCGTGGATGCCACGGTTGACAGTTTATGGTACAGGTGCTCTTAGCTGCATTCATGGGGAGACAGTGAGATTGGGTCAGTGAGGAGGGACAGCAAGGCAGAGAAGCAGAGAGTGCCTCAGCGCTGGCCCTGCAACAGAGGAAGAGCACTTAGTGCCTTCTCCATTTCAACAGAGCCACCACCAGATCCTTCTTGTGCCGCGTGTCATCCAAATTCCACGTGACCCTGGGCATGGAGGTCCTGTTCAGGATTGCTCGCTGCAGAGAGACAAACCAACCTGCTGCTGGCCCCTCCCAAGCCAAAGCGTTGATGTCCCAAGGGGCTGAGGCCTCTGCCCCAGGCTCTCAAGATGGAGATAAGGACTGGGATGGCTGGAGTTCCAGAGGGCGGGCTCTGGCGCCTGGGAACCTGCCTCCAGGGGAGAAGTGCTGTGAAAACACTCTACCCTCTCACCAGTCAGCACTCTTCTTCCTCCGCTAAGGAGGAACACTTGGGAAGCTAAAGGAAGCTTTTAAAGAGAACTGGGGGCGGGGTGAGGGAGAGGTCACTACTGTTTTTCAAGACAGGCTGTGCCCTACCCCACCCAAGATGAACAGCAGGATGCGGCCTCACCTCCTTTTCCAATGGAGGCTGTGTCCTGGCAGCCACTTTCCATCCCTGGCAGCCTAAAGCCCAGTGGGGAGATGTGGCAGGAGCGCACTGGGCCTTGGCGTGGGTGTGGGAGGTGGTACCACAGTGGCCACTCTCAAACGCAGTAGCGCCTTCCCCATGGAGTTACCGTGCTAGCCCCTAGGACTGGGGGGTGGCGCTCTGCTGAGAACCACCTCCTAACAATGAATGTCCAGTGCTGGTTGTGTAGATGAAGATGCTGGTGTCCTAGCAACAGGACTGGCTGCCCACTCACAGACATGGATGAGGGCCATCGCCTGCAGGGATGCAGCCTTTTGTCAGGGTCTGCCCCACGGGATGCCACCCAGAAAACAGAAGGGTCTCAGTACATTGGTGGCTGTGGGAGATCTGGGTACCAGCCAACCCTGGAGAGAGACTGGCAATGCTCAGGGCGGATGCCCCATTCCTGGACAACCATGGAAGGGAAAACTATGAAGGAGGGGTTCATATATGCAGTGCGGTGATAGAGTTAGCTGTCAATTTGACGAGTCTAGAATTACCTGTGAGATGGGCCCCTGGGGGTGTCTCATGGGGACTGTCTTGGTTGACTTGAGGCGGGAAGACCCGCCTACGGTGGGTGGGGCTGTTCCCTCTTTAGGATCCTGGACTGCATCAAATGGAGAAGGGAACACTGTGGAGCACTGGCAGGCAAGCAGCGCCTGGACGCTCTCTGACTCTTGGCTGCGGATGCAGTGCAACCAGCTCCCTCAAGCTCCCACCGTAATGGACTGTAGCCTGGAACTGAGATCGGAATAAACCCCTTTTCCTTAAGTTGCTTTTGTCAGGATATTTTATCACAGCCACAGAAAAAGAAATCAAGGCAGGTGATGTCCGAGGACCTGGCAGCCCACTGGCCACAGATACCCAGGCCACTCCAAGAGCTCTGACCTCCCTGGCTTGAGGCAGGACCCTGCAGACCCGGCCTGAATGCTCCTCACTGACCCCAGTGTGCAGGCAGCATACGGGTCCTATTTCAGCCCCTGCTGCTGGACAGGCTCAGATGCTTGCTCAACTCTGGTCGCCAGCTTTCTAAACCTGCATGGTAACATTTCTAACAGAGGGGAGAACGTCCCCGGACAACAACAACATCATGGCTTAAAGAGATACAGGTACTTTATAAAGTAGCTGCTTCCACCAACAAATCAAGGCGTGCAGAGAGCCATCAAGTGTAGGCACGAGGCTGGGATGGAGGCTGGGAGGAGGAAGGCAGTGGAACGATGCAGAAGAGGAAGGCAGCACAGCAGATCCCACAACTGGAGGAGCGGGGGGGGGGGGGCAAGGTTGCCAGACGGTTCCGAGAAGCAGGTGTGATCATATCCCTAAGCCCTCGGCCACAGCAGCAGGGCCACACTACTGATTGCACCAAGAGGCAGAGGGTGGGGTTGTGCTCACCCACAGGTAGAATGCAAATGGGATCCAAGTTGTCATCAGTATGGTCGCCTTTTCAATAGGGCTGGCCTTGTTCTTCAAGTTACCCTGCAGGGTGTGAAGACAGCCGCAGGCCCAGCTCACAAAGAGGAGATTGCGAGCTGCCCGCCTTCCCCACCACCCCAACAGGCAAGTCAGACCCAACTTGGTCAACCTGGGTGTAAAATCGGGGTCTGACTCCTTGGGGAAGTCTCTTTAACAGCTTTTGTTAGCATATGTTAGCATATGGCCATCACACAACATGTTGGGGTTCACAGACATTCATTCACGATTACCACGTCTTTTGCCTATATTTACCCCTCTCTCCTGCCTCCCACTGCCCTTCCTGCTGAGCCTACTTCTTCCTCAGATAGTGCCCTTTCTACTTTCACACTGTGTGTGTGTATGTATGTGTGTGTGTGTGCCTGCATGTACACATGTGTATGGGTGTGTATGCATGCCTGTGTTTATGTGTGCACATTCATGCATGTGTATCTGCATGTTACGTATGTGTGTTTCTTCATTTTTTTCAAATGGCCCCTCCCCTCAAGGATTCCTGGGGTGTTTCCCACGACTGACCCCTGCAGAGCTTGTCCCTTGGTCCTTGTTGGTCAACTGGATGAGAAGCAAGCGGCGCCCCTAGTGGAGACTCTGTGTAAGTGTGTATGACCTGCCACTTTTGTGTTGTGTTTTTGAGACAGGAACTCACAGGGTAGCCTGGACTAGCCTTGAACTCAACCCTGTGCCTCCACTTTTGGAGAACTGGGAAAGCAACTGTGCACGTCCGTGACTGGCTCTGTGGGTGAAGCTGCGCAACCCATGATGTAGGCCCTGTAAACAGGAACGCTTTTCTCCTGCAACTGTGGCTGCTCCCCCATGAGCAAGGCCTGGAGGGGGGAGGGGGAAGTCCTGAGTCCCTGTCACACCCTGGGGACAGTTCTGAATCAACTGCAGTGCCCATCACTGTAAGCAGCAGCGACGCGCATAAATGCCTTCATTGATCCGAAAGGTCTTAATAGCTCCTCTGATCATTTTTAAGCTTCTGCCAGAACTTGCATGAGAGGTAATTACTGCTCCTTCATTCTAATGTGGTTCCCGAAAGCTGTCCTGCATTCAGGAGGCCACGGGATGGGCGCTTCTGTGATCTGGCAAGGCTCTCCAGGGGTAACTTTAGATTGTCCTGGGTAGGAATGCATCTCTCCGTGCGGTTGTGCAATAGGAACTTCTCGTGCTTTTCCAGTGGCCCAGCGCATGCTCTGATGACTCTGAGGTGCCTGTGGGTCTAAGGGGAAGTCATGCCTAGATCTTATGGGGGCTTCCCCACTGGCCATACAAGGCCCTTCACCTGTAATCCCCTACTCCATATCCCTTCCAGACCACTGGAGTCCAGTGACAAAAACAGACTTGGGGTATTCAGATGGGAAGTAGGATCTGGTCACAGGAAGCTGACCTCAGGCATGTTTTAGGGTGAAAGGGGCTCACTGGCTCAAGCTGACCTTGAGGAAGACAATGACCTCATATCCTGGCCTGTGACTTGGGAATCATGTCATGTCCTTGCAGGTGTTGTGGAAGAAAGACAGCGTCCTCTGTGAGACAGATCTCACGGAGCTTGCCCTTTCTGTACTTTGTCTAGAGGGGCCCCAGAGCTGGAAACAGGGCGCCCCAAAGCCCTGCTTAGGACCCCAGGGACCTCAGGCAGGGAGATGGTTCCAACAGATGACAATATGAGCAGCCATAGCCCAGCTGTGCCCAAGAGTTTTGCCTTCCCTGAGGTTCCTAGAAAAAGAAGGGATCCTAGGAGACACGTGAGACTGCTCAAGGCGGCAGCCAGCACTGGTGAGCCACTGAGACCTGTCCTCCGCAATTTCGGTCTCTAAATTTCTACTGCTGCCGTGTTCCCTGTGAAACCACTTCCTCAGCAGAGAGCGCTTGGGCACTGCTGTGTTTGTCCTTAGCCTCTTCCCCGGGCTAAATATAGCCCAGCTTGTCTGAACAGAGCCTCGGTGGAAGAAGCAGATGGTGGTGAGCTTTTGGTGACTGGGCATCCTCCCATCCCAGGGGTGAAGCGGTCACCTTCACAAGCCCACAGCACATGAAGACTGATGTACGCACTACCTGGGGACCAGCTGAGGCTAGGGTACCGGCTGAGGGCTGCATTCTGAGGACACACGATTTCTCTTCCTGTTTTGGATTCCACCATGTCGCTTCCACATTCATGTACCGGAAGCCAGTGCCCACCACCAAGTGGCATGCCGGCCCCATCAAATGAGTTCAGGGAGCCGTGTGGCTCTTGGACTACTTCAGGACATCATGGGTGAAGCTGTCCTCTACCCCACCCTTCAACTCTAAGCCCCCATCCCTCAGAGCGGCCTCCTGTGAACCCCACCTCCATGTCATTTCTAAGAGCACAGAGGCCGCAAGCAGCCGGTCCACCTGAGGCTCACAGGAGCAAGCAACTGGAAACTGGAAAGGTCAAGTTTGCTCTACAGGGAGCACCAAGCAAGGGTCTGTGCCCTTGGGTGACCCTGTTTAGATTCTGACAGGGAAAGACCACCAAGGCATTCAACAAAAACGATACAATAAAACCAAACCCCTCAGAAAACAAGCAGCTCAACCAAAAGAACACATAATAATATCCCCTCAGATCCGTGGAACAAGTCCCCATCTGCAGAAAGAACAAACGGCGCGTGTGCGTGCCAGCTGTATCCTGTACGCTATCTCTGACAGCATGGCTGCTGACCCACTCCCCAGGCCGCCTTTTCTCCATACCCCTATCTTTTGACATTCGAACTCTGTACATTATTCTTTAACATTTAAAATTACACTGCGGGGGGGGGGGGAAGATGTGACCCTCTTTCAGGGAGCCTGTCTGAAGACTAGGCTGTAAGTGGAAAGCAGTCACGTGCCCCCCGGCGGGTGAACCAAGGAGTCGCACTTTGACTGTGCCACTCAAAGACAATACAGGCTGAAGCCTGGGGGCAGCAACAGACGGGGGCGGGATGAGGCTGGCCCTCACCAGGCCAAGGGAAATCTAATTTGTCTTGGTTAATCAGAGGAGACCTGTGTCCCCCTAGAGACCCCAGCTCCTGATTTGACAAGGTGATCTATTAGTACCAAGCCTGAAAGGTCAGCAGCCCAGAAGTGTGGCTGCTTCTGTTCCTAAATGGAGCCCCACGGGACCCTAGGGGGAAACCTCAACGGCCCTCCTCTGAGCACCGCTGCTATAGTGCACTCTATCTAAAAGGTTCTGTGGATTTTCTCTAAGGGGAAAACCTTCACTTTCCTCTCTGGAGGAGCAGCCCCACCGGAGCTCACATCCACCACTCTAGGGCGAATCCTGGCTAGACTCCCTCTTCCCAAGTGTCCCCTCCCACAGCACACCAGTCTTGCCTTTTCCCTACTCTGGGACTGTGTGGGTGGACACAGCTCCCACTTGGCAACTCCTGACACCGTTGGAGACTCCATGATGCACTGGACACAGGTCCCCATAATGAAACTATGAGAACGTGGTAGAGCCTTCCCTTCTGACTTCTGTGTTACTTGCTGTCTTTGGGGAAGCGCCTTGGTCTAACCTGGCCTTGCCTCACAGAATCAGTCGCCAGGGCAGATGTGGAGAAGTCCACACCTTTTGCATCTTTCTATGATGTCACTGTGTTCAGTGTCTTATGCGCTGCCTAGGGACCTGAGACAAATACCGGGTTCCACCGAGTGGGTCCCAAGAGATAGAGGCATGAGAGGCCACACCGGCATTTAAACACCCCCCCCCCCCGTCATAATTTGCTGGTTGAGAGTATAGGCTGCCCAGTGCACCTGGACCCACGACACACCACCTCACCTTTACCCCTCTCCAAGCATCCTGAGAGCTGGCTCAGGTCACAGCAGTCTCTGTCAGTGCTGGGACACTCTTCGTAGCACCGTACTGCTGCTCTCCTCTCTCTGGGGTTCTTATGCCTCCTGAGGACAGACCTACACTCAGGACAGAGCAATAGTCCCTCAGAGCTACTGGCTTTGGCTCCTTTCTTGGGGCATGAGAGTACATACAGTTCTAGGTGCCTCATTGCCCTGTTCACCTTTAAAGGGAGTCAAAGCTCTAGCAACAATGGAAAACACGGATCACATGGCACGTTATACCCACAATGCAAAATGATACAACTGTCAGTCAAGGCTGGAAGAGCTCAGGGGTGGAATGGAGCAGCCAGGAACAGGATCCTCAGCTCCAACTCCACTCAGCGCTTGCTTTCTGCTGAGGCTGGCAAATGTTCTGAGACAGCAGCTCATGCTTGCGTGGGATTTGTCAGCAAACGTGACTTTGCCAGCTAGAGAATGCCTATAACCTTTCTTCCCCTTAACTTTGGCCCGTACAACATGCACAAAAACAGGAAGGCTTTTTCCTTTGTGTTTGGGGGAAAGACACACACCTGACTTCAGAACTTAGAGAGCCCTCGTGACTGTCTGACGTCAAACCTTTAACACAATAAATAGTGTCTGAAGTTCAGGACCATCAGTGGGCCCTTTGACACAGACTCTGGCTCTAAAGGAATGTATTGTGTTCCGGAAGTGTCAGGGCCCATACTGATCGCAACGCCTTCCTACCTTGAGGGTTGAAGCAGATTCTGGATTGGCAAGAACCAGGGGTGAAATCAGGACCATGCCAGAGAAGTGGGTTGGTCTTTCTGCAGCTGCTAGGATGGAGATGGCACCGCCCTGCAAGGCAAGACAGAGACAGATTGGCAGCAGCCTCCGAGCTGACCTGACTTCCTCACCTGTTTCCATGCTGGCTAAGAGCCCAAGAGTGGGCCTGGAACAGACTCCATCTGCTGGCAGATCCCTTCTTTCCTTCCTTCATCTCCTTTTCTCTTCCCTTCCTCCTCTTTCCTTCTCTCCACTCCCTTCCCTCCATCCTCTCCTTTCCTCACTCTCCTCTCTTCCCCCTTCCCTTTTTCATTTTCTTTTGAGACAGAGTACCACTCTACAGCCCAGGTTGGCCAGAGATTCACGATAATTCTGCTGCAGCCTTCTGAGTGCTGAGATTACAGGAGTGAACCACTGTGCCTGGCTCTCTGAGTTTTTTTTTGCACATTATTGTTCCTTCTCTGGGTTTTCTAATGGCAAACACTTCAGACAGATACAAAGAAGGTTCCTCCTTGTAGGCCACAAATGTAACAACACACTGCTTTCTAGGCTCAAGCCCAAAGGCCAGTAGCCCCACAATTCATCTGTTCTGACAAGCTTCAAAAGAGTTGTTTCCTTTACGGAGAGTCCAATTATAGTAATAGGTGGATAGATACACACACACACACACACACACACGAGCTCACACA
>CM053761.1:51115760-51279327 GCA_028658305.1 Pachyuromys duprasi
GTATCACAGCAGTGCTACCTCCAAACTGGTGACACTGTCACCAGAGGCTTAGGAAGCACCCTGCCTGCCCAGATGCTGGTCTGTTCCACTTGAGGACCAGCTGGGTACCACCCGCCCCCTCTTCCCAGCCCTCCGCTCGTTTCTGCTTGTCCTGAGCATTGGCAGAGGCCCAACCATTTATTTTTAGTTGTTGATGGGCTGGCCACTTCCTGGTCATGTGCTGCAGTTTGAGCCCTGTGGCAGAAAAGCTCAGCTCACAAGACACTCTATCCCCTACTAAGACTTCAGTGTGCACCCCACACAACCATGTGGGTTCCTCAAGGGTTGTGCTTAAACAGAGGCAGCCCCTGTATGCTCTTTCAAAGTTCCTTTGAGGAACTCAGCACCATCTGCAGCAGAGTCCGGCTAAACCTTCTCTTACAAAGGGAAAGGCAGCTAATGCAAAGCAAGGAGCCTTGTGCTCATATCCAGGCCAAATGTGTGGCTTCAGTGGTTAGGGACTTGGAGACCCTCCTCACCCCATAGGATGAGAAGGGGAGGGGCCTCCTTGTGTGTTCACTCTGCAGAGGGAGCTGTACACAGATCGACAATTCCCTTTGACATACAGGAAGTAGGGACATAGAGCCAGGCCCTTGCCTGGTGACGAACAGTGGGGTCTTCTCCTAGTTTTGGCCTGGGAAGCTGCCTCCCCTCCCCTCAGCAGCTTCCCTCCCTCTGCCTCCTCCTCGGCAGTGCTAGAAGATCACATTGTGTCCCACTGAGGACAGACACATGCTCCCCCTTCTGGGACTGTCTTTAGGAAAATATTCAAAATTAGAAGCAGGAGAGAGTCCAGGTCCTTGTTACCTAAGCAGGATGCAGAGGGTTTAAATTTAGACTGTGTCTGTGCATGGTATGGAGCCGGCTCTGTGGAGCTGCAGTGGTACACGTGTGGACACACCCAGTGGATCTTCTGAGCCATCCCAGCAGCCAGGGGATAGCACAGTTCTGCAGGAAAGGGCTCCGTGGGGCACAGTGCCTACTGAGAGCTGGTGTCACAGGTGTGTACCACCAGGCCAGCTACAAGAAAGCTGAAACACAGCTATATGCTACACTACGTCACCCCCTCAACATGAAGCTAACATACCTGGCCAGTGTCCCTTCTATGGCTACCTGGCTTCCTCCAGAACAAGGCCAGGCCAGAACTGGTGCCCGCAGAGACGTACTCAAGAACACAGCCTCTGCCTCCTGAGGCTACCGTAAAGCTCAAAACTATCTGATGGGGACAGGTACTCCTTTGGAGGGGACCTCTGGACTGCCAGAGCGTCTCCATTTTGTCTGGATGTTAGCTCATTCCATCTAAGGCTTCAGCCAGTTGCTAACCATACATCCTGCCAAGAACAGTTTTGTGAGGTACATCGCTTTACAGCATAAAATACATTGTTCTAGTCGACTGAACTGAAGCTTCGGCCCCTGGCCTGCCTCTGGTGTGATGTGGCTGTGGTTTGGTCTTCCCTCCCTTCCCCTCTTTAGAGGTGAGAGGTCCTCCTGGGATGCGCCTGCTCTCAACTACCAGCAAATAAAGGACGCTCCATCTGACTTTCATCTAGTGGCATTGCCATGTCTTGCTTGGACCTAACATTTGGAGGCCCAAGTAAGATTTCTGTCACTCAAGAGTCAGCTTCACCCTGGGTCTCTCTAGCTTGGTGAATTATTACAAAGGAGGTGAACCCTGAAACACCCCAGGTCCATGCCACTCTCAGACCAGGGCCACAGAGTGCCAGAATGACCACTGTGTTACCCAACACCCAAACTAACCAAGTCCTTCTGGGCCTCATAAGATGTAGGTTTGGACATTTCTGTCTGGTCTAGTCTCTGGTACGGCAGTGAATAGTGGCTGAGACCCTTTCCTCCCCAGCATCTTCCTCTAGGAGTCAAGACACTGAGAAATCCTGGATTCCAACTTGTGGTTAAATCCTTATCTTATGTCTGTCTCTGGCAATGCCTGAGTGAGTGATTCCACAGCCCAGTTTGTCTGTTCTCGCTCAGCTATTGCTCTGTGACTTTGTATTTGTCCAGGGTTTTCTAGAGAAGCAAATTATAGAATGAATCTCTCTCTCTAATAAATCCCATATATATATATATATGCATACACACATATGCAAATTCTTAGAATGGCTCACAGGCTGTGGTCCAGCTAATCCAACAATGGCTGCCTATGAACAGAAGGTCCAAGAATCCAGCAGTTGCTCAGTCCACAAGGCTGATGTCTCAGCTGGTCTTCAGCATATGCCAGAACCCTGAAAAACTAGACTCTCATGTTGGTGAAGGGATGGACCAAGAGCTAACAGGCAAACAGAGCATGCTTCCTCCTTCCATGTCCTTTATATAGGCTGCCAACAGAAGGTGTGGGCCCAGATTAAAGGAGGATCTCCCCACCTTGAAGATTCAGATTAAAAGTGGGTCTTCTCACTTGAAGTGATTTAACTAAGGTGTGCCCAGCCATTTAGTTGATACCAGATGGCATCAAGTTGACAACCAACAAGAGCCATCAAAGTCCCTTCCTGTGATGTCCCTTGGGGACCAGCAAACCAGCTCACTCTCAGAGCTCTCCGGGGTGACCCAGCCCTGCCCCCACTTCAGGGAGAGTTCTTGTGCCCTTGTGGCCTCTGCTCTGTGAATGGTGCCACTCTCATCTGATGTTGTATTGGTGAGTCTGGTAAACTCCAAGCCTCTCCCTTTGCTCCCTTCTCACTTGGCCCCTCCTCCTCTTCATCATCTACACCTCTTGTACCCTGCAGCACCAGCTCCCCCAGCCCTCCTCCCCAACAATCTTTCTTGGCTTCTCCCTCCTCCTCTCTTCAGGGTGAAAACAAAGAGCCGGCCTTTTCCCCATCTCCTCTCTGATCCCAACCCCTCTCATCCCTGCCACTCAGCTCCGGCTTAGAGTCTTGCTGGACCCCAATCCTGCCCCATCCTCCCTGTATGGTAACGTGCCAGGCAGGCCAGGCCGGCCTGTGGCACGGGACGCGCTGGTGGCTGTGGAAAGTACTAGGGCAGCAGCCGCAGGGAGGGCAGCTGCTGAGCAGGGCCTTCCCCTTTCTTTATTGCTCGGGAGACCCCAGACATCCTGACAGCCCTGCCAGCTGGCGAGTATGGTGTCCCAGCTCAGAGTGTCCCCGGCCGAGAGGTGTGTGGCCAGTTTTTCGATGTTGCAGGGTCCCTCGGCTGTGTGGTTTTGGCAGGAGGCTGGAGAGAAAAGCTGTAAGGGGTCCTTCCTTCTCCGTCTCCAAGCAGGCTTCCTTTGAGGTAGGATGTTCTTTCTTTTCTTGGAACCCTTGTCCTCTGCCTGCTGTCTGCCCTTGTTTAGGTAGGCCCCACCAACTCTGGGTACTCTTGCTTTTGTTCCTACCACTTTCTGGGTTCCTGAGATGTCTGTTTTTTTATTTTTTTATTTTTCTGTTTAATGGCCCCTAGGTTACAGTATTATAAGTTTAAAGTGGGCAAAGTGAAAAAAAGAAATCATTAAGAGGTTTGACCCACAAAACAGCCAGGATGTCCCTGCTTCATAGAATCTTTATTCTATCCTGAAACTTGGTATCTTTATAGGATGGGGAAATTTATTAAACTTTTCAGGTTGTCTGCCTCCATCTGTACACACACACACACACACACACACACAAATACACAAAATGGGTTATGGATATGTGCATCACTAGATGCAGTCTTATAGAGAAATAAATGCCTTTTGGGTGTAAGCAATATTGAGAATCTGTCATACGCTGACTTAGCTCACTGAGAAGTTGGCTCTGCACATAGGATTTGGCCTGCTCACTTCAGACCCAAGAATGTTTGTCTCAGTTTCTGCCAAAGCCCCTGTCCTGCTGGTCCCCTAACTCTGTGACAGGGAAAAGAACAGAACAGAACAGCCCAGGAAAAAAAGCACTGTGAGTTTGAGAATACCTAAGAGGCTACTATTGCCTATCTCATGATGTAAAGATGCCTCCAATAAAACCTGCTAACGAGATGTTCACACAAAGAAAGGATAAGAGATCCCATGTCTGAAATCTCTCAAGAATAACTCCAGCATCATAATCAGCCAAATTCTGTGAGATACTGTAAATATCAATTGAATGATTATAATTTAAAAAAAGGCATAAGTCGTAAAGCCTGTCTTATGTTTTTTTATAAGGCCAAATGGTTTAATAATATGTACACAGATAATACAAATTTATTGCCTTACCGATCGTGTGTAATTTGGATTTAAGATGATATTGCCCAGTAACTTCTAAGCTGAACAACTGCGTACTCAAGCTAATCACAACTGGGCTTATTAAAGGTTAATATTATTTCAGGAAAGGAGGAGATAGGCAAGGTCCCTGGACCCTCACCTGAGGGTCCTATCCCTCCTCCCACTACTTGCATGCAGTTTGGCTCTAATTGCAAAAAGCCTCACGGTTTCCTGGAGAAAGTAGGGAACATAGGCTAGAAAAGTAAGGATGGAGGGGGTGTGGCCACCCATGCGTCGGCGGGAAAGCTGCTATGCGTACTGGGTGAAGACCCCCAAAACAGGCATTGCCTAACGCCCTTTCCACTTTAGGGAACGCTTCTTAGAGAAAATGGTAATTGTTGATATTATTATGCCTCATGGTATTTATTCATTTTTAATTGTTTAATCAAGACGGCTTTACACATAAGGGTTACGGAGGCTGAGTGTAATTTACAGATGCTTAGCTCTCTGAGTAGCTCCCGACCCTTCTTGGTTTTCGCTTACAAACATGTTCTCTCATTTAAGGTTACTGATATTGCTAAATCTCTTACTGAGATATAAGTGTTCCCTTTCGGGATCAGTGACACCATAAAAAAGTTAAATTATTTTAGATTAATATACATAAAGATAGAGACAAAAACCATAAAAACTTGAAGCCAAGTCACAAAAAGTCTGAATATGTTGTTCGGGGGTTTATGAGAGATGAGATTTAAAGACAACTACTTAATGGTTAAAATTTGTTAATGTTCCCAAGGTTCTAGTGATACATTCATGTAATAAAAAAACTGACTTGAAAATGCCTAGTTGTTTATATCTTGGCTAACTTTGTTAAACTTGAACCATTTGTAGATGCCAAGTCATAACAGCAACTGTGGCAAGAATTAACTGTACGCCTGTTTATTCTTGTAAATAAACAGGCGTACAGTTAATTCTTGTAAATGTCTCCTGATGTAAACAGAGCTTACTGTTATTTCCTGTAGTTATATTCTTTGTGATAAAATGAGCTACTTAATGTTAAAGATCTGTTAAATTGGTTTAGATTTTGTAAAAGTATTAAAGGATCACAACAATGAAGGTCCCTGTTTTCCCATGGACCGTATATTTGGCTAGAAGTTAATTTTGGTACTAAAAGAGCACAGTTCAAAATTACCTATATAAAAATCCTATGCTGTGAGAGTTACTAATTTATTATAAACCATTAGAACAAATAAAAAAAGAAGAGTTAATTGTCAGTCACCTTACAGATGATTAAATGCCCTTCATATGCCTACGACTGTTTTTGTAGTTATACAATGTACAACTGTAATTCATTTACAGGGACAAGACTGGACGGAGACACCAGCTTGTCTCTCCCATTGCACATCTCCTGCGTATGTTGTCAGAGTGAAGCCTAAAGCAGCTAACTGAAAACAAACTGAAAAGTAAACTTAAAAGTTTGTCTGAAATAAAACAGTATTTCAAATCTTGTGTATTTTGAAAACTGACTATGAAAAATTAAATTTTCCATTGAATGCTTGAGGAAAACGGGTTAATTTATAATACAGTTACATGACAGGCCATCCCCAGGCTCAAGAAGTACCCTTTCCCTTGGATGGAACACTGGCTAAATTACATGCTCACCTCATTACAGGACAGAAAGGCACGGGGCTTGTAAAGTCTCCCTTCTCTGGTTGTATAGGTCTAGCTAGGAAAATCTCCTCATCTACAGGGAAGGAAAATAACTCCCCACATCTCACATATCAGGGGCAGGGTGGAGGTGGGGTGGGGCGTGGGGGGGATGTAGGATGTGTGCACCCACATCCTAAATGTCTCAAGCAACCTTGGAGAGCCACAAAGCAGTGACTCCTCCCTTGCTGTCTCCTGAACACGAGGAAGCTGCCAACAGGGGAACCCTGTGCCTAAACCTGCCATCCAGCTGGTACGCGGACTGAATCCTAGTCCACTTGGCCATGCCCTTTACCCTGGCTTTCAGTTCTCCTCCTCTGAGCAAAGCTAATCCCAGGGCTGAAAAGTCAATACCTGGTTTTGTAAGGAGTCCCCAGAGGAGTTTTAAATAGAAGACAGAGGCTCTGTCCCAGGGCCAGTGAGCACAACAGGCTGAACTATGGGCTCCCACTTAAACACTAACTTGCAGTTTTCACCTGGTGGATCACTCCTGGTAAAGCAATGCCCTCCAGGGAGGAAGACTGGCGTGTGCAAGCCCACCCAGTCCAGCCTCTCCAAGTCACTTTTCGGAGACAGCGGGGACTGGCTCTTCAGCCCTGCTCCTACTGCAAACCTGGAAGCTAACAGCTATGGTGGCTGGAGCTTGATAATGCTCCTGGTGGGGTTAGTCAGCTCCCCAGCCTGGACTCTCACTCAGAGAATTGTTACTAGCTCTGCTAAATCTGGGAATAATAGGTCTGTAGAAGAAGAAGAAGAAGAAGAAGAAGAAGGGGAGGAAGAAGAAAGGAAGGAAAGAACTCATCTCTTTAATGAGTTATGCCTGGCTATGCATCCAAATAACAGTTGGTCCTTGTAGATGATATAAATATTTTCCTAAAAATAAACAGAGCCTTACAACTCGGTAGATGGCTTACATCTACTAACTGCTGAGACGGAGAGGACAACAATAACTGGTTCCAACGCTGGCTTGACTGGAATCATGGCCGACCACCTTCCTCACAGGCCGAGAGGCCCTCTCCCCCTTCTCCCCTAGGTCTAATGATCCGGCCTTGCTTATTTAACTGGCTGCACTTGCTAAATTAATGCACCTAAGGGTCCAATAGAATGAATCCCTTGTATAATGAGTCAACGACTTGATTCTCCCTCAGACCGGTGTGTGTGTGTGGGGGGGTGTGCACTGCCCAGAGTGACTCCATTTGCCCTAGTTTTAGCCAGCTCCCTCTCATGCTCCCTGAAACTGCTCCTGCCCACTCCCCACCCTCCCCCGACGCTAAGCACATTCCTGCAGAACACAGCATTTTCACACAGCCAAACCTACAGCTTTGGGAGGTCCATTGTTTTATAACATAAAACAAATTGTTTTAATCAGCTGAACTGAAACTTCCCCCCCCCCCCCCCCGCGGCCAACCCCCGGTGTGATGTGATTGTGGTTCGGGCGCTATAAACCCTACCCTGGAGCTCTTCCTAGGATGAGCCTGCTCTCCACTGCTGACATCTGACTTTAATCCCGTGGCATCCTGCGTCTCAGGTGAAAGCAGCACCTGCCTGTATGTGTCCAGCTGCGTGACGCGCATTGAGTCCACCCGGCCTCTGCTCTGAGCTCAGTCCCCAGAGGCCTCCCTGCACCTGCCCCTTCTCTCTTGGTGTTCCCCCATTCTCAGACTCAGCCAGAAATGGAACCCCAGCTGTGGGAGAGTCAGAGATGGGGCCAAACTGAGGACAGTGTCCTCAGGGAGAAAAATCTGTTCATCCATTGTCACACCTGGCCTCAGGGGCCATCATCTCAGTGGGGAGGGAGAGAGATGGAGAGTTAGAAAGGGAATTAGGTCTAGCTGGGAAATGATCACATGACTGGGACACTAAAAATACAACCTTTGGTAAATGCCACCCTAAAGCAAAGCATGGCTGTACGAGCCTGGAACAGGTGTGTGTGGAGGGCGGGGTGGGAGAAGGGAGTTACTTAGAGAGATGCGAGCTGGACCGCACCGCGCCGGCCAGGGCATGGTGTGTGAGGGTGTCCGCCCATAGGAGAGGCCGCTGCCCAGCCACAGCCAGGGCTTAACGTTCAGAAGTTCTGACACGTGCACACATCTGTGTGCTGGGAAAAAGCTGGAGAGCCCTGGCCAGGCACCCCAGCCATCACGGGTAATTGCTTTTTACGGTGGCTGGGGTAGCGGCCAGCATTCTCCCTGACCCTAAACCCCTTATCTGGGACATCCTAGCAGGTGCGCTGGTAGGAGCTGGCCACACTGCATGGGCACTATCCTCCTCCCCCTGGGCTGGTTTGGCCATCTCCAAACTTTAGCCACACCTGTTGTCAAGCCCATGCCTCTGCATGTCACTCCTCATCACACATGTCCTTAGGAGCAGAACCCTGTCTAGCCATGGGACCCTGGCCTGGCCTTGTTTCTTCCAAGATGGGTTTTCCCGATTTTGAATGGGAGCATGTACCCAGGGTGTGTGGCTCCCTGCACTGTCACTAGTTCTGGGTCTTCTCTGGGCTGGAAGGCCTCAGGTTGCCTGAGGAGCCCATCAGCCCTCTCTCTGCAGCTCCTCGCTCCTCACATTTTTCTTTTATACTGTGTTTAGCAGTGACTTTCCAGTGTCCAGAGAACCTTCCAGACAGCACTTTTGAGATTAGTAAACCACCCTCCTTGCCCCCTTGACCTTCCCCACCCCTTCTCCCCTGACCCCTTTCTGTGGGGCTCTCTCTTCTCAGCCACAGAAACCCACCTGACATGCCCTGGGGGAGAAAGCAAGCTTTTCTTTATAAATGGATGGCATGCTGCAGCTCCTTTGTGCTCCAGGAAGCCTAAGGGCCTGGGGGGAAGGGAAGCAGAGGAGCTGTCCAGGCAGGGGCAAAGGGGCAGCCGAGTGGGGGTGGCCTCTCCCAACCTCCACCGCCAGCTGTGGGAAGGCTCTCCCGCGCTGCACAGTTGACCCCTGTGGTCTTAGCCACAGGACTGATAAGCAGAGTACATGGACTGAAGGATGGGAAGAGCTGTAAGAGCTTGGGCCATACCAGGCCATAGTTAAGTGCAGAGCCCTGCTGTGGGGCATGCAGGCCAGTATTTCACAAGCTGTGTGCACCTCTGCCACAGTAACTGGACCTTCTTCCAATGCTGTCAGAAGTCACACCACGCAAGGTTTGGAAAGCTCCTTGCCAAGACAAGCAGGAGTAACATAACCGTTAATAAATGATTGCTAATTAGATAGAAAAATCGTCTTGTGCTGTGGTTGTTCTTATTTTTAATTAAAACTTGAACTCCAGGGTTCAAGTGGTCCTCCAGGCTTAGCATCCTTGGGTGGGTGGAACACAGCTGAGGAATCTTGAAAGTAATCCCTGAAGTAAGCAACGTTGCATAGACAGTGGCCAGTATCAGAAGGCTTTCCTGGGTGCCAGGCATGCTCTGTGGATCAGAGAATTTCATTCCTTCCTAACCTGCTACTGACTTGGAGTCTCGGGCTGCTGAGTGAAGGTGAGAAGACAGGCCCAGGGTCACAAAGCCAGTAGTTTAAAGGAACCCACCCTGGGTCTTCCAGACCTCAAAGTCTGTGTTTCTTCTCCACACCTGGATATAGCCCATAAAATGCACAATAACAGATATAACCCATGATACATAAAAGTATTGTGAAACGTCCTCAGTTCCAGAACCACAGAGAACAGCATCTCTGGAGCAGACAGCCCTCCCTGCTCAGCCTTCCTTTTTTAGCCCAGGACCACGTGTAATCTGGCTTTTTTTCTCTTTCAACAAGTGACTCATTTAAACACTTCAGACACTGCCTCTTCTAGAGCCCCAGAGCGATTCTGTTTTCTTTTCGCCAGGAAACCTTAAATATTTTCATCAGAGGGACCACATGAGTAATTCACATAGACCAGTGACTATGCCTTCAGGGTAAATTCCTCTTGAAACACTACTTAGAGAGAAAAATCAGCAGGCGGCTCCCACAGGCTCCAGGGAAGATGGTCTGGGGGGGGGGGGTCCTCCCAGAAGCTCCAGCTGTCAGAGGCAAAATAAATCCCTGCCATCCGACACACCCTGCAGGCTCCTGTCACTCCCAGGAAGCTGAGCAAACAGGAGGAACTGACTCATGTGTAACTCAAGGCGCTTTCACTGTACCTTTCCTCAGAATCACTTACTACTCATCATATGAATGGTATTGGTGTGGCCAGGTGAGATGGCTCAGTGGCTCAGTGGGTACAGTGAATAAGGACATTTGCCACCAGACTTGACGACCCCAGTTCAAGCCCCAGGAGCTAAGTGGTCGAAGGAAGAACTGACTCCCAAGGTTGTCCTCTGACCTCCACGTGAACACTGCAGCATGTGTGCATTCTGGCCTCAGTGAATCTACCCTCAAGCACAAATGAAGGTACCAAGAATGAGAAGAGGAAGAAAGTCTGTGCCAGGCATAGTGGCACACACCTGTAATCCTAGGGCTCAGGAGAGCGAGGCACAAGGTTGTGAGTTTCAGGTCAGGACAGTCTACATGGTGAGTTCCAGGCCAAACATCAACACGACAAAGAAAGGCAAAGTTGGTGACAACACAGATGAAGATGGCAGCAGCGAAGGCCTGCAAGAATGGTCCTGTGCTGGGCTGGGTTATTTTCCTCATCAGAAAAAGCGGGATGCTTAAGCAGCTTTCCCACCTCACAAATGACAGAAACTGTCCACTTGAGGAGACTACAACCAGGAAAAAGAGCATCTCTGTGTAAAGGCAGTGTGCCTAAGGTTTGATAAAGAGAAAAGTTCTGCGGTTGAGGGAAGGGAAGAACTAAGCCCTTCTACTTCATTCACTTATTCCTCACAGGTACACACAAGTACTACAGAGGTACAGGTGGGGAAAACGAGACCCTGTGAGGTCACCATCATCATGCCCTGTGAAGATTCCCCAGCACAGACTCTTTCTCCCTGCTTACACATTCCATGCTTTTGTTAGTCAAATCCCAACCCAAGCATTTCTACCTACTACCTCTCCTCCTGAGGTCTGTCTGTCCCCTCAGTCACACTGATGCTTTGGACTGAGATAATGCATGGAGTCTCACAACCTGCCGTGAGGAAAAACCTCCACCTTCAACTCCTCCCCACAGCTTATCCACTCCTGTGGACACCTGGCCACCTCTGGGCTTTGGGACCTGCCAGATCTGTGCCCTGCCTTCTGTCTTCTTTCTTGCTCTCTCCGGATGTCCATCTTGGTCTCTGGGTCATCATGATAGACAAGATGGAGCAGTGGCTCTGTGGGTTCTCTAGATTCTGGAAGTCAGCTGCGCCACAGTATCGGCATGTGGTTGTTTTGTTGTTGTTTTTCAGACAAGGTCACATTACTCAGCTCAGGGTTGCCTGGAACTTGCTACATAGACCAGAACTCTTGCTACATAGAACTCAGAGTTCCACCTGCCTCTGCTTCCAGGGCACTAGGATTAAAGACAGCATAGCAGTCTTCTTGTCAAGACTTTTGGAAGGAGCCCCTTTCTTTCCAATGCCAAGTCTTGCTTTACTTGTTGTGGTGGGGACTATCTGCCCCGGGAGCTTCTGCCTTCACCAACCCTGTCACAGTCATGCTGCCCTCTGTAGAGCAGGGGCACTCTGGAGCTCTTCCCGAGGTCACCGAGGCAGTAAGCAGCAAGGTGAAGGTGGCAGGGGCAGTGAGCAGTTTACTCACAAGAGAGCAGCCCTACAATTCCATATTTCAAGGCTGACGGCAAGGATGGACTATTCAGAAACACATGGGAATGGGATCTTAGGCTGCAGGGTCTTAAAGGGCTCAGGCCTAGTCCTCTCCATCTCTTAGGGAAGGCACTTCATGTGTTTCCTGAGTGGGCACACAAACTGACTAAAGAGATTCTAGGCCTTCTTTGTCCTCAGGGCCTCTGTTTTAGAAGACAGCAAACTGTTCCCCAAAGGAATTCTGAAGCCACTTGGTTTAGCTGAAGAAACAGCCAACATCAGCAATTTGTGACTTAAAGAGCTTCAGAGTGGTGCCAGCTCAGGCAGATCTCAGCTGTTCAATGGAATTTGATGCTGGATGTGGTGCCAAATGCCTTTAATTCCTGTGCTGAGGAGGCCAAGACAGGGAGGTAGTGAGTTCTGGCCAGCCTGGGCTACATAGCAAGACTCTGACTCGAAAAAGAAAATCACACAAGCTACAATTCACTGTTTAATATCTGTCAGCTGTCAAGGAGCTTGAGGTTACCAATAACCTCTCTTGCTTGAATATGGTGTCTCTGTAGCTAAGTGCTACAAGGGCGAGAAACTGATTTTGGTTCATGGTTATGGAGGGTTCAGTCAGTCTCTGGTTATTTGGCTTCCTGATTTGTACCTATGGGAGGTAGCACATCATGGTTGCCGCATGTGATGGGCAAAGCTATTCAGCTCCTGGATGGATTTGGAGAAGCAACCCTTATCCTCAACCCATGACCTCCCACCTAGGCCCCACCTTTAAAAATTCACACTTCCCCCAAGCTGAGGATGAAGCCTTCAACACACGGGCCTTTGAGGACACCCTGAATCCAAACGATGGCGAATTCTGTACCACAATCTTGGGTAACCAGTCCATCTGCACTAAGAATGGACACATTGCCTGCTACCCCAGCACCTAGGAGGCTGGGGCAGGGGGACTGTGAATTCAAGGCTCACACAAACAAAAACAGCACCCCCTTAATCAACACTCTAATTGTCTAATCAAGACAAAGGCATTTCAATATTCCATTCTCTGATGAGGAAACTGAGGCTTAGCATGTTCCAGTAACTCGTCTCTACTCCCCAGATGGGGCTGGACATGACAGTCAGATATGCAGTACATTACCAAAGAATGAAGGCTTGGGATCCCCACCTGGACCTTCCTAACCCACAGTTACTGATTCCAGCCCCACCTGCTGGCTGATGCACCCCTTGAAATCCTGCCGCAAATTCTTTGGCTCCTCCCTGTCCCTGCTTCCCCCAGCCAGCTTCCTCTGATGTGTTCTGAGTCTCACAGACACAAGGCGCCCTTGTACGAGTTCCTAGCATCCGTGGTTTCTTCAGTGGGACCAGAGCCAGCAGCTCTGGCATCATGGCAGCCTATGTCCACTGCCATGCATATGCCCAGATCCTGACAGGCCAGCTGAATCTGACAATCTGGAGGTGCTGATACCCTCTCTGCCTACAGGTGTGCGCCACCACGCCTGGGGCTGCCCTCATCTTATGGATCCAACTCAGACTGGCCACAGAAGAGAGAGGCAAGTAACTGCATTTTGATACAAATTCACATCAGAGATTTACTCAAAAACTGAAGGTCTGGATATGTGTAATTGAGTGATGCAGATTGACACCAAAGAGGGGAACAGGAAGGGTAAGAAGCCAGGTGCTGCAGGCTCCTGGCACTCTAAGGGCGGTGGGATCAGGTTCACTGTACCCCATCATGTTCCCTGTCACCCCAGGTTTGCTGGGGACTCTGAAGCACCAGCAAGCAACTTCCTCTGTTATTTTCACTCTTGTATTTACTAAGGCGAGAAATGGTGTCAACACATTTTCAAGCATTTCTGACAGACATGCATGACTTGCTGATGGCGGCCACCTACTTCATTAACATAGTGCATCTCGCTGGGCCCTGAATCAGCTCTGGCTCCTGTGTGGAAACCACCACAGATCACCCTTGGGCTTGCCCCTGAATTTTTCAGTACTGTTTACAGCCACGGAGGGCCCACACCTCTGAGGCATCATATCAGCAGCGCCCACCATCATTCCCTCCTCTTCTCTCATACCCTAGCTGAGGGCTTGTGTGTGGTTTTTTTTTTTTATCTTCCTTTAGCACTTTCCATAAAATATTTGCAGATAATTAATTCACTGTTAATTTGCCGAGGATGCTTTCTTTATATTTTGTAAATAGAAAGCTGGGCCCAGCAAACTCTCCTAAGTTTTTTTTCCTCGTTTCTTCGTTCCATCCTTTCTTCCTCCCTCCATTCTTTCCTTTCTTTCTTGCCACTTCCTTCCCTCTCTTTTCCCTTCTCTCTCCTTCTTGGCCGGGGCTAGGGCCTCACACATGGTGAGCAGGTGTTCTGATGTTGGGCAACATCTTAGCGACAATGTATTTGTAATAAGCCATGTTAAAGACGCAGAACGACACTTGCTGGTGAAGGCAAAATGCTTTAGCAGTGGGACATAATGACTGCATTCTAGGGTGTCATGGGTGGTTGATTCGTGTTGGCTCTCTGTGGCAGAAGCTGCATCTCCCTCCTCTTTAGGCCCTCCTCACATTGAACAGTCTGGCCAGGATGCCTGTGTAAGGGGTTTCCAGTGACTCATAGGAGCAGCTGCAGACCCAGTGACTATGTGCATACCCACTGTGGTTTTGTTGCGATAAGTTTAGAAAGTCTCAGGAAACTGTCTTCTAGTGTCTACCTGTGCAGATGTGGCTGGCACCATATGACCTCTGCCTGCCTATACTGCTTCTTGCTGGATCTTGTCCTGGATCCCCTCTCCCCTGGCTTCCAGGCTCATGCTCTTGCCAGCAATGGGTACTCCTCTATGCTTACCATCCCACAGGGATTCTTTAAAGGCCTGAGCTCTACAGTGTAGGGCTCCTTTCTCCTTCCTGCTCCTTTCTCCTTAGACTTTGGGGTTCTGGCTAACTCACGAGATTCATGACAACTACAGATCAGAGTGAGTTTGTTTCCTCCCTTGCCTTGCCTCTCATCTGGACTGCCATAGGACCTGGGCTAACTGTGACTGCCAGGACCTGGGCTAACTATGAATTGCAGGGTCTGAGCTGGGCAGCAGTGGGCGTATGCCTTTGATCTCAGAACTATCGAGGCAGAGGCAGGTGGATCTCTGAGTTCAAGGTCAGCCTTGTCTAAAAAGCAAGTTGTTCCAGGACAGCCAGGGCTACACAGAGAAACCCTGCCTCAAAACCTTCCTCCCCGTTACCTCCCCCAAAAAGCGCAGCATCTAGACTGTACTGAAGATCAAAGACAGCAGGGTCTGAGGACGAGGGAGGCAGACATCAGTCTCCATCCAGGCTCCCTGGGGGTTACAGTGGTAGCCAACACAAAAGCAAAGCTCCCTGTGGTCAGTATCCTTCTGTGCTGACTAATTTTAAGTCAACTTGACACAGGCTAGAGTCCTCTGGGAGAAGAGTACCTCAACCAAGAAAATGCCTCTATAAGATCAGGCTGTAGGAAGGCCTGTAGTGCATTTTCTTAATTAGTGATTGACGTAGGAGGGCCCAGCCTATTGTGGCTGGCGGCACCCCTGGGCTGGTGGTCCTGGGTTCTATAAGAAAAGCTGAGCAAGCCATGGGGATCAAGTCATTAGTAAGCTGTACCTCTTTATGGCTTTTGTTTTGCATCAGCTCCCGCCTCCAGTGTCCATCCTGCTTGAGTTCCTGTCCAAACTTCCTTTAATGACGGACTGTGACAAGGAAGCACAAGCCAATTAAATTCCTTCCTCCCCAGCTTGCTTTTGGTCATGGTGTTTCATTATAGCAATAGTGACCCTAACTATGACACCTTCCTTCTCCAGTAAGAGCCTATTTGTGTGATGTGGACTATGGTGTGGTCCTGCCAACCCTGCAGGATCCGGGGATACCAGTGTAACTCCGAGACACTGGTCATTCCCTTGGCATCCAAGTACCAGGTTTGTGGCTCCCCTGTTCAGGGCACATACTCACATCATTTACAAGCTCCCCTGATCCTTAGACAACAGACTCAGGGGCCCGGGAGCCACCAGACCCACTCCACAGTGATGGGTCCCAACAGTGATCAGTCACGGGCCTATGGATACACAATGTAGAAGTCCCACGACTCCCATCTGAAACATTTCTGTCTCATTCAAGGTGAGTTACAAATTCTTCTAGTCATTCAGCAGACACCAGTGGTGCCTTCAGTGCCATGGCTGCATGTGGATGACTGAGGCGGGGGTTCTGTGGTTCTGAGAGAGGGACCATTTAACAGGACCGCAAAATCGCCTGCTTGCCTCAGCTAAGGAAACCATCAGTCCCAGCACGATGATCTTGGAGAAGGGCTGCTGGACTGAGGGGGCAGGCTGGGCTACGTCACTGCGCCAGTGTCCTCCTCTTTGCACAACATCCCGCCGAGAGGAGAGCAAATGTGGAGTTGGGAGCTTGGACCCATATGACTATCGATGCTTATAACAACTGTTACCTCAGACCTCACTGAGAAGGATGTGGAGGGATGACATGAAAAATGGCCTTGTGACTTAGTATAGCCTCCAGAATGTACTCAGAGTGGCAAAAGGTCTAAGCGTGGTGTGGCACAGGGAACCTCCAGCCAGGAGTACTCTGTCCCTCTTTCTTTCTCAGGGTCCCTGCACTGGTTGGGGCAGCAGTTGACAACTCCATTGCCTTGCCTCCCTTGCAGCTAGCTTACCTCCACGGAAGCATTTTTCTGGCTAGTAGGGTCTAGCTGGGACCTGCTGCAGATCTCTGAGGAAAGTCTGTTGTCTTGGTCTGAGCTTAGCCAGCTCCTCCTGGCTTGCTGCTCAGCGCTCCTTGTGGGAGAATGCGTGGCTGAAGCAGGGCCCATGGGGTGAAGAGTACAGATATGTAACATCTGTGACACCCCGCCATTCTTATCCTGCCGGACTCTGTCATGGGACAGAAACCAGCCTTCTCTTCCTTAGGCTGCTGTGGTGGGGTTTCTGTCTCACACTTTGGGCCCATATATGGTCCCCGTACAAAGGTCCTGGCTTATCCTCCATTAGGCCCTCCGTCTCTGAGTCAGGGATACTAACCTCAGTCTCTAGGAGGAATCTGAGATAAAGGAAAAGTGCCTAGAGCGGTGCTGGCAGGCAGCACTCAGTGACAGACAGCATCGTGGTTTTCCTTCTGGTAATCTATCCAATCCCAAGAGGCCATTCTGGAAAACTCCGAAGGATAAAACAGAAAGCAAAGCTAAATTTCTGTCTGCAGGCAAGCTTCGAAACATGGGCAGCTAGAGAGCCACAGCACAGCCTCGGGGGATGCAGCGAATGAGAAGCCAGCAGGCAGCCGACCAGAGACCCACGGGGTCCTGTGGATCACCATCAGGGGTACAGCCACCAGGACTTCTGTACATAGCACGGTGACGGCAGTACGGTAGCCGCCGTGGGTTGTCTGTCTAGCTGCTATGTCGGATGCTTACTGTCTCTGCCTTCACATTATCTCCCTGTGGCCTCTTCAACTCAGAGATTACCCAGCTGAAGACAGCAATGCCAGGGAAAGAACCACCCATGCCCAGCTGTGCTATCCCTGTGCAGAGCCTCGGGGACATGCCCACTTGGGGATGCAGTGCAGCAGCTGGTCTGCCCCGAGTCCTGGAGGGAAGGCTCCCCACGGCTCCCAGCTAGGCCCTTTCTCTTTAATCCCAGCATTCTGACAGAATCGTGACACACACGGACAGTGAGGAAAGTGAAGGACTCGGGTGGCTCAATAAGGTCCAAGTTAGATGGCTTGGTCTTGCCATCAAGTGGGGACTTGGATGTAGGCGGTACAGCGGGTACGCCCCTGTGTCTAGAGAGAAATCACATACGTGTGCATACATACGTGCATGCACATACATACACATGCAAAAGATGAACATGGATTCATTTTTTGAATCAGACTCCCCCCTTTGGCACATGCAGAGGTATTTCCAGCGTGTCATTCTGGGGACTTGGAACAGGTGAAGACAGCCATCCCCACCCGACATTTAGAACATCACAGAGAACTCCGCTGCAACTTCAGATTTGTTTATTTATTTCTGGTGGCAACATCAAAAAGTGGGCTGCTTCTTTTATTCCCTGAGCTCTAAGAAAAAAAAGAATCCTTTAAAATGGTTTCTCTAAGCACCACAGTCAGGCAGTATAAACAAAGCCTCACACTGATTTCAGCCGGCCTAGCTTATCCGATAAGGGGGCTGACGCTGAGCTTGTAAGACAGACGCCTGAGATTCAGGGTGCTCACTGAATACCAAGGGGTCCCCAGCACATAATGACAACCTCTACTGATTTTAATAGAGACGGATGCCGCAGGACAAAGCCTTCCTGTCTTGGGATTTTCCAGTGTGCAGAGCATTGGGCTTAATAATGACAGAGTCCCCACAGCAAAAGCCTCGGGGATAACCCTGGAATATTATCTCCCAAACAACAGTCTCACAAATATACCCGGGGCTGACTGCAGAGCAGCAGAGAACATCACAGCTCTAATAGGGAAGAATTTAGTTACTAACCTCAGTTACGGGGACATGTGCATACATCTAGCTTAAAAGGGGCTCCTGGCAAATCAAATTCACAGGTCTTCGTGGACCAAAATCACCTAGCAGGCTGTCTGTCTCGCATGAGCTTCTCTCTGTGTGGCTTCAGCTCTCTCTCCTAGGAGACTCAAGCCACTGCCATGGCTCCCCTGTCCCTCCTTCCAACGACATCACTTAATTATCTGCTCTCATACCAGACAGACAAAGTGGCACTCCGGGATCTGGGCAGAATGGCACAGAACCACATGAGGATGCGGGCAAATGACTGTGCGGTCACCGGGAGCTTAGCTCCAGAGACTCAAAGAAACAATTCTGGAGACTTTTCAGCCACAGAACACCACAAAAATAACTCAACAGCTGGCTGCATACTGGGTGGATGGTATTGCTCAGTCATGGAGTGCTTGCCCAGCATATTTGAGGCTCTGTGTTCAAATCCTAGCACAAAAAGGGGCCAGAAGTTACATACTGACTTGCACAGTGAGCCCAGCACTGTTAGCAGTAGGGTTTTTGTCACATGAAAAAGATACATTTAGCCTGGATGTGTCTGTGCACATATATGTATGTATGTGTATAACCTGTACACACCCGTGTGCATATGTGAATGCATGCACGTGTGCTTGCACATCAATACCCCTGTATACATACAGGCGTTAAGTGTGCATTGTGTGAGATCTGTTTACTTGTGCACATTTTTGGTTGTTAACGCTGTTAACTCGACTAGCTTGAAAAGTGTCTAAGAGGTGATTAGAGTAAAACTCTGGGAGTGCCTGAGGGCTTCAGTAGAGGGTAAATTACGTGGGGAAGACGCTGCCGGAATGAGGGCAGTGCCATCCCCTAAGCTGTGAGCCTGATGGAACAGAAGGGGAGGAAGAAGAAGGCCCTGAGTGCAGGCTTGCCCTCCCTGCTTCCCAGCACAAAACCTCTGAAACCACGAGCCAAAATAAATCCCTAATTTCTTAATCTGTTCCTCCTAACCTGGAGCAGTGCTTAGGATGTGCAGCTGTGCATATATGCATGTATAAACATGGCATGTGTAAACACATTCAACATTTTTCCTGTGTGTCCAGCTTGAGACACTTTATAAACCTCTGCTGGTTCATCTGAGATTAAAACTGGACTCAACCTGATTTGCTGCAGCCACCTCAAGTTCTCTGGGAGAGAACTCTGAGAGACAGCACTTTAGAAATGTACCAGAGGTCTCCTTGGCCCAATAAGCCTGCATGCAAACTCTGATTTAATAGTAACTGCTGGTTAGACACACTGTCCCAATCATATACCCACACATAGACTTTAACCTGGAGAATAGAATCAGGCAGGAAGACCGAGGGGACAGGACAGAGTAGATAGGGGCCTTTCTGCCAGGCTCAGTGGCACACCAGAGGTACTCACCATGGTCGTGGGCGAATACCAGCATGTCCAGCCCCTTTAACATCTGAGCCAACTCATCATAACGGCCACAGTGCTCGCCAGCGCCATGGGACACAAAGATAAGGGCCCTGGAGGGTAAGAAGGGAACAGTTAAGAAAGCCACAGACAAGGCTGCTGGAGCAGTTGGGAAGCTCGCACCGAGCCAGCAATGAGTCAGGACCCAAATCCAGCTCCATGTGCCATTCAGGAAGTCAGGGGGCCAGTGCTATAATGCAGTCAGAGTTGACGGGATGGAGCCCACAGCCTGGCCCTCCCTCTGGACAGTGCTATCCCACCAGACTTCACCTCTTCACCTGGAAACCAGCACCCAGAGGTCACGGGAGCTGACCTATGCCAGGGCCAGGAAGAGAGCATTTAGCGAGGTGGCGGGGGGCACCCTCACCAGGACCGTTTACAGGCACAGGGCACTTGGAACTCTGAAATACACAGTTTCCAAGCAGAAGGCCCACAGTGGAGAGTGAGCATCGCCTTCAGGTGAGGAGTTCCTGATGACAGGGAAAGGGTCACAGCCACCATTTCACTCAGCCTCACTGCCTGTCAGTCTCCCTGATAACCGAATATGAAAGGATTTTAGCCCTCTGTTGTTCTTATCTGTGTTGTTGTCTCTACAGAGGAGGGTAGGATTCAGACAAGTGTCTAAGCTTCACAGCAGATTAGTAAAACACTATTCAGAGGATGTCACCTCCTAGCTTTAAGGTCTCCCGTGTACTGCCATGCGACTCAATACAAAACTTACCCAGCCCCTCTCCAGGCCCTTCTTCCCAGCCCAGCCCCCATCATTCACCATAGTGTATGGTAGTATTGGCCCTGTGTTTGCTTCCTGGCTTCCCTGCCACCTGAGCTCAGCTCTGAGGCATGTACCTCAGAGCTTCCCCAGGCCAGCCCCTGCACACAGGCTGGGTAAGCTACCAACCTACTCAAAAGCTGTGTTCTCCCCACAGTCCCTCCCAGCCAAGCCATGCAGGCTGCTACTAACGTGGGCCTCTTTCACCCTGCTTCATATTTTAATCTTTGAGCAAAACCATCTTTGGAATATGTATTTCCTGCCCCTTCCTAAAGACACATGAGACCTGCTTTCCCCAACCCGTGTGTTCTACGGATATGCAAGCTGCTGTATTCACTTGGACATCAACAGGCGATGACACCAGCCTGCTTGCCATTCCTGGGGTCAGAAGGCAGGTGTCCTCCATATTTCAGCTGCTGGGGAATATGCTTAGGATGCCAACATACCCCATTTTCACAAGGATTTCACTTGCCAAGGGATGGCTCAGGGGTGCCCATCCTTGGGACTATGGTTGCTAACAGAAAAGTGCTCAGACTGGATTTTGCAAATGTATTAGCTCCTTACCACAGCCATGGGTTACAGCAGGGGACTTCAGGGTGGGGGGTCACTTGGGGTCTGAAAGACCATTAAGGGCACCATTGTCATGCCTGGCTTGACACCCCGATAGTATCCACCCACTGATACTATTTGACAGAGGGCTACACACTTGTTCTGGGCCATCTCCTTCCACTCCAGCCACTTCCTACCTCAGTCCTATCTGAGGACCACTGGGGAACATCTGAAGCCCCTGGCTGTCGCTCCCTCTCCAGAGACCATGGGTCTGACTGGTCTAGAGCTGGGGAGGTTCCCTGTGGCTCAAGCACAGCCAAGGCTGAGAAGCACTTGCTCTGGTTGGTTCGAGGTCACGATGTGACTCCCCAGAGGTAAAACTGCAGCCACTTCTAAGTCACAGCATTCCCAGAATGCACGCTGGGTGAGCCATGGATTGTCCACAAAAGCATGAAACCTTCAGGAGCTTGCCGCTGTCACCTCTTGGAAAGAAACTGACTGCATGGCTGCCCATAAGGGGGCCAAGGTCAATGAATTCTCTGCACCTACCAGCTCTACCAAAGCTCTACCTCAGTCCCAGCGATCATCCTCAGACTCACCCCATGGGCATGCCCAGCCTTACTCTGTTACTGGAAGTGGGCTCTTCATAGGGTCGGGTTTCAGATCTGGCATGGACCCCATTTTGTCAAGGCAGCACATACATACATACATACATACATACATACATACATACATACATACACACACACACACACATACAGGCACACGCACACAAATGCACAAACAAATGCACAAGCACACACAAACAGTAGTCACTGAGTCCAAGTCTGTCTGGCTAAGTGAAATTAAGTCAGGCTGCCCTGCTTAAAGCTCCATAGAGATCTTCTCTGCAGCAGAACAGAGCCCAGACACCTCAGGAACATCATCACCTTCTTCCTCTCCTTTACTGCTCAGGAGCCTTTAGCTTCTTCCTTCCTGGTTCCCAGATATGCCAATCCGGGGCATGCTACCAAATGCTTAGCTGGGGTAGCCTCATGTCTGACCATCCCCCTGGTATAAGAGTACACCCCCCTCAGCTGGTGTCCAGCTAGTAACAGATGTTTCTGGACACTCGTTCAGAAGATAACCCGCAGTTCCCTCTCCGACAAGTTTGAGCTGGCTTGAGTGCCCTCTCACAGTGTGCACCTGCTGAGGCTCCTGCTGGCCTCCCATCCCTCCATCCTGAGCTCTCTGACTCAACAGGCCCCCTCCAGCCCTAGTCACCACCATTTGTCACTTACTCTCTTTTGTTGCCTCTGAAACTTCTGGGCACAGAGGCCCTGCCTGTCTTTCTACTGTGATAGTCTCAACTGAGATGTCAATGCCCAAGATGGCGGAGGAGTAGGCAACCTGACATATAGCAAGAAGACTCCTCCAGCATACCAGGCCTGGGTCCCCCTGTTGCAGCAGTCTCAGATCTATAGCGCAGGATAAAACAGGATGTGCCAGAAGCCCCCACGCCAGCCTGCAGCTGTAGCCCCTGCCATCTGGCTTTCCCGTGGTTCTGCCTCTCCACATATACACCTAATGTTGTCCCCCCATTCCCTCTGTATGCCCCACTCAGCCCAGTAGTTGTATGCCCCTGGCCCACAGCTCAGCTGTTTGTATGCTATTTGAAATGAAGGGCCAGCCCCTAGCTCCAGGACTGCTAGTGACACATCCACATCAGCCCTGGGGGCTGCTGACACTTGGGAGCCTCTCCCTTGGGGGTTTCACGGGATGCTGAAATTAAACTTCTGCTTGGAGGAATCTGTGACAGGGCTTGAAAAGCTGAGACATGCAGCCACTATCATCCTGGAGGCTGGGAGGCCGCCAGAGAGGAGCCCATCATTGCGGAGCAATACCCTCTAGGCCCACATGACTGGCACAGTGTTGAAATCAGAGTAGCTGCCGTTACCCGGAAGATGCCCTCACACGATCAGGCCTACGAGCATTTCCTCAGAGAAGGCGTGGAAGAAGGGTCATCAGGCCCTCACCCCAGTGCCTGGAAAATCTTCTTGCTATGCACCCCCCCCCCCCGACACACAGCTGCATATAATTCTGCCTCTGGAAGTGCCAGAGTACACATGGAAGTACAGATATGGAAGGTGAACTGAAAGGGGACGCCATGATGCCGCTTCCATGAGGTTGTCATTCACAGTGGGATGGGACTTTGGGGTGACACAGTTGTTTTAAGGTCCTCCTACACACCTTTAACTCCTCACTGGTTCGCCAAGCTGGACTCTGCCTCTTGTGGGTCCCCTGCTTAGATGTTTGTTCATATCTCCCCAAGGAAAGTCAAGTTGGGTTCAGTTGTTGGTAGCCACTCATGACCCCTCAGCATAGATAGGGAAAGGAAAAGGCCCTTGCCTCACACGACAGAAGTCACCACGGTACCTAATACGGCCCAGAAGCATGTCTGCAAGTTTGTTAAAGCCATACTCCAAGGACTCTGAGATGAATGCACAATGTTGCCCCTGCCTGCACATGACTTCTAGTCTAGCAGGAAAGATGCTCAGCAAGAGGGGAACATACATATGAGTACAAGAGGGAGCCCGAAGGAGAGCCCTACTTGGACTTGATGGATTGGCTTTGGAAGGAAGGCCCTGGGCAGAGTATCTGAGGAACAACGGCCAGGCCTTATGAGAGCTCTCTGGTTTCGGGGAACCGGTACACCAAATCCAGGCACAGGAAGAAGGCCCAGCAGCAGCCAGGCATTGCTTGGTAGTGATGATGAAGAAGGAGGGCCCCCAAGGTGAGGGCAACGTGGGGGAGCTAGGAAGTTTCTCTAAGAGATGATGGTGCCAAGCAGGGTGGCAACCTGATATGACTTCTGTGCTAAGCTCTCAGGGCTACTGTGCATCATGGAGCCAGGAGACAGGAGGATGCCTGTCAGGGAGCTGATGCAGCCAAGCCCTGAACAGGTGCCAAAGGAGGCGGTCCAGTGCTTTCCCTCCTCCCCTGGCATCCCATGTCCTCAACAAAGGACAGTAGCTGAGCATCAACAGAGCTGTCTGTGCAGACAAGGCAGGACCCACAGCAACAAAATTTAGGTTGCAGAAGACGCTGCACAGACCCTTTCCCCGGAACTTCGCTATGGGTGCAGCCAGCCAGGAGCCACACACACAGGGGGAAGGCAGGGACTGTGGGAGGGGCAGCCGGCCCCAGAAGCAGATGGCCTGCCTGGCACCCAGCCCTGAGAGGAGGGGCCACCCTGGAACCCATTTGGAACCCGAGATAAAGGAGGCAGAGGCTCAAAGCTTTTCAGAATAAGTGAGCCCTCACTCGGTGGCACGGTTCTCCCTCCCCAGAAAAAACTGAACTTGCCCTTTCCTGACGGGCCAGGTGGTCTAGCCTTGCTGAGTCTCTGTTTGTCTGCTTTTGAAGTGGAGATGAGCTCCCCCCCCCCACCATTAATTACCTCAGAGGGCACCGCAGGTAAATGAGACACAGGTGCGCAGCCCCGTATGAAGAATGAAAGCCTGGATTCGAGTTCGGCGCTCGACAGCATATTCCTAGACCTTCAGAGACCTTGATTTCTACACGTGTGAAATGGGAATCCCAGAATTTTTTAGATGGAACAAGATAAGGGCCCTTTGCTGTTTTTTTATTTTTATTTTGGTCAGCTTGATGGAAGCTATAATCATGTGAGGGAAGAGAGCCTCAGCTGAGAAACGGCCCCCCCATTCTCTTTTGTGCATCTGCCCAGAGTGCCTCCCGCCATCCATTGAAACTGCCTCCAATCCTGCAGGGCATTTTCTTAGTGATACGGAAGGGACCAGATAATTGAGGCTGGTGCCATCCCTGGGCTGGTGGTTATGGGTTCTAGAGGAAAGCAGGCTGAGCAAGCCACAATGAGCAAGCCAGTAAGCAGCACCCCTCCATGGCTTCTCATCAGCTCTTCTTTCCAGGCTCCCACCCAATTTGAGTCCCTGCCCTGGCTTCCCTCCTCGGACTGTACAGCTCGGGATATGTGCGCCTCTATAAACCCTTTCCTCTCCATGTTGCTTTTGGCTGTATTGTTGTTTTCCCACAGCAGTAGAACCCTGAGACAGGCCCAGGAGTGTGAGCAAGGCCTCTGGGCACCCTCTGACTTTGCAGTGTCTCCTCTGCCTCGCCTACCCCTGGGTTAGGTGAGAAAAACATCCTTATCATTCCCCCATAGCCGTCTGCACCAGGAGGCTGGGCAAGACCCCTGGGAGGATGGGTGTGCCACCAGCAGTATCCACAGCCACGTGAGGGCATTCAGCCCAGGGCTGAGAGGACGGGGACCCTCCCTTCTGTTCCCCACAGGACCTAGGACCCAGTGGCCCCTGCTTCACCTGCCCTGCCTATCTGTGGAGGGAGGCCTGATGCCCTCCTAGCTGTAGGTGGGGAGGCTTGGCTCACCCTGCCCATCCATGTGCTCCAGGACCAGTAGGACGAAGAGGTGCTCTGCCGCTTATAGGGGCAGAGCTGGGGAGGCACTAGCTTCTACAGGAGAGAAGGTGCAGAGAGAGGGGCGCGGCGTCCATTCCTACAGCAGCCACAGTGGCCCTCAGGCCTTCTCCCCAAGGAGGGATGGTGTGTGTCCCTCCTTCCTGCATATTCCCTGGTACCCCACTCACTTCACTGCTTACTTCATCATTCACTGCAGCCTCTGAATCTTATGGCTGTTAAGCGGTTTAAAAGAAGTGTCTCTGTGCCCTCGGGCGGGCCTGTGAAAGAGATTCCTTCTGGGCTCCATTGAAATCCAAATTTAACTCCTGTCCCCTCTGTGGGGATCCAGGATGCCTGGGCTCCTCCCTGCCTCTGGCGGGTCTTCCCAGTGGAAACAGGGCAGGGGATAAGGACAGGTTTGTACCTGCCAAGGGGCACACAATCTAGAAGAAATAGAAATAAACTTGTCCTCTGCGGCGTGGATCAATAACACCGATCTCGCTGAGCTGTGTGACCACTGATTAAGGGGCTGTGAAGAAAAGCCCAGCATGATGGTCAGAGCCGAGTCTGTAAAACAGCCATGCTGACAGCTGCCATTTGTCTGGCTGGGTGGGTGCTGGTCAAGTTAATTCATTGAGCCCTCAAACACACACACACACACACACACACACACACACACACACACACACACGAGGTGGTACAGTTTTGGTATCCATTCTGCAGATGACAGAAGTGAGGCACAGACTGGCTAACCAGCTTGCCTGAGCTCACACAGCCAACAGGCACTGAACCCAGAGAGGCTTGCAAATCTGCCCTCCTGACTATCATCCACCATGTAAACAAATCTCAGGAGGATACCATACAGGTGGTCATGTTGTGGTGAGTGGCCAGGTCAGGCTATACAACCCCACCCCCATCCAGCCTGACCGCTTACTCCTCTGGCTTCCTGTCCCTGTCCTCCAACAACAAGTCATGTCTCTAGGGCCCCAACTTTATCTATGCCTCCAACTTGGTGTGAGCTGAACTCTCACTCTATAAACACTGAAGTCTCCAGCAGCTTCCCACACTAGCTGACCACTCCCTCCAGGGGCCCTAGAACCTCTGTCTTTATTTGGTTCATCCAGAACCTGTCAGGACCTGATATAAACAGATCCTCTGCTCCTTGAGGAGAAAGACCACACTCCACAGACCCCGTCTTAGTATCCCACACCCCAGAGCACAGCCTCTGAGCCATAAATGCCACATGGTTGGATGACCGCTGAGGTGGATGAACAGGTAGATGGAAGGACAGTTGGAAGGAAGGCTGGATGGATGGTGATGGATGGATGGACAGACAGAACTCTCTAGAGTATCCCCTGGAGTCATGGAAGCCTCTTGTACTATTATTTACTCAATTGTGCAGACGAGTCCCCAATTCCCTCCTGCGCATCTACCTGGAGTGCCCTCTGTCACCCACAGATGACCCCGCTTTCCACACAGACAAACACTGCTATGGAGACTGAACCGAGTGAGCAGGTGGGAACCACGGGCGTTGGGGCATTCGAGGCAAGTGCGGAGCTATGCAGAAATGGGGGCTGAAACAAAGAAAGGCAGAGGCCTTGAGGGCTGGCAGGGAGGCCCGAGATTTTTGCAAACACGACAGGAATTACATGAATCATCTGACTGAAACCCAACCTTCATTTCTTACTAAAAGGCAGAGGCGTTTTCCAAGAAGAAAACAAGATTGTGATGATAGCAGAACCACAGCCCAGAGTTTTCTGAAAGCATTCTGCCACTAAATTCACTTTCAAAACAGAGCACTCGAAACCCACAGCAGCCTGCCCTCGGAGGACTCTGCCTCCAACCCTCCTTTCCTCCCGAGCTGTGTACTCTCAACTGCCACCAAACACTGAAACAGAAGACAGAGGGTCCAAGACAGGAAAGTCAGCAAGGGTCATGAAGGAAGACAATGGACAAGCACCTTGACAATGGTGCTAACAGGCAGGCCATATATGCTTGCCCCCTCTACCTACCTCTGCATGGACAATGACTTTAGGGCTTACCTGCCACAGCTGTGTGAGGCCCCATTCCCCTGGCTGCCCTGTGTACCCTGGAGAGCGCAGCTGAGGTCCCTGTGTACCTCCAGCCATCTGCCCAAAGTGCCTAGCAAGTCAGCAGTGGGTGGAGCCAAGCATTTGGCCAGGCTCACTTCTTCTCCTGAGATGTACTCACACTGTCCTCACTAAAGTGCTCCCAGAAAGTCAAGGGAGGCTGACAAGCTCCCTGCCTTCTGGGCTGGACAGGTACCATGAGCCTTCCTGGGATCCCTGAAAGTCTAGAAGAGGCTATTCATGGTGCTAGAGAATGCCTCTCTGCCCTCTTTCCCCTTAGTCAATACTCTAGAACAATAGGCTTTCGGCCTGTGCATCGAGACCACCTTTAGAGGTCGCATATCTAATATTCTGAATGCACTATGATTTGTAACAGTAGCAAGATTAGTTATGTAGTAACAACAAAATAATTTTGTGGCTGGAATTCGCCACGACATGAGGAACGCTATTAAAGGGCCACAGCGTTATTAGGAGGGTTGAGACCCACTGGTCTAGAGAAGCTGCAGTTCACAGTCCACCTCCCTGTGAGTCCACGTGGCCTCAGGTGGCTGGCTTTGTGTTGATTCTGGAAGCTCCCAGCACTCTCTTGATTATTTCTACACACAGCAAGGGGTGTTCTGACCCGTGGGCTGGTGCCTTGATGGAGGCTAGTTGGTGAATGAGCTCCTGGACATCACTGTAACCCCTCTCAGGACTAGGGACCGGGACACACATCTACTTGGGTCAACTTGTAGAGTAGTAGAGCCTTCCTCACTTTTTACAAGAATTCTTTACGCTGCAACTGGTTTGCTTTCGTCACGGGTAAGGAAGAGCATGGGTCCCTTGCCTCTGCTGTATCAGGTCCTGGAGGGCCTGAATCCACATCTACGCATCTAGATTTCTTTCCATAGTCTACACCTGTCAGCCTGCCTTTAGACATTTATATGGGCTGTGATGTGAGCCAAGCTGCAACATACTGGCTGCGATGGCTCCCGCCTTAGAAGAAAGGCAATCAGTGAGCCAGCTCCATCTGACTTACTGCCCAGCTGCCCTCGGCGCTACCTAAGCCTCTGTCTATACCCTGTGGGTGTCTGGGGAGGCACAGGGCAGCCAGACCAGGCAGGTGGCACCAAGGGAGTGATTGCAAAATGCAGGCGGCTTGGCTTTTAATAAACCACATTAATTTAAACGACAGAAATCCAGGTATGTGTGTGCGCCCGCACGCGCACGTGTGAGTGTGTGTATTGTAACAAATACAATTCTAATTTTTAAATGATAATGTGTTAAATGCCTAAGTATATACCAGCTACTGGGGCAGGGCTTCCATGGGCATGGTTCTTTTCCCCATTAGAAAAGTGCCCAGTTTCATGTGCTTAAATATGCTTTATATATTTTAATCTTTATTTTATGTACATGAATGCTCTATCTTCATGTAGACCTACATGCCAGAGGAGGGCATTATATTTCAATATAGATGGTTATGAGCCGCCATGTGGTTGCTGGGAATTGAACTCAGGAACTTAACCACTGAGGCATCTCTCCAGCCCTTGAATACGCTTTAAATAAAGTTCGTCCCCTTAAAACCCCAGCAGAGGCTTAATTCCTCTGAGGCCACAGTGTTAGGAAATGTTAATAATATGCTCCTGGGTTCCTACAACTACGAGCTGAAATAAACCTCCTTCCATTAAAAATGTCCAGGCTTCGGTATTCTGTTACGGCAACAGAAAACAGACTAAGGAACCACGGCGTCTTTCAGACGTCAGGTATTCTTTCCCTGCTTCGCAACAGCTTGCTCCTATTCCATGGAAGTCAAGTCTTTTGAGTTGTGTTGGAAGTTACTGGCACGTTTCATCAGCAAACACAATGAAAAATTTCAGCCCAATGCCCCTCCTCTTTGAGGCTTTGGTGTTGAGTAAGCCTCCTGGTACTGAGGTAATTAACTTATAAAGGAAAAGGGTTTATTTTGGCTTACCATTTTGGAAGTTTTGGTCCCATAGGCTGTAGACACCACTGCTTTCAGCCAGTGACAACACATCATGGGCAGAAGGTAAAATGGAGAAGAGGCATTTGCTTAATGGCCATGGGACAAAAGAGGAAAAAGAAGAGCTGGAATCCCAATATTCCCCTTCAAGGGCATGCCCTAAGGCCAAGAGACCTCTCACCACTGTCTCCATCTCCTGCAGCAGGGGGCTAAGGAAGACTATCTTCCTTTGGGGGACATTTATTCAAACCATAGCAGGTGCTTTTGGATTTCCAGTGAACTCTCACCTTTTGCTCACTCTCTCAGATTAATGCCTTGGAACTGCAGAGGGTGCTGGCAAAGGCTCCTGTCCAGATCTCTCAGTCCTGGATAAGCCAGCAGTTTGAAGCGGTCCTTAACAGCTATTTCAAATTTATGTCAAGAGGAGTAATTAATGTTTCCTGTGAATTTATGAAGTAAAAAAAGCATGCCGCAAAATCTCCAAATATGCAATATTTTTAAAAAATGCACACACCCACTCACACTTATTTTATGTATGCTTGAAAAAGAATGTGGGTCATTGCAGAAAAATAGAGGCAAGCATAAAGAAAAGCAATTCTAGCCATTGTGCGTATCAAGATCTCCTTCTTCCTTGCCATATATATTTAAATAAGTTTGTTTATAATTTTTTATGATTCAATTACATAGTTATAAGTAGAAACCACATATAATTAATTGTAATTATGTTGTATGCTTCATTTTTGGCTGCTGCTTTCAATTCTTTCACATCCTTCCATGAACATTTTTCTGTGGACCCAGTACCACATTAGTTATTTCCCGAATTACTGCCTTGGGGGACAAAGGAGAGAACACTGGAGAAAGTCCCCAGCACAGCATCAAGAAGCTGGGAGGTCTAGAAAGTAGATTACTGTGAAATTTAAGCCGCTAAAGCAGACATCACTAACCACAGCCTCTTGAACTCAGAGCAGACATCACTAATCACTCACAGAGTCTTAAGCTCAGAACAGGCATCACCAATCACCCACAGCCTCTAAAGCTCAGAGCAGGCATGACTAATCACCCACAGCCTCTAAAGCTCAGAGAGCAGACATTCCTGGGCAACCACAGCTCCATTTCCTATCAAACCCAGACAGCCTAGGAGCCTTTTTCAGCCCTGTGCTCTAGACAGCCACATGTATTACTACACCGTGCCCTGCCTTTGAAAACGCCACTTTCAGCTTCAATTCAAAATTTCCCCCTAGGACTAAGTTATCATTGCTTAGAACATCCAGCCTCTAGCACACAATGAATCCACAGTTAGGTCTTTTGTATTTTGCTTGGACCTTCACTAAAAAGCTTCATGGAACTAATGGGTTAGGACGGCTGAAAGTCAGGGTCTCGTGGGATCCAGTGGACAAGACTCATCCCTCCTGCATGAATAGCAGCAGGGTACTGTTTAGGACCAGCCCCTCCCAACTCCCAGGCCTTCAGGACATAACAACGCCACCATACTACATTAAAACCAACCGCAGGCCGCAGGTAACGAGGCCTGTGGTGACCGTCGCAAGGTCTGGCATTGTCCATTTTCTGAGCACGGACTTCAGTAAGAGCTTCCAGCACAAGGGTAATTACATTCCAAAGTGGGCCCACCCTGAAGTCATTCAGCTAGAAAATTACAAGCCACTGCAAGGACGTGCTTCCATATGAACGAGCAAAGGCAAATTCAGCAGCCAGAGGTGCCCAGCAGCTCCGTGCATTTTACCACGTGACCTAGCATGCTGCCAGCCTCTCTCGTTGAACATTTAACTCACTCTCCCACCATGGCTTTGCCTGGCTAATCTAGCCTGCTGGGCCTGCAGGCTCTGCAAAGCTGATGCCCCCACCCCCAGCTCTCCAGAGCTGGCCCCGGGAGGCCTCAAGTCAATTGGTATGCCTGCAAGCAGGGTAGCAGAGAGCACACCAGGTCATGTAGTCCCCAGGCATGGGAGGCACTCATCCCTGCCACCATTGGCTGTGGAACCTGTCAACATCGTCTCCCCACTCACTGCTGTCTGGCCCCTGCTTCCTTGTGGAGCAGTTTCAGGGGGGCTCCCCACTGGGATCTTGGGACAATCATCCTGATCCCTGCTGAGCCCTCTTCCTAGATTTCTCCATTACCTGTGGCTGTCCTGAAGAAGACCCCAGTGCAGTCTTCAGCTTGGCTTTCTGTAAGCAAAGGGAATCTCCAAGATACTCTAAAGCACTACTTCTAAGTAGTTTTGGCTTGCTTGTTTGTTTTGTTTTTGTTTTGACTGCCCCATGTTCAATCCAGGAATTCTCTGCACATAGCCTGATTCTCTGTCCATAGCTGAGAGGTTGGGAGCTGGTGACAGACTAGCCTGCCTTTATCCTAGGCTTAAAAGACATCTTATGGTAAAGACAAACTAGGCTCACTCCTATTTATGATTAAATCTGTTTCTCAAAGATTGGGCTATACCCCACTTGAAACCTTAACTACAAATGGTTCTGTACTTCCTGTTGCAGGGAATGGCAACCATGCCTTTGTTTCAAAAAGTTGTTCTAACCATTTTGTAATCCTACCTTTGTTTCAAAAGGTTATTATAACCACTTGTTGTTATGACTACCTTGTTATGACCAATTCACTATGTACTGTTCCTGTAATACCACCTATTTGCCTGGCAAATCCCCCCTGCCCCTAAGCTATAAAAACCTTGTCTTCCTCATGTCCAAGGCTTGATTTTTTTGTATCCTGCCTTAGGCAGAGGCAGCCAGTGGTCAAGAATTAAAGAAAAAAAATCTTGCTTTAATTATTTGCTTGCTTTAATTAATTTGCCCATGATGATTTGGGCCCATGGTCATTTTTTCTCCCATCTTTGGAATTAACATAGGGGCAAAAAACTAGGGAAAAAAGATAAAGAGTTTTTAGGGACTGGAGAGCCAGCCCAGTGGTTAAGAGCACTTGCTGCCCGTGCAGAGGACTTGGGTTTGGTTCCCAGCATCCACATGGTAGCTCACAACTGTCTGTAACTCCATATCTAGAGGACCAATGAGAAACATCTACACATACCAAAAAGTACAGCAGCCCAGCTGTTCTGCTTGAGCAGTGATAACGAGGTCAACACCACCCTCCCTCCACATCAGTGGAAGGGCTGAGACAGGCCCATGCACATGGGTGCCTGTCTGCCCCCGAGGGAGCAGCTGGCTCTGCCTTCTGTGATGATTAACCATTTTCTTGCTTAGTCTCCCCTATGTATGTAGGTAGATAATTACATGTTTAGGGACACCTGTATTTAATGTTTCACACACAGATACTTATCACAAGGGCTGTTGAAGCCAGCTTCCTTTTAGTGTGTTTTGTGGTCACAATTGTGTCTATTGCAGCAGATTTTTACCACGCGGTGCTATTCACCCTGCAGAAATAGTTTATGATTTCTCTCTCCATCCCCCTTCTCGGGACACATAGACTATGTCCAGCGGAGTGTGATGTAGGCCCAGAGACTCTAGACATTCTTGTGCATCCTGGCGATGAGGGCAAGGTTGGGACCGACTTAACATGAAGGAATCAAAATGAAGGTACTTGCTTGTGTTAAAAATAAGGGTGTAAAGGTAGAGGGTTATGAGAAAAGGCTTCTCTTCACATCTTGCCTGATAATGACCACCCCAAAAGACTGAGCAGCCAGAACCACAAGCTTGCAGAGTGGATGGAGCAGCCTCGTGTAAAAAGCATGCCTTCGACGATTTCTGCCTAGCAAGCATTCGTTCAGCCCGGGGCTGATGCCACGTGTGTATTGGTCATTATGACCAACGATTATTGGTTTAAAATAGCCAAGGTGGTCCTTATCTTTAAACACCTGCCCTACCTCTGCCTCCTGGAACACACATGGTGCGACCTCAGTTCGTTGTTCTTCCCCAATAAATGCCAGTACCCTCGGTTGCTTTTTACTTAAGGTGAGGTATGGCAGAATGGCCTGTTGCCAGGTCCTGGCAAACTGCTTTCTAAAGAGGACCAATGTGTACTGCTGCCTGCTGGGGTGAGTGTGCCTTCGCCCTTGACGGCAACACCCAGTGACCCTAGACCTTCTGCTCTGGTGCCCTTCTGCCCACCCCCCCCCCAGGCCAGTGCCACTTGTGGTCTGAATTCCCATTTTCCCAGTGCTCAGTGAGTGAGGTTAGGCAAGCGGAAGTCCTCTGAGCCATGCTGCCTAGCATGGCACTATCCCACCTATCAAGGCCTTAGCCTCAGGGGTCCTCTTCCTCCTATGCCCAGCAGGTATCCACTCAAAGAGCAAAGGCCAGGGCTTTGGGCAACGGCACCTTTACCCTTCCATCTCCCAGGCAGACCCAGTGTCTCTCTCTTGCTCCTGGGCTTGATGGTACCCTTGCCCCTGGTTACCCTGGCTGTTTCCATGCTCTTCTTCCTCTTTGATCCTCACTTCCCCTGTACAGGACAATACCTGGCCTAGCACAGTTGCTCAGAATGTTCCTTGACTGATTTAATCAGGTTTAGAGAGGAAAAAAGACTAGTCTCTCCCAGCAGGGAATAGCTCCAGTAGAAGAAAGTGTAGATTTAGAATGTCAGGCCTGGACACCGTCCCAGGCCTGCATCAGCCCGACACCCACAGTAAATTCTTGGGCTGCCCTGGAATGGACAGTATGCCTCCTTGGATCCTGTCTTGGGCGTTTAGCTCTCTGCCTCACTTTGCACCCCCAAGTCCTATGCTCCCAAGTGCTCAGCCTGGACTATGCCTTGTTCTCCCCTCTGTGACTCAAGTCTGCCCTTCCACAGCCCACTCTTACATCTCAGGACTTCCTCAACACAAAGCTCTTCCCCAAGTCCTCAGGGCTCTTAGATTTGTTCTTTCAGTCCTTCTGTTTATCCCCATCCCTTTTTACCTGAGCACACAGCAGCCTCCTACCTCTAACCTTTCCCTGCTTTTGCAGCTCAAACCCAGATTCCTACAAGTCCAGCTCCCTACTCAGCAGACAGCCAGGCATGGCCATCACTCAGCTCTGCTCTGGCTCTGCCCACAGTCCTCTCCCTCCTAGCTTGTCCTCCCAACCCTCACCCACACAGAAACCTCCCGTCTTAGAAGGTCCTGCCACTTGCCAGCTCAGCTTCCTTGACCACTGAGACCCTTCGAGGGAGATGGAGGAAGCTGATGGTCAAGGAGTCCACAACAAACAAAGATCATGAGCAATGTGCCTGTGCTGAAGGGCACCTGAGAGAAACTCAAGGTAGCACAGGCAGGTGGCGAGATACGGAGGACCAGAAATTCTAATGGTGGATCAAGCAATTTAGAGATAGACGGAGCCTCCTGCCTGCTGCCCCCAAGTCTACAAGACTTATTCTCTCAGCAAATTCTTGGGACATTGTAGAACATACAGTACAATCGTCGAGGACCACAAGCTCTGAAAAGGCCAGAGGGGAATGAATCTCAAAGCAAGGGAGCATCCTCATCATAGGACCAACCGTCATCCCAGTAGGTCTTCCCATAGCCTGGTACCAGTCAAAGCCCATCACTATACACATTGTGGAATACCCAAACAAGGTGACTTAGGGAAGAAAAGAGGTTATTTAATTCACAGATTTGGAGTCTGAAAATCAAATGGCAAGGCGTAAGTCCTAGCAAGGGCTCCTGGGATGCATTTCATTATAGTGGACGGTGATGGTGAGAGAGGAAGAGGGAACAAGATTGTGTCTCAAGCCAGAAAACAAAGAGCTGGACATGGCCGGGTTGGATCTTTTTTACAGCTCTCTCTTGAGAAAACTCAAGGGGTCCCATGAGAACCGCCACCGTCCTAGAGCACATCCCCAAGAATCTGAACCTGCCTGGCCTTGACTTGGTGCTTTGACTGCCGTGCCATGTGACCTCAGAGATTTGCCTGCGGATCTCTGCACCTGTCCTCCCCTCCCTCGAGGTGAGTGAGAGTCTACGGGACACAAATGTGAAAGTAGCATTTTCCCCCAAGTGGTATGTGTCCACAGATCCTTGCCTCAAGCCCTTCTTACAGTGAGGCATGTGCAAATAAGTGAGGCTCAAAGAACGATCCAAATCCATAAGCCAGCTCTATCATGTCTCATGGCTGGTGTCCCACCCCCTGCCACACCACACTGACTCTGCCCATCCCAGAGGTACTGCAAAGGAAAGCCTTTCGGTTTTTATTAAATGAACAAATGCCCACATGCATACACTAGAATAGCGAATTCACACGAATAGCAAATTCACACAGAACTCTCCTGGTGGCAGACCTGTGTTAAGCTACCAAAGAGAAGAGGCCCCTGTCCCAAACTTCAATTCTCTTTTCTTCCATTTTGTATACTATGTCTTTCAGATAGACACATTTTCCTAGCCTCCTTTGCAGCCAGGTATGACCTTAGGACTACTCGCTGCCGACGGAATGCGAGCGGAAAGAATGGCAAGGTTTTCTAGATCATTGCTTCCAGTCTGCTTGAAACTTATTTATTCCTTTTGCTATGGTTAAGAGCAGCTTTGGTCATTGGGTCATACCATAAGGAATGGTGGGGTAACACAGCGGAAGGAAACTGGGTTCTGAGCAAGTGTGTGGGACAGAGGTATCTTCCGAAATTCAACAGTTCACCCCTTCATGGAGAGAACAGCCAGCCCCTATCTTGCTGGAGCCGCTATGTCTTGAGATCTTTTTGCTACAGTGCCAACTTGCTGGTCCTTAACAAATGCAATGCATAGCAGTCATATCCCTCCGGTGTGTACCTGGGCTCAAACCCAGGATCACTTACTCCCTGACTTTGTTACACGAGGGTGACAGTAGACATTGCACTGCGAGTGGACATGAAGCACATAGTAAAGCTGGCAACCACTGTGTCCCTGTAGATAAAGCCCTGACCCCATCTGCTGGTCTTCCTGAGGCAGAGGAAACCAGCTCTTGCGCTGGTCACATGTGAATAACATGTCTTCCTGCACAAATGGTCTCACCATCCCTTTATCTGCTCCAGTGCAAACCACTATCAAGCCTGGGAGTGGAGGTTACCCACAGACGGGCCTGGGAACCAGCCAGAGCTTGGCTTCACCCTGAGGAGCCTGAGCACTGCAGCTAAGAAAGCCCTGAGAAACGAGCTCATCAGACCTGGTTGGCCTCAGATGATGAAGAGGAGAGGGGACAATAGGTGAGGGAAGAGGAGGGCAGGGCCAGGACACTGGTACTGTGCTTGGAGCATGGTTTGTCTCCTTGAATCTTCTGTGTATTGAGTAACAGTTTCCTCTGAGATTAAAACACCCCACCCTTCAGTAAGCTCCTTAAGTGAGAGGTAAACAACTCAAAACAGCTTCAGGAAGTCCCTGAAACTGATCAGATTCACTAGGCTTCTCCCTGTCAGAGTAAGCAATAAAAACTAAGAGTCCCTTTCAGATTTAGAAAGAAGCTGGGCTGTACTGAAGACTCTCAGAAGAGAAAAGCTGCAACAACTCGAGACCAGACCAGTTACCTGGAAGAAGCAGAAACCAGCCAAGATTCCTGAAGGAGGTTCAGAGCGACTGAGGCACACAGAAAAGACACTCTCCAAGATGCCTGCATGCTGTGCAGTGTGCTCCAGGTTCCCAGCTTTGTGAGCTGTCACTGTGCTGGGGTGGGCTTTGGTGAGGCAGCTAGTTGTCTAAGCAATCCCAGTAGAACTCATTGGTTCACCAAATTGGACGTTAGTGGTATCCATACTTTGGTTTGGGATCCCTATCTGGGGTGAGTAGATATGTGCCTCCTCAGAGAGAGCTTTGTCGCATTTCATCTCCATGGTGAGGTACTGACTGAGAGGGAGGACACAGCTCGATGCTCCTGTAGTTAGAGGAAAGAGGCGACTGGGCTAGCTCAGGCCATTGGGGTGGGATGAGCAGAGCTGAAAGGAGAGACCAGAGGCATGGTGCTTCCTGGCTCTTCCAGCAGCAGATGCAGACTTTGACCCCTGGACTGGAGCCATGAGCCAAGACAAGCCTCCTGTTTAATAAGGTTTGCAGCATGCAGGGGTGTAGGAGTAGCCATAGCCACAGAGCACTGCAGTTAATTAAAAAGGGTGGTGTGTGTTTCAGGGTAAAGTTCAAGTGCAAGAAAGGTTTCCTCAAGTGACTATTTCCTCTTAAAAAGATTTTAAAAAATGCATTTATAACATCCTTCAGCTGAAGGGCTGGGGATGTGGCTCTGTGGTGGAACCTTTGCCTAGCATGCTTGAGGCGTTGGCTTCCACTCCCAGGACTGAAAGAGGGGAGGGGGGGGAAGGAGCCCCTAAGAACTTTGTTTTATCAGGAACTGGCTTGGCTTCTAAGGATGTGTTTGAGTTCAACAAAAAATCTTACTGTGTGGGACACCAAAGTGAGTCTGGGGAGTGAGCAAGCTGAGTGTATCTGGGTACAAGGTCAGTGTGTCCTGTCCCTCAGGACACAGAACTACTTCCTAGAGCAGTAGAGACGCTGAAGTTTAACATTTAAAGTGACACAGTGGGTGACAGAACAGAGAAGTGAGCTCTGCCATTAGAGCGGTGATGGTTCAGAAGAGCTGGGACACAAGACCTAAATGCGTCTCCCCACGGGGAAGAGTACAAATGGTTTGAGCACTATACAAGGTACACATGTATCACATGACATCCCATAAACACTGTAGTTCTAATTTTCTTACTGCTTTTAAGTTTACAAAAAATAAAAACAGCAAAACGATTTTAAGAGAGTCAGTGCTGTCTTACAAGAAGCTGGTCTGAGACAGACCACGTACATGACGGGGTCCTGTAAGACGACTTCACACAGCGCCAATCGCAGTCGCTTCTCTTTTGTGTCAGCACACATGACGTTTGCGGGACGGGCACGTCTCAGAACGTGTTCCCGTTGTTAGACAGCACATGACTGTACTGGTGCAGTCTAAGAGTTTGGTCAGAGGCACTCCTCTCCCTTCACGGTCTACCTAGTTACTGCCAGTAACATGCAAAAGGCAAGGAGCAGCCAAGAATGCTGCAGCCCAGAGTGCTGTATATGGAGAGGAACTGACATCCGGGTCCCCTCATTAAGCTTAATTATCCTCTCCACATTTCTCCCCTCCTGCAATCTCTGAGAGGTGCAGAAAGCACGTCAGTTCCAGTGAAGGGAGATGGGTGACTGCCTTCCATAAACTAGGTTAGAAACTTCTCTGGAAATTATTCCTCTTCCAACACCAGGCGGGTCTCTTGCCTCAGACTTATTAGGTATGTTTTGGGGAATGCAACTCCTGAGAGTAGTCTGTTTTCATAGAAAGTGGCTCTGTCCTGACAGAGCTAGGAGACCAGACCCCTTATTAGCATGCGGAATCTCTTCAGAAGGCTCACCAGAGCCCTGACTGGCTCCAGAAAGGATCCAATGATGCCAAAGGGCTCCTCGGAGCCGCATCCAGATCAATATTGGGAACTGGCCTTCTGGGAAATCACTAATGGGCTGTGGAAAATCACGTGGTGCATTAATGAAGAGCTTCACAGCTGTCCTAGGATCTTGGAAAAGGATAGCCAGAGGCCAGGTGTTGGTGGGCCTGCCCAGCACCCACGCCCTCCTGGCCAGGCCCAGCGTCCTTTCTGCAGCAAGCCAGGAGGAGAGGAGCTGTCCTCTCTCTTGCTTCTAATGGTAGCTGCCCATCTCCAGACTTGGAACACGGTGTGCCCTGAGTTGGCTGTACCTCATCTTCCCCAGACAGCAGCCAACCTTGCAGCAAACCACGGCTGATGTGTGATGTGACTGAGACACTTCAACTCTGTGAGTACTGCACAGGAAGAGAGCAATGCTCTTACACAGAGGGCAGCTTTTGAATAGCAAGAGCTGTATAAGGCAGGGTAAAAAGAAATTTGAGGAGAGCTATGGGCTCAACAGCTTGGAGGGCCACCGAGCTCCCCATTTTGTATAGCCCATGTGGAGTATACATGTGTACAGAACACCGCCCCTCAGCCTATAAGTGGGTTGTGGTTTGGTGTGGCACTCAATGTTATTCCAACACTGCAGGAGACTGCTGCCTATGGCCAGATTCATCTCATGCCTAGCCTCTTAGAGAGAGGGCATCATGGCAAGTGCTAGCCGCCAGCCTGTCCACTTTCAAGCAGAGAGGCCTTGGGCTTGGGGGAGAGTCTCACACAAGTCCCTGTGCAGGTCTGGAAGCCATCTCCATGCTTCTCTTCGCTCCTGTGCTCACTTATTACCGCAACCTTCTCACATCCAGCATCAGGATAGTTTATTTTCAAGATTTATTTTTAGTAGCCTAAATTGCATGTACGCGTGGGGGTTACGTGCATGCCAGTGCCCTGTCTGCAGAGGACCTGAGATCCCCTGAAGCAGAAGTTATAGATGGTTGTGCACTGTCCCATATGGGTGCTGGGAATTGCTCTTCTGCAAGTGCCCTACCACTAAGACCTCTCTCCAGCCCCATTCTTTCTTTAAAAATACATTTAAAGAGCAAAAGGAGAATACACACATACATATCATATCCATACAGGCAAAGATGAAAAGCACAGAATCAAAACAGCTGCAGCAAACCCCACAAACAGGCAGCTGGGTGCCGAGGCTGGGGCAAAATCCACATAGAGCCATATGACAAAGCTAAGTGGCTGGGTGGGGGTCAAGACTACAAAGTGTCCTCGATGGGACAAGGAGCTAGAAAGCCTCATTGTCAATGGACTTCGAGGCCTACAGTCCCAGGGCCCAGCTCAGCCCTGGCCAGCAGGTTCCTATCCAGAGCTCAAATGTCACTTCTGCTTAGAGCTATCAGCTGACCCTCTTCTCCCTCTCTCACTGACCCCTGTCTCACAGGCCCTCTCTTACTTGTTTGCCATATGCCACCTCCCTGGGGACAACTCCTTTCTCTGCCACCGTCACCTATGTGTATCTCCAGGAGTACATGGGTACATAAACAAGCCAAGTTTCCACACTGCTAGGGATCGAACTAGTTCATTTTAGGAGGGCTGCCCAAATTCTCAGAGTGTAGGGCATTCGCCATCATTGTCTGAGCCAGTAAATCTACCCATGTGTCAAACTTTTGCAATGAACAGGTTCATAGACGAGAGAGGCGGTTTTGCTGGCAGCAGAGGAATGAATCTGCCTCAAAGAAGCAGCTGCAGGAAGAGCCTCTGTAAGAGGAAGAAGTGACAACAGTTGGGCTAACCCATTCCCAGGAGGCCCTGGGAGGGGTGTGTCGGAGTCCATCTTGACCCCTGGAAGCCACCCCCAATCCCAAAGAGGACAAATCATCTAACACAGAGCTCAGAGGAACGCTGGGGAGGGCTGCTGGTCTGTGCAACACAGCGACAGTATGCAAATGCTTCCTACAGGTTCTGCAGGGAAGACTGGCTCAGAGCACAGAAGCAGCCCAACTCTGAACCAGGATAACAGGAAATAACAGGTAGGGCTACTGAGTCCAATCTCTTTAGCATAAGGCTCCCTAATGTCCTATAAGAAGGCACTGGGCTTCATCTTATGTAATATTTTTTTCCTGGAAGGAAAACAGCATGAACTCCCCAAGGCTGCAGATGGCTCCAAGTTCTCTGGGTGGTGAAATGCCAAGCGGATGGCAGTGAGCAATTAGGAATTTATGGAGCATGCAGGAGAGGTGGGGAAAATGTCCCCATCTAGACATGTGATGGAGTCTCTGAGCTCAGCTGTGACCTAAATGGGCAGCTGCATTAGTCTGGCATCAAGACAGCAGATGCTGGATTTGGACACCCATTCAGGGTGGACAGAGTGTGGACAAGCAGCTCTCCAAACCTGCCATTCCCAAGGGTGGGACCTCAGCCACCAAGCCTTTCCAAGGCCCAGTCTTCTAATCTATAAAATGAGACCAAAAGAGCACAACTGGAGAGATGGCTCAGCAGTTAAGAGTGCTGGTTGCTCTCCCAGAGGACCCAGGTTCTATTCCCAGCACCTCCATGGTGGCTCACAGTCAACTGTAACTCCAGTCACAAGGATCTGGCACCTTCTTCTACCCTCTGCAGGGGAGTGTGCATGTGTGGGTACGTACACACACACAGACACACACACGCAAAACATCCGTACCCATAAAAATAAAAAAATAAAAAACAAGATTTTTAAATGAGACTATAATGCCCACGGTGGATCGCCCACGGTGGATCACACATGTAGTTCTGTGAGTGTTGTCATATGGAAGAGCCTGGTGTTGGGGGGGAGGGGGCCTTTAAATGGCTGGTAGCTATGGACTTACGTTGCTTTTCTGTGACTTAGCAGCATGTCTGAGACTTACTTTCTACAGCAATAAAAGAGAGGATATTGTTAGCCACCTGACGGGTACTATGAGAGCCAGTGCGACAAGACCCAAGAAATATCCAGCAGCACAGCATGCACTGGGCTTGTGTAGCTTGTGTTACTTTGCCAAAACCAACACAGGCCTAAATAAAAATTGATTGCAGAAGGAGCCTAAGAAAGACATGTATTCAAGAAATGCATGCCTTCTGCATCTCTCTGATACGAGCCGTGGAGGCTCTCTGACGCTGTTATCTCAGTAGAGACAGCTGGCCGTGTTTGCTTTTGGTGCCTGATGCACCAGATAGGCAGGCAGGGTATGAGAGAGAGAGAGAGATGCCAAGAACCCTCCCAGGACAGACACCTCTTCTAGATCCTAGATCCTGGCACGGACACCAGTAGCTTGTGGTGTCTTTCTCCTAGCTGAGGACTCTTGGAAGGCAAGGCTGCGGCCTTAAAGGTTTCTACATCCCTAGGTCCCAGCACAAAGTTTGTCATATATTGGACAATCAAGAAATACTTGTTTGAAGCTAATGAATTTCTTGGTGACAAGCATATACATTCATCCACCTCTGGCCAACATCAAAATGGCTGCTGTACTCACTGAGGATTGTGATGGGGGAAATGTCCAGTGTATGCTACCTAAAACAGTCATGGCTAGGCACTGCCTTCTAATGCCAGAGTTGTACATAGTTAGGCAGCAAGTAGCTGTGGTCACTGAGTATCTTCCTCAAGGTGTCAAATAGCAGCAGCAGACAACAGAAGCGAGCAGGTGACTGGAGGGTTCCAGAGAGCAGCTGGATCAGAAACGACAGAAACAGAAGCAACGAAGACAACCAAGGATGACAGAAAGAGAAGGCAGGGAGCTGAGAAGAGTTCAGAGCAACCAGCTGCCACCGCAGTCATCCAGCTGGCTCCCCACCATCCACTGAGGGTGTCCGGCTAAGGCATCTCGCATCAAATAGGGTCTAATCACCAATTCCGGAGTCAAAACTGTCCCAGCTGCTAGCATCTTAGCTTAAAGAAAACATAAATATCAAAGGAATGCTTATCACAGAGGCTAGTCGTTAACATTAACAGACTTCTGACAGTATTTAACAATGCTTTACTCATAAGCAAACACCCCTGGGGAGAGCTGGGTCAGTTTGTACACAGGTGGATGCTGACAACCACCTGTGTTACCTGTTGCTAGGGAGAGGTAGCAGGCCAGTCATGCCCTGTTGTTCAGGGACCAGACGCTGGAAGCCTGTTGACACCCAACACTCTTCTTTCCTCTGAGAGGCCCTAAATCACTTGGGAAGAGTCACCCAAAGGAGTGCCGTGAGCAGCCACCCTAGTGGTCTTCCCATACTGCATGCTTTGTAGCTGAGGACGCCGAGGATGCCAAGGACACTGCCAGGCCAGCTGCTGGCCCATGGGTGCCATGTTTGGACAGCTCCCTGGCTCCTGGTGATCTCTCCTGCCACTCTGCCCTCTGGTTTGGGTTTCCACAGTGCGTGTTGTGGGTATTGGATGTACTGTGGCCCTTGCAGCCAAATCTCTGCTTTTCTCTCTCTACTCCTGCTGAAAATCCCAAAGCTTTGCCCAACACCACACAAGGCACGCAGGGCCCTCTCCAGCCTATCACTGGCTCCAGCCCTCCGTTCTGTCCTCACCAGGCCTTCTGATGCTGTCCTGATTCTGTTCCTGGTGGAGCACAAGTCCCTGTCATGCCTCAGACCTGCTCTCCTGTAATGTCTCAAATCCCCCCTCTACAGTGGTCCTTTGGCAAAATGTTACAAACACAAGAAAAATCTAAAAATTGCCTATCAAAACTCCACGCCCCAGAGTGGAGTTTTGCACACCAAGCCCTGCCCCTCCACATTTAAAGAAGGGCTGCTGTCTTAGCAGCACCAGGAAAATGGGGGTCGGAAGCCACTTTCCTTAGTGGTGGTGACTGGCCGCACGCGAGAGGCAGCCATCTCTCCCTGCCCCTCAGCCTCTTTCCCCTGACGACAGTGGTGTGGCTTTGTGTTGTCTGTTTATCAGGATGGGAGCTGGTCCCTTCTTTCTCAGGTTTTTGGTATTTTAAATCTTGAAAAGTTATCAGATTTTGTCAAATTTCTCTTCTGTATCAAGATGACTGTGTAGTTTCCAGTTCAGTTGAGTAATCTGTTTAGTTCTACTTTTTCAGACATTAAACTATCCTTGCATTGCCAGGACACACCTCTCTTGGTGTATAGATTTTTGTGTGCTTATTGTTTTTCAGGATTGGTGGATTCAGTTTGCTAGTTTTCTAAAAGTTTCTTCCTTTTCCTTCTTTTTCTTTCTTTCTTTCTTTCCTTCCCTCCGTTCTTTCCTCCCTCCCTTCCTTTCTTTTCCTGAGACAGGGTTTCTCTGTGTAACCTTGGCTATCCTGGCCTCACTTTGCAGACCAAGCTGGCCTCTAACTCACAGAGGCCTGCCTCTGCCTCCCTGAGTGCTGGGATTACAAGTGTGCACCACTGTGCACAGCTTAAAAGCTTGTTTGGTTTTTTTTAGTTTATTATGATTCTATGCACATGCATTCATGTTGTGGGACATGTATGGAGGTTAAAAGACTAATAGCTGAAGAGTGAGTTCACTTTTATGTAGGTTCCAGGGATTGAACTCAGGTCATTACACTTGGGTAAGCACCTTTACCTATCGAGCCATCTTGATGGCCCATCACTTCTGGTTCTCATTAAGGATTTTTTTTTCTGCTATCTTCATAAGAAACGTTGATCTAGTTCTCTTTCCAGGTGATGTATTTAACAGCAACATCAGCTCCAGGGAATGGGTTGGGAGAATTCCCTGTCCTGTCTTTGTTGGTGGTAGCTTCATTTCCCTTTTTAGGAAGGTTTGTGAGGGAAAGGGATTACTTCCTCACTTGCTAGTTGATTTCAAGATTTGGATCTGCATGTGCCCTTTGGGGCTAGATTTTTTTTTTTTTGGAGCTGATAAAAATCTCTTACTTGTAAGTCTACTGTGATTTCCTGTTTATTTTTGAGTCAGTTTTGGTAGTTTGCATCTTCCTAAAAATTTGTCCATGTTTTTGCCTAAGATATCTAATTTATTGCTCTATTCTTTTATAATTCTCTTCATTTCTGAAGAATTGGTGGTAATGTCTCTCTCTCATTCCTGATTCTATTATTTAAGTTTTCCTTATTTTTTTGATCAATTTAAATTTTGTCAGTATTGGTGATGGTTCCATATAGCCAACTTTGAATTTATTTTCTTTCTCCTCTGTTTCATTATTTCCTGACAGAATCTCACGGTTTCCTCCTCTTCTTGCTTTAGGGTTTGGCTTGCTCTTTGCCCAGTGTCTTAAGATAGAATTTCAGCCTTTGAGACTCTGGTTAGCGGCTCCGTAAGTGACTAGGAGGAGAAAGAGAAACACGGGGACACAGAACCATCAGGTCTCAGGCTCCATGTCGGGCTGGCTCGGAAGCCCTCATTCAGAGCCCTGTTGACGCCTCAGCATTTACCCCCCTGACCAATGTCCACAGCCTCATGAAGATTTTCTCTACGCTTACCGGCTCATGTGACTGCTGGCTCTTACCTGTCACAGGCGCTACACGACTCTGACCTGCTTTCCCTTTCAATTCTCCCAGCTCTGCTTTCTAGGGATAGGACCCTTTTCCAGTTAGGCCTTCCCCTCCTTCTAGTGCCAAGATGGCTGCTCAGAGCTCAGGCTGGCAGAGTCTCCTCCCCAGAGAGCCACAGGGTTGTCTCACCAATGGCTGCCTCACGCAGAAGACTTGCCCAACCCTGAACTAATCACCGCTGTGGTGGGGGTGGGGGTGGGAGAATGCAAAGTGGGAAGTAGATGATGGAGCTCTGAGCAGGCTGAGTGAAGTCCCCAGGGACACACGGGCTAGAAGCAGGGAAGACATGCCCTCTTGACGTGCGCTGTTATGGGAGAGGGCTGAATAGACAGCAAGGTCGTGGCCTGCTTGAGTCTGTCCTCAGCGTCTGCCACCTGCCATCAACCTGTGTGTCTGTGCTCAGACTCCAACACATGCCTGGTGTGCCTTTCCTCCTCCTTGCTCTTGCTCCTGGGTGTGTCTGGACTCTTTGGAGACACTTCAAACTCCAGCAGCCCAAACATTCCCACACACCTCCATTGCTTGGCTATACCTGGCCCAAAGCGTCAGAACCCCGTGGTGGCTGAGATGAAGAGCGATTGCCTCACGTGAACCAGTCTGTTCATGGGAGCCCTGGGGATTCCCATCCTTTCCCCATCCTCCACAGCATACCATCTTGTCCTCTCCTGACTGTCAGATGGGCGCTGCAGCCTTGAGGGGTATGACCCAACCCAGAGATGAAAAGGAAGGCTGTGCCTGGGAACCCTCCAGAACGTTCTCTTATGTCCTGCCAGCCATCACTGGGCCTGACAACCAAACTTGGCTGCGGATAACACTAAGACAGAAGAGAACTGTGTCTGACTAAGAGCAACCCTGAGCCCCACTCACCCCTGGGGCTGAAAATAAGCCAGGAGATGTGGGGGAAGAACCCCAGCAAGGACAAGTCAGGGCTTTCACTCTCTAGAGATAGGGCTGACTTCTAGAATGCTCTCGTGTCTGTCTGCCTCTGCCCTTGTCTTACACTGAGACAGCACAGCAAGGGACAGCCCTACAGACTGGGGTTTCCCCCAGGGTCCCCCAGAGAGGCACAGATGTGATAAGGCAGGCAGCTTATCCAAATGGAGCTGGGAAGATCCTCTCAGTTGCTTTGGATGTACATCCACAATAACCAACCTCAAGTGCCCTGTGACTCTGGCGGCTTCCACCAAGGCCCACACACCAGGCCCAAATCACTGCGCAAGTTAAACAGGCTGTTAAAATTAAGCAGAATGAACCAAATGTGCAGGGTGAGGATGCAGCAAGAAAGCTGCCTTCTGTACTCAGGAGGAGGCTGCCTCTGAGAAGCCAGCCCCGCCCACACCTTGATTTTGGACTGCCAAGCTCCAAAACTGTCAGGAAATCACTTTTTCTTTCTTTCTTTCTTTCTTTCTTTCTTTCTTTCTTTCTTTCTTTCTTTCTTTCTTTCTTTCTTTCTTTCTTTCTTTCTTTCTTTCTTTCTTTCTTTCTTTCTTTCTTTCTTTCTTTCTTTCTTTTTAAAGCCAACCGTCTGTGACATTTTGTTAGAGGGATTCAAGCACACAAATATATCAGCCATTCCAGTCTGGGACCCCAAACTAGTCACTCCATGCTCGCCTGCCATGCAGTAGGGCTCCATTTCTTAAAAGCTTTTCGGTTTCAGAGGGTTCCATATCTTGTCCCACCTCCATGCCAGCGCAAAAGTGGTTCCCTTTTTACCTCTAAGATCAGCTGAAACCTGCTTGAATTTCTCCCTCAAGCCCCAACCCGGGTTTCTTGATTCTTCCTAGCAGACTCCCCAGGGGCCTGGCACTGTCTCTCTGACCAACATGTAGGGCATCTTCAAGGCAGAGAGGGCATCTCTTGTCTGTCTCCACAGAGAAACTAGACCCAGACAAGGTGCCTAGAGAAAGCTGTACCATAGGAGGGGATGGTCCAGTGTTTTTGTGGACCCTCCTCTGCTGTCCCATAAGGTATTAACATAGGGAAGCAGAGACCACCCCCAGGTCCTGGCATCCATCCGGCTCCCAGGTTGAAATGGAAAGCAGCTGTCATTTGCAGCCCCCTCACCACACTGCCTCTTCCAGGTAGCATCCCACGGCCCAGCAAGGTTGGTCAAAGTGCTGCTACTTAGTGTGGGGGCTCTTCTGGATATTTCCAGTCCTGAAAGGACACCCACAGTCTATCTCTTCTGAGTATAACACCTCCTTTCTTAAACCTCCAGGGCTTTGGGGGCTCTGGGAATTGCCCCTCCCCAGCCATCCAACTGAGAACACAGGGAGTTGGACTCCTGAGTTGTTATCAAATATTCTGATGTCTTATTTTGTTCCAGAAGTGGGGCAAACACTGGACAAGACCAAACAAACATGAAAGATGAATTCTTTCCCAGAGAAGCTCATGAGTGCTCTGGGCTGTCACAGGCCCAAAGCAGGTGGACCAAGCAACCCTGCACTGAAACCAGGATAAGCCAGGATCAACTTTTTCCTTCTTTTAATTTCATTTGTCTCAGTATTATGACACAGCAACAGCAAGATGGCTAACCGACCCCTGGAATACTGCTATCCCAAGAGCAAATCTGAGCTAGTCTGAAAGGGATAAGGCCAAGCAGAGAAGCACTGGGGTGATCCTACCACAGCCGCAAACTGCTGGGCCTATGCATGTGCAACTAGCAAGCACCTTCAAGCCTGCCATACTTACTCTACGACAGACCTCAAAGGATCCAGCCAAGGGCAACAGGAACCTGCCAGGTGGAGCCCTCACAGACCAACCACCCCTGAACCACAGACTGAGCCACAGCAACAGAACATGAGCAAAGACGCTCACAGATACTCTGCCCCCTTGAGACCTGGTGAGCGGTGCTGTGGTGACGGCCTCACCCCACGCACCGCCAGCATTGCCACGCAATGGAGGAGAGAAACACGTGTGCAGACTGAGAGTGCTTCACACTGGGACCACAGAAAACCCGTCTCCTTAAAGCTTAGAGTTCAGTGCTAGGGGTAGTCCTTGGGGAGCTGTCCTGTTCTCCTTCCAGACAAAAGAGAAGGGTATCAACCCCCACAAGTGGGGCAGATAATCATAACAATAACTAACTCCCATCCCTGAGGGAGGAGCCAATACAGCAAAGAGAGACTCGTAGCAAGCTCCTGTTTACTGAACAGAACGGACGGACAAAGAAAACATGAGTGTCATTCAGCCCTGGAAAGAAATGGAACTGTATCATCTGTGGCAATGTGGATGGAACTATAGGACACTGTGTTAGATGACATAAGCCAGGCACAGGGCAGGTACTGGATGCTCCCTCTCACATGTGGAAGCTGGGAAATCTGTTTCATGGATTCATAGGAGGGTGTTGCTAGAAGCAAGCGGGGGTGGGGTGGGGGGAGTGCGCACTAGGTGTGTTCAGCAGTTAGACTAGAAGACGGTGATAACATACACAGTTCTATAAAAGCCCACAAGAGAACAGTCAGTACTGTGGCCTCTCCAGGGCTGTGGCCAGGGCAGAGGGGGTTAGAGGATGGTGGGAGGCAAGCGTCTACAGGCAGCGGTCTGTGAACAACCTGACCTGCTCTGACAAGGAAACTTCAGCCAGAAGCTACAGGTGGCCAACACAACACAGTTTCCTCATTTCCTCCACCTTCCTCGCCATCAACTCCAAACCCCATGCCCTACTTCACTTTCTGCTGCTGTGATAAACATGACCAGAAGCAACTTGGGCAAAAAACGGGTTTCTCTTATCTTACAACTCTCAGGCCATGCTCCATTGCTGAGGGAACTCAGGGCAGGAGCCTGGAAGCAGGAACTGAAGCAGAGGCCACAGAGATGCTGCTTACTGGCCTGCTTGCTTACCAGCTTTCTCAGTTTGCTCTCTCACACTGTCCAGGACACCAGCCTGCGTATAGGCCAATATTAGGAAGGCATTTCTCAACTGAGGTTCCCTCTTTCTTGATGACCCAGTTTGTGTTAAGTTGACAAATAACTGAGCAGCACACTCTATAACTACCCAGAAGCTAAAGAACACCTGTAACTGTAAAAAAAAAAAAAAAAACATTCAGAGCTCAAATCTGTTGTCTTTCTGGCTTTTATGTCCCTCTTTCCTTTCTTCCTCTCCCTTCTGTATTTCCTCCCTCTCTCCCTCCCACCTTTCCTTTCTTCCCTGTCTCCTCCTTCCTTCCCTCTTTCTTTTCCTTCCTGCTTTCCTGCATGCTGATAATGCTAAGATCAAATGTAAAAATAATCAGTTGTGGACCTCACTGGGGAAGGTTGAGGCATGCTCTCTTCACCGGACCCACAAGGACTTGTTGAGTGAAAGTAGAATCAGGTGGCCAGCAGCACCAAGGGATTGGCAGGAGATGCCTCCCAATGCCAGCCCAGGACAGCTGCCAGTGGGGTGGCCTGTGGCACCTGGCTCTTTATGAAGCCCTCAAACACTCAGAGCACAGTGTCACCCCAGTTTTACCCATGATCACCTCGTATTCCCACCCTGCCCCCCACAGTAACAGGGCCTTGAGAAGTGAAAGAAGGCCCCTCCCAATAGGAACCCTGGATGACTCTAAAATTTGGGGCAAGGGTCATCTTGTAATCTCAGCTGTGAAAACTTGCACCAATTTTCCCTCTTTGCACAAAGACATCAAGAGCCTGGCCCCCAGGCATGGACAGAGTGCTCCTGGGGCTGCCGGCTGAGCCTAAAGATACCGCCAGATGATGGTGAACAAGGCTCGCATTCACAAAGGGGCTTTTATTTTGCTATCTGCCCCTCTCAGACTCTATCACCAAACAAAGCCAGATCTGTATCTGCAGAACATTCTTACAGCCACTGAGGGAATTTATCCCTTAACGAAGCTGTTGGAAAAACCAACCCCAGAACAGCAGCAGCCTTCACTCTTCCAGTCGGAAAAATCTCCACCATTCGAGGAGTCTTTAAAACATAGCCCAGAAGGGATGCCCTACTTAAGAGCGAGATGGTGTGCTGTGCTAATGTACAGGCAAACGCACCAGCAGGAAAAAAATAACAGCTTCCGGTGAGGGAAAGGAACTTGTGGAAATTCTTAAAATAGGCAAAAGAATAGAGAGGTGCTTCTAAATGGAGGTGAGGGATTAAAAATACCAGCGCCGCTGGAATGCGCACAGTAGGCCCTGCGTTCTAACAACAGGTGTCAGGTCAAAGGCGCTTAAGCCTTCACTCCCACTGTGAGGAGACAGTGTGAACCACCGCCACTTTCTTCACAAATGTCATGGGGTTGGTGGCCTCTCTAGGCTATGTTCTCCTCCATTTCCCCACTGTTTCATTCCAGATCTGCTCCAGTGAATGTCTCTAAATTACCTGAACCTGTATGCTCAGAGGCAGCCCAGCACATCCTGAGCAGGAACACTTGTGCTCACTGGGCAGGGGCCCTTGGGTGGTGCAGGCTCTTCCTGCCAGGTGGTGAGACTTTAGATTGCCTTCTCCCCCTTCCATGCGCTTGGTCATCAGGCAGGGACAGCCTTTGTCTTCCTCATCTCCACTGCTTCTGGACTGGCCCTCCTTGACTCTTATGTCACTCCCAACGTCTCCAGCCAGCCAGCAGCGAAGACACAGACCTGTGGCTCCAACTCTGCCTGGCTTTCTGTTTGGCACCTCGGCCCTGTCTTTCCTTCTGGAAGATGGAGACTCCTGAGGACACCAGATGAAAGGCTAAGAGCTGAAATCCTGCCCACACTCTTCTAACCAGCCTTTGGGGTGGAAGCCACCCATAGCATGTGGCTTCACAGGATCCCTCTTTCTAGCGTTTACCACACGGCAGCTCTATACACACACATACACACAAACAAGTATGCACACACATGCACACACACACATGCATGCACACACATAGTCTCCCCTTCATTTGGAGTATGCCTGGTGAGTGGAAATAACCATGCTAAGTGACCTGTGAGTGGGAGCCTGGTAGGCAGACAGAAGCGGAGAGGACCCAGTACAAGCCTCAGCAGCCAATGCTTCCCACAGAAATAATGTCCCAGAGCCGAGCTATGGAAAACTGGCCATCCTGATTCTCATGGACGTCACCAGAAAGTAACATAGAACAGCCAATGTGAAGGCACCCAGGCAGGAATAGAGAAAGCGGCTTGGTGACGCAAGCCCACTAGCTCGCGTGCCTCAAGACACCTGGGGCTACAGGGTCCGCACGTGGAGGCTCCCTCAATCAGGGTCACAGTGGCTCCCAGAAGAGAGAGCATGAAGGAGCAACCCGGAGGCCAAGCGCAAGGAACCTGAAGAGACCATCAAGCTGGAGAAGAGGGCACTGGGGTCTGGATCAACGCTGTCCACTCAGCATCTCCTCCAGGCAGATGAAGTGAGGCACTCCTGCCTGGAGGAGGTCAGGATGGAGCTGGGTAACCCTGTAATTACAGCCACACTCAAGCCTCCATCACAAGCCACAAGATGCAGGGGTCTCCCTCTCCAAATCAGCATTGTTCTCACAACAACAGAACACCCAACCAGAGCAACTGTTGCTCTTGAGAACAGTCATATGACTCTCACTCCTGATTCAAAGGTGCACTGTGTAGGGGACAGAGGGTCACTTGGTGAACTGAATAAAAAGGTGACCCCAGGGCGGGACAACCATAGCCTCTTGACCCCCACCCACAGGCAGTGTCTGGGACTCCGCCCACCAGAGGGAACTCGCCAAAGAACTGGTAGCTGAAGTTGAGTGTGAGTGAGGCAGCTTGCCACCTGGGGCAGTATGGGGCTTTGTTCCCACTTTCTCCAGAATAGACACATAATCAACATGCCACTTTTGACATGTAAATAATTTTGGCGAATTACTTTTCCTTTTCTTTTCGCCCTATGAAGTAATCTATCCCAACCCCCAAATGTAAGAATTAATTAGGAAAAACACTACCTGTAAGGACACGGTTGGCCATGTGAACAGAAAAGAGTTACTGACACCAGGGTCTGACGACTCTGGAGCAAACCCAGCAGGGGTGTTCACATCAGTGTGTTTGTGTGTGAATGTGGGTGTGGATACACTCGTGCCCATGCGTGCAGAGGCTCAGTGAACAGGGCTAGGCGCATTTGCCTGTCTCTGTCTTCCCAGCACTAGAAAGACAGGTGACGGCCACTCTGCTGCTCCCAGCTTTTTACACAGGTCCCGAAACTCGAATCCAGATCCCCACTCACGCTTGCATGGCAAGCATTTCATTGACTGAGTCATTTCCCCAGCTTGCTAGACGCTGTATAACGTTGTATCTCTGCTCCTTCCTGGGAAAACAGCCAGAGTCCCATGCACACCATTTCCCTCTGGATTAGTGTGGATATTTAAGCGATCAGGTGTGGGCAGGGTCTAGCCCAGTCTCTGAACTTGCTTCCTCCCCACCCCCTAAATGAGCTCCACGGTAAGTAACACTGTGTTTTCACAACTGTAAATACGTCTGGATGAGTAAGAGCTGCCTTGATGAGGCCAGAGGGAGTAGTGGTTAATTAAGCCCAAGATTCCAGACCACCATATTTAAAACAGCATGTCTGCATGTTCACACTGAAAACAACTATCCCAAGAACGCTCTCTTCTCCCTCACGGTCTAGAGATTCTACCACTATAAAGATATAACCAGCTTTTGCTGTAACAAGTATCCCAAGAACAGCCCTCTTCTTTCTCAGGGTCCCAGGGAATTTCAACCACCGTCAAGAAGCAGGTTGGGCCGGTTTGCCAGCTTGTGGCCACCAGACACCAGTAATTTTGTTGCCTGGGTGCCTGCAGACCCAGCCTTCCAGACAGTTGAAGCCTCCCTCTCAGGCAGAATGTCCCAGCTAGTGCTCTGAGAGGGCCTGGGGATCAGAGGGCAAGCTGACCAGAAAAGTACCCTAACAAATGCCAAGTCACAAAGGCATGCATGGGCCCTGTGGGAGACAGGCTCCAGGACAGGCCCCAAGGGCAGGTGGCTGAGGTTCAAGGAAACAGGTGCACATCACATGGGGTAGCCCTGTGGCCAGCGGGACATGCATGGAGGTTCAGCCCCCTTGTTTTTTCCTCATTCTTTCCCCTTTCCTCCTTACTAAGAAGAGTCATGTTATGCAAAGGGAGGCCCAGATTGCAAAAAGGGAGGGGAACGGCTCTGGGGTAAGAGTTGGCTGAGGCCCAGGATGACCTGAGAGCTCTTCCTAAGAGCAAGCGGATGGTGCCATGTGGGCAATGACATTTTGGGGTCTTTCAGACTATGAGAGACGGGAGTTTGCCAAGCAGCTGCTCCTGCGATTGAGATCTGGAAATGCCTGGCTACTGGCTGGCACGGTGCCCTGCCCTGACCCCCACTGTCTGTCCACCACTCTGAGGGCTATGACACTTTCTCCAGGACCATCAAGACCATCAAGACAAGGTCCATCAGCTACAAGGATATATCTCTCTCCAAAGGACAGTGTTCCAGGACAGCGTTGTCCCCACTTGTCAGAGCTGGTTATGAAATGCTTCCAAGACTGACTCTATCAGAGGCAGTCCCCAATGCCAAAGAAGAGTTTACCAACTGAATTCTCTCAAGGAGGTGGTAGCAGGCCAGGTGGACAGAGGGCTCCAGAGTCAGCTACCTGGGTTATTTGTGAAACTGTCTCACAACCCCAGACCTGTCTATACACTTTCATAACACAGAGCTAAAAGTATGGGAAGGAGCCAAACCACAAATGCTAGTGGTTCTATTGTTCTCTCTACTTCATACCTCCTGCCCTTAACCTTCTATTTTTTTTTTAATTTTTCTTCTGAATGCATCCCCCCCCCACACACCCCAAATCCTTGGATCCAGCAGCTGCCACCGTCCAACCCTATTCCTACACCGATGACATCCATCACAAGGCAGATGCTGACTTCCAAGAGCCAGCTCAGCTGACACCCAGACGTTGGTTGCTGTGTCTAACTGGAGCAAAAGTAAGTGAGCTGGGAGCTGCCTGCATCGCAACTTCAGTGGTGAGATTGTGAAAACCACCCACAGCCAAGGCGAGGGCAGCCAACTTGGCCATTCCTGGCCCAGTCCACCGCCTCCCTTCCCCCGCTGAAGACTGCAGGCCTTCTGTGTTTCACTGTGAACTGGGGCACTGTCACTGCTCCACCAGCAGAGCCTCCAAAGGCTGAGGCTGGACATCAACAACGGACTCTCATTGCCTGTTCTTCTGCAGTGATTAAACTGCTCATTGTATATGGACTTGTTAGAAAGTAAAAAGGAATGTGTAGTGCTGGCTGGTGTTGGTTAAGTCAGAATGAGAATTAATGATTAATGAGAATAGCAACGCTCCACACACTTGCACACCCTAGCACATTCTCCTCTAAGAGCTGGCAGGGACCTCACCAGCCACCCTGCCCACTTTGAAAAGACACAGGAGACAGTACAACTTGGTGTTGCTGTCCTGAAGCTATGCTAGTAAAAGTCACTCCCACGCACCTTGTTGAGATAGTTACTCAATTTGGTAACCCCAGAGCCACAATGGGAGCACAATACAGACCCACCAGGATCCCTGGGAGACAAGAGGCCCACAGAGCAGGTAAGTGTTCCCTGAAACAAGGAACAGGAAACAGCCACCAGGCCAAGGCTGCCACAATTTTCTCTTCCCTGATTAACACAAACAAGCAGGGCTTTTCCTGCTTTAGCGGAGAGGAACAGGATGGCAGGGGAGCAGCTGTGTGGCTGTGCAGAACCCCAGCCAGTTTCTAACAGCAAGGCAGATCCTGGACGGGAAAGTGGGAAAGGGACAGGGTGACCGAGCTGGCAAGGAACCAGAAGGAAACACCAGACCCCTCTTACTCCAACTAGCTTGGGTGTCATCCCTGAAGCTTAGAATTAAGCAAGAACAGACACCAAAGGTTAAAACACACACACATACTTTTCTTATGCATTCGCTGATTTTTTTTTTAACTGTTGGGTTTGCTTTTAAATGAATGTCTGCAACAGGAAAGCAATTCTGGTTAAAAAAAACAAATAAAAGTCATGTGAATCTCTGAAAATTGCCAGACAGTAGAATCCTTACCCTAGTTGTAGTGAAAAGAGAACTCTTGGTTCTCTTTCTCATATTTTAAGAAAATCATAAAAGTACAGTTCTCAGTTTTGCTAACACCACTGTGTGAGGGTGTTACACATGTCAATAGCATGGGGAGGTAGATCACAGAAAGGGTGCGCTCCATGATGACCAAAGGAAGAGGAGCAGGTGTCATGAAGGAGGAAACAGAGGGAGAGGACTTACTTGGGTGTGCCACTGGGCTTCCAGTACCTACAAAAGAGGTACTGTCCATCTGCATTGACCAGGTGAGGCAGGTCCTGGTAGGGGACATTCTGTGGAGTTCGCCTGGGAGAGCTTGCCTCAGGCATCCTGCCAAGGTCTTCAGGCCCTTGGGAGAAAGGTGGATATAGTCTAAAGTCAAAAATACACTCATGTTCAGAGCAGAGGGAAGATAGCCTTGTTCAGAGTCAGGACTGTGTTTTTTTTTTTTTTCTAAGCAGTTTAAAAAAAAAACCCACATCAATTTATATATTTTTAAAATTACATACATCTCTTGCAAACCCCTCCAAGACTGAAAAATCCTATTTGTCCTTAAGAAAATGCTCACTTTATTTTTATTTAACTGCCTCATTACAGCCCCCTCCCATCTGTGTTTATTTTAAATCATCTCAGGAAACTTCATCTTAAAGACTGTTTTAGCTGTAATCAAGCGGAAATTACAGTCAGTTCCGTGGGTACAAAGCCCCAGCTGCAAGGACCCATCTCTCCTAAAATCTCCACTGAGCAGGTTCCAGGGGGCATAATGAGTAGGTGACGTGCCCAGAGCGATTTCTCCCCTCTCAATGCCAAAGATGCCATGACAAACCTGTTTCCATTCCGTCTTGGCTTTCGCATTCCACTACCGCCACAGATCAGCGCCAGGCAAACGAGGGCTGCTCCCTCATCGCTGCCGGTCGCAGGGTAGAACCACGGGGTCCGCGCCCTCCCCGCCGGGGCTGCAGGGGTGCGAGCTGCTCCCTCCTGCCGCTCCAGCGCTAGCTCAAGTCACCACTTTTCCAGAACACACCCCTGAAGGGGTTCCGGGAGCGAGGGACACAGCCGGTCCCCAGCCCGGAGCTGCTGCGAGACGCGCTCCGCGGCACCGCGCATTCGCGCAGATGCGGGTCCCCGAGCAAAGTCACCCCGATTCTCCGACAAACTTTGCCTCCTGCCCGCCCGCGACCGCTTGGGGAAGGAAGCCCCGCGACTGTCATCGGCGCACCACACGCGACGGGGACTTGGCCGGCGTCCCCACACCGGCCTGGGAAGATGCAGTTGACGGGCACAAGTCGGTTTGGGGGTTGGTGCGAGGGCGCGAGGGGCGCGCTCACGCGCACACGCTGACACGCGCGCACACTCGTGCGCACGCACACGCGCGCAGGGGACCCCTGGCGGCGGCTCCTATCCTGAGGTAGGGGCGGGAGGCAGTTACCCGGGCCACGAGCGCCGCTGTCACGTCCCCCGAGCACCACGCGGGTCCCGGTCTGCGGCGGGCTACCAGACTACTGCGCGCGGCCGGCTGCGCGGCGATAGGGCGCGGCGTCTGCGCCGCCACTTTATCCCCAGCCGCTCGGCGGCGGGGGCGGCCCGCTGGGTGGGGACGCGCGGGAGGCGGCGCCGGGGGCCCACGTGTGCCGGCCCCCGGGGAGGAGCGGGGCGCCGCCCGCCGACCTGCCACGCGCCCTCCTCGGCCGCGTGGGGCCCGTCACGGGGCACTGAGCCCAACTAAGGGGTTCTTCCAGCCCACGTGCACAGGCGAGAGCACAGACCCACCACCCCCGGGCCGGGAGCAGAAACATGCTCTCAAGTACTGCGTGCACACGTTTACAGCTGCACACGTGCGAGACCCACATTCAGACAGCACAGGTGTGGGCACACCCACACGGACACAGGGACACATTCTCAGGACTCCTGCCCAGATGCTAGCTGCACACAGGGGCACGCGTAAATATCACAGTCACCACACGAATACAGACACACAGCATGGACACACTCTTCCTAGACGCCATGCACTCAGATAAAAACAACATACCACACACACAGTGTCGACACAAAAACCCACAGCTCTCGTCTTAAAGGGAATAAGAGATTATTTATGCTGGAGCCATTTTGAGTGATTTAAGTTGCCCCAAATTCCATGTTCCAATGTGAAAGCAGTTTCAGGAAGTTTTTACAGTTTTACGGAACAGAGAAAGTCATATATCCAGGCAAGTTTTTAAAACATCGGTGGATACACCAGAGAGGCAGGTACAGGTGGGGGAGGCATTCTTACAGGCTCAAGATGCTCTCTGATAGCATTCTTAGCGTTTGGATTGGTAGAAACTAGTTGTCCTGGGAAGTCAATAATTCTAAAAGCTTTGTATCTATTTTCAAAGATGTTAGCTCCAACAAAGAGGAACAAGGAAAGGATGGCTATCCGGAAGGCTAGAACTTTAGCCCAAAATAAGGTAATTCGCTTCTGGACCTTCAACATTACAACAGTTCTGAAATTTTAATCAGTCAGTCTCTGCAGACACAGCTTCCTTTCAGTTTTTCTCCACAACCAGAAGCAGCTTCTTTTCTTTTTTCACTCCCAACAGAGATGAACAACAATATACACACCCAGACAGCTAAAGACTCATGATATTCACATACAAATACTTAGAACCCCAGAGGAGGAAGCAGACACACCGCGTGTGTGCATGGGGCACACACACAAATACTGTATGAAACCACTTCCCCTAGGTGTGGAGTCTGGAGTCTAGCACTAAATATACAGCCTGTCCATCATCCTATGCCTGCCACCTGTGAGTCACAGCTGGGATGACCCTGACCCACACCCACCTCCATAGGTCCTTCCAGAGCTGTCTCCTTGGCCAGCTACTTTGCAAATAGCAGTGTTTAATTAGAACCACCTTCGTGGTAGCGCTATGGTGGTGTCCACAGAAATGAGACTATAATCTAACTTAACTTGAAGATAAAAGGAGGCCCTCTGAGAGACAGCCTGGTGGCAGGCCATGCTGAATGAGCTGGCTCATTCTCTGCCATAGGCAGATCTCCAGGACTTGGACATAGAAGGAGTGGCTAAATGACTTCTTGGGGGCTGTTTTTGTATTTTCTGGCAGGTTAGGGGAAGCAGGCTTAGGGAAGGGGCTAGGAGCCTGGTCTCAAATCTGGGCTCACTACTGTTCCCTTCAACTGTGGTTACTGAAAACAAGGGTGCCTGGGTCCTGTAGCTATCGTTCTGACTTTTCTCGGTGTTCCGTGACTCTCAGTGGTTTGAAGGTTTTGAGGAGAGAGGGCACCGGAGCTGTGATCAGTGCCTCTCCTGAATCTAGAGTTGCTCCCACTTGATTGCAGACATAGAGTTAAGAGATTAAGGCCTGTCATGTTGCAGTGCTTTTATAGTCCAGCTACTCAGGGAATGAGATAGGCCATCCCTGCAGGCCATGAGTTCTGTGCCATCCTGAGCAACAGTAGAGTTTGAATCCACCAGGAAGAACGATAGCTTTGAAGCAGATTATAATTAAATGAATTTATCAGTTATTGTTAGCAGGTTTCATCAGAAGAGGGATGAGATGAGAGCCAAGCTTTATGAACACATGGCTCGGGCTGAGCCCAGAGTGTTTCTATCTAACTATCCCAAGGCTAGAAGCCTGGACGCTTCTAGCCTTTGCACAATCTAATCTTCTTGAAGACTGAAACTTGAAGGCTTCAGCTTCCAACCTCCAACTGCTAACCAAGGCCCAGAATATTTTCAGCATCTTCCCAGACATATTGCTGAATAGGCTCACCCTTTCTGGCTCTTTCTGAACTCTTGCTGGCTGGTTCAACTCAGCTGTTCTGACTCAAAACTCGTCTTCAAGCTGACTGATTTAAACTGGCTTCTTTCCCCTTCTCACTGAATTGCTCTGTTTGGAAAAACTGCCTCTGAATTCCATGAATTGAACTCCACAAGTTGAACTGCACTCAACTGAACAGCATTATATTCCCAAACTTTACTGTACTGTGTCCATGAACTTTCTATTACTCCTGTACTGTACTCTCCTCTATACTGTGCTGTCTCTCTCTCTCTGCATTGCTTTTAAGCAATTTCTCTCGCTCAAATTTTGTCATCTCAGGTTGTTTTGTAAATGGAATCATGAGGTAGATATGTAATCGTTAGTACTTTTGTCATGGATCACAATCTGGATTATCCGGCTTCATGTTCCATGCTTAGATGGACCACAGTTCTAAACAGTTCACGCGGTGAAGGACAGTTCATGTGTGTGGTTTCCAGTTTGCAGCTAATTTAGAATAAGGCCACTGTAAACACTGAAAGCACAGTGATTCCAGGATTGTTAAAATAGGATCACCTTCAGTTCAAGATCAGCCTGGTCTGCAGAGCAAGACCTTGTCTCAAATAAACAAGAAAGGAAAAGGAAATCGCTTGCTTAGTTTTCTAAACAACTGTCAAAATGTTCTCCAAAGTGGCTGTGTCTGTTTATATCCCCACTCTTATTGCCTTAAAAATAATGTTTAAAATATTTTAAAAATCTGCCTGGGTGTATGTAACATGTACCACATATATGTATCACTCGGAGCCCAAGTAGTTCAGAAAAGAGCACTAGACCTCTGCAATGGAAGTTTTGGTTTCCTTAAAAACTCAGTTATGTTATGTAAACATGTTTTGGTTTCAACCCCAAGTGTGCAATTTTAGTTTGTCCACAGCTGATAACTGCCTTGTGCAGGGGCATGGTCTTTGCCAGCTGAAGTTAGTTGAATTCTGAGGACTCTGGGGGCATAAATACAAGAGCTCAGAGAGAGAAGGCATGGCGATTTGGAGGAAAAGACAGAGACTGCTTGCTGTGTTTGCTGGTCAACTGGCCTGCTGGATATCCTGATGACTGAGCTTGTTATTACCCCAAAAAGAACCCGACAACCCTACCCAGCTGGAAGAAGTAAAGAGGTCTATGTCCCCTTTCCCTTCTAACCTTTCTCTCCTGCCTAGGGTTGGGGAGGTCAGAAGAGAGGGAGAGGCTTTAAGGAACCCCCAAATAAAAGTTTCACAAACTACCACCTACAGACCTCCTGGAGCTGGAGGTACATACAGATGATTATGAACTGCTATGGGGGTTCTAGGAACCAAACCCTGGTCCTCTGCAGAGGTACCCAGTGCTTGTAACCTCTGAGCCATCTCCATCCTCCCCTTCCCAATTTTTAAAGCCCTTCTATTGTGCATTTTGTGGGTTTGTCTGCATTACCTGATAGCTTATGTTGTTGAATGCCTTTCCGTGTGGTGTTGGTCTTTCTTTGTGAGTCTGCTTCTGGCTCCCGATTCCATCCCATTGGTTTGTGTCGGCTTCCCATAGTCTGACTGTTGAAGTTATCTAGTAAACCTATGAATGCTATGTACTGATACTCATTTCATTCTTATTTCATAAGTTTGGTTCAGCTATTCTAATTCCTTTACTTATTGATATAATTTTTTATCACTGTTGTCTATACCTATTAAAGATCTTTCAAGATGTTTTTCTGGGTCTTTAGTGTGGTATGGATTCTTTGGGTTTATTCTATGTGGTATTTGTTCGGCTTCTTTAATCTGAAGAAGTCACAGTTTGTGTCTCTTGACAATTGGAACATTTTCACACCACCAGCATTATTTTCTTAAATTCACTTTAAACTCCACCGTCTTTTCACTTCTCCAGATTTCTTGGCTTTCCCTTTCTTGTTGGCCAGCCTTTGTGTTCTCATCTGTGGCTTTGGCATTTCTGGGTTCCTGGATTTCTCAACACCGAGGGATTTAGAAAACTGAATAAGCTTAGCACCTGACCTAGGCTTCCAGGCCCTCATCAACCTTTTCGTTCCACCATCTTTAATTCTTTTATGTTCCCTTTGCAGACATGATCCAGAGCGTTCGTATTTAACAGGAAGAGTGTGGCAAGCACATCCCCTCCACTTTTGCCGAGTGCAGCAGAGAAATCACTACCAGGGCCTTGCTCTCTTGTGCCCACAGAAACCTCTAGAGCAGGACAGGTTTAGACACAACCAGCTGCAAAAAGAAATTGCTAGTAGCAGGCTTTTCCTGCAACTATCATGACCTGGCTAGGTGACAATTCAAGAAACGGCATCTTCTACCCACTCAAGAGCTCTTATGTGACCTTCAGTGCACTGAGGCTTGAAGGGAGCGATCCTGCTGGAAATCCCAGTGAAGAAGGGGGAAAGAACACACTAGAACAAGACCACCGAGTGCTTCTATCATGGAAATTTTATCGAATGTGATTCACTTCTTACAGTCTTCAGGATTTTGGTTGGAGTAAACCTCCATTTTAAGTCTCTTGTGGTGGAAGAAAAGTGGAGATCAGGAATAGTAAATCTGCTTCAAGAAAAGAGCAGAGAGGATGTAAGACTTTGCATGCGAAAGTCAGGGGAAATAAAGCTGAGTAATTTAGTCCTCAGAAGCCAGCAGTGCTGGCCAGCTGGGTCACTTCCTGGTAAGTTTCTTCACCTCTGCCTTCTCACCTGAAGCAGGGGAATGCCTTAGCCAAGACTATGACTGTAGCGCTGTTGGCTTAGCTCCACTAATCTGGAGGTGTCAAACAAGAAAAAGAGCTTTTGCACATGAAGTTTTTAATCTGGATTTTAGAAATTGCTGATTACACATTGCAAACTGATTTTTCTGTGCTGGACATGTAGAGTATAAGATGTTGGGAGGGCAGGGGGCTTTCTGCTCTGGAATAGTGAGGGTATTTGGCTTTCTCTGGTGTGGCAGCAGGCTTTTAGGTCTGGAATTAGAGTGAGCTCAGGTTGGGGACTGAGGCCGCCCAGAAGCAGTTGGTCCCTGGGGCTAGGAGACAGCATGCTTGACAGAAGGATGGCAGCAGAGTGTGGCCTGGCTGCGTATACACTGCACCCGTCCAAGGGAGACTTGGTCTGTGAGCTCTCTTACAGCTTTCGCATTGCTGACCGACATCTAACAATCACAAGATCTCACCCAGTAATGCTGGGCTGGGTTTCCTCTAAAAGACAAAGGCCTCAGAACAGGACACATCTTACCCACCCATTGCTTCTGAGAGACTGCTCATTTCAAGCAATAGGCACCTCTCCCTACTTCCCACCCCTCATCCAGGCCACCTCCAAAATAACCAACTCGGATGTCCAACTTGTTTGACTGGGTGGTGCTTTCCTGAGTTGCTTACACGGAGGAAGGGAGGAGGCTTGGGAAGCAGGAGTCAAGTTCAGTGTGGACTTTTGAAAAAAACAAAACAAAACAAAAAACCAGTGTTGGTTTCTCCGGGGGAAGTCAACCCGGAAGGTTTAATGATAGCTACAGTAGGCAGGAGATCAGAGTGGAGGTGAAGGTTTAGGAGTTGCCATATGTGAGCATGCCTTACACAGGGAACAAATCTCGAAGGACAAAGGGAAAGTTTATAAAAGTGATGGAGAAGGAAGCCACAGGAGCACAATTCACTTCCCAAAGTCACTGCATGCTCCCAGAAAGAGCCTGGCACTCCCCAGAAGCCAAGCAAAAAAGAACAGAGAGATATAAAGTGGGGCAGCTAACACTGCAAAGTTGGAGAGAACCCAGTTCACAGATTAGTGAGGAGAGGCATCAGTGTGTACTGATCCACGGAGTGCTCGGGAGGTCAGCGTAAACAGTGCTTCCCAGTCTTCTGTGAAGAGGAGGCAGCACAGGGCAGTGTGAAGCCGCTGGACCCTAGAATTAGGATCCTAGCTCCGCTGGCCAGGAACTCCATGACGACAATCAGGTGAACGGTCCACTTCCTGTCCCTATACAGTGATGATAGTTTCTGTCTGTTTCATGGGACAAAATGGCTGAGTGAACTAAGCACAGTGCCATGTGCATGGTAGGTAGGATGGGAAAGAACTTCGTTAGGGTTGCAGGCACAGTGGAGAGGCAGAGAAAGGCGGACTGGAAATAGTCTGCCAAAGTTTCATAATAAAGAACTGATGAAGGTTTACAGCCATAGGTATCTTTAACATGATTTAAACGTTACACAATGCACACATGGATTGAAACATTACATTCTACCCTATTCATTACATGCACATTTGGTTATTTTTGTTTTGCTTTTTGAGATGGTCTGTAGCCCAGGCTGGCCTTAAACATCCTGCCTCAGCCACCTGCTTATAAGCATGTGTCATCACGCTTAGCAATATGTACAACTTTCACGTCTTTATGTACCAGCTAAATTGTTGGCTGGGGATGAACTCAGTGGCTGAGTATTTACTTAGCATGAACCAAGTTCCATACCTAGCGCTACACATTCACAGGAGAGAAAAACAAAAAAAGCTCTGGCTAAGGAGATGACTTAGTTGCTAAAATCTTTGCTGTGAAATACAAGAACCTGAGTTTGATTCCTACCACCTACCTTAAGAGTCAGGCATGATAGTGCATGCCGGAGATTGAGTGGATGGGAAAGGAGGGACTCGGGGAGCCCATTCCACTCCCATTCCACCCCTGCCACTAGAAAGAAACGGCCAAGGTGGACAACCCATGAGGAAAGACATCAGAAATTGACCTCTGGCCTCCATATGCACACACACACACCTGTAGGTACACCATCTATCTCAGATGATCCCTCACCCCCACTCACTCACCTACGCACACACCCACACATATGCGCACAAAACAGAAGAAACGAAAAGGTTAGAGGTTTACACGTTAAAAATGCAAATGAGAACCAAAGGTCAGTGGCAACCCACGAGTCTCCACTCCGCCCTGTGCTTGGCTCCTGCCCTAGGACACCTTTGGAGGAGTGGAGAAAAAGCAAGGTCGAGGTCAGTAAGAGGGTTGGTGGAAAGCAAGAGGAGCAGGCTTCCTAGAGGGTCTGAGTCGGAATACAGTGGAGAAGGTGACCTGAGCACAGGCAGGGACAGGCCTCCTCAGCAGCTACGAGCTCTGTCTCTATGCCCGTGTGCTGGTGTGGAGGCACTGCTCTTCCAACATGGAATCCGGCTCTCACACCTTGATTCTGCACTGACCTCTGACTTGCTCTTAGCATGGAACATAGTGTAAATGACACCATCCCAGACCTGGTCCTGGCTTCCAGAGGACTTGGCTGCTACCACATTACCTTTGACACCAACACTCTTCCTCCTCCTCCTGCATGGACCAGCCTGGACGCACAGGACTCACTGAACGGAGCAATGACCTCAACACATGGAGGAAGCCACGTGTCTCCAGCAAACAAGACAACAATCAATCCCCAGAGGCAGCTCTGACCTGTCGTTAGTACGGAGAGCCCAGCTAGGACTCAGGAACTCCCCAGCTGAGCCCAGTCCAAGCTGCTGCCCCTCAGGGCCACGGCTAAATAAACTACGGTATGAAAAGCCAGCACATTTGGGGCTGCCTTGTGCAACAGAAGCGTACAGGCAGCAGATAATACTTCCCACGTGCCAACGACACATTTGAATTACCCTGTCTTTATAACCACTGTGAGTCTGTGAGATACGCGGACAGGATCCAATAGTTCAAGGTTAAAAAAAAAATTTCAGGTCATTGAAAATTTGGACAGAAGAAGATACATGGGAAAATTGTGTACGTTATATATTAAAAACATAATATGCACAATTATATATCATACAGATAATATCTACAGAAGGGAAATAGAGTCCCAAAGTGGCTTAGCAGTCTTGCTAATAGGCTACAAGACTACAACTGCTGAGCTTACAAATGCCCTTCCTGCTAGTGGAACACAGTGACCATATGTGTTATTGGAACATTTATAGTTCTTTTCCTGAAACCATTTTGCCTTAGCCCCTTGCTCAGCTTCTCCACACTGTCTTAAGGCTCCCTTCCAGCCTGTGGGGATGCAGGCCACTACCGCCCATAGTTAAGAAGGATCTGGATTCGGATGTGGGTTCCTCAGAAACTTCTTCTCTTCTGTTGAGCGTTCCTGGACAGCAGCCCAGTTGCGTTTCTTCCTGAGGAGGGTGGATCTCTCATTACAGGAAGCTGTAGACATGGAGCCCTCATTATAGTATGGAGGTCAAAGGCACTTAATTGTTCTTAAAAGGCCATAGGGAGAAAAACAGGCATAAAAATTTAAATCCTTTTAGTGCAATTCCTGCAAAAATAACATCAACTGCAGTTGAAACAGGTAAATTAGCAGGGTTGGCCAGGACTGCCCAGCTCATGGCAGTTTTTGAGCAGATGCCACCATGAAACCTGACAGCTTGCCCAAGGCCACATAAGGAGTGACAGGGCCAGTCCTTGGCTCGCTTCTTTCCCAGAGACCCTCTTTCCTGTACACAGATATGAAGCTGCTGGGAAAGAGGGTATTGGCTGTAGCACCAGGAAACTGAAGAACAAAGCTTCAATCTGAGAACGTCCCCATGCAGGCCACCTCCACCATTCATTCTGATTAGTCAAAGACAAAGTTTCCTCGGCATGAGCCTTTGCTGGCTCATCTTCCTTTCTACAAAGGCAGCTGCATGCTACTGGAGGTCCAATGTGGCTTTGCATTCAGTGATTTTATTTGCAGCATTATCTTTATTTTATGGTAAGTGTTTTCTCTTAAGACAAATATAATGAATTTAAAGTATGGGCTGAATTAAGGGAGACTGAGTAAGACCTTCGGCTGAAAAGTAGCAGAGGCTTGTGACGATGTTACGGCCGTTGCTCAGGTTGGGGCCACCTAGGGTGAGGCCCAAGTAGGTGTTTGGCATCACAAAGGCCACACGCTGGGAACAAAACCATCCCACACCAGCCTGATCCTTTACTTCCAGGCTCCAGTTTTCTATCAGTCAGGATCCAGGCTTGGGGCCATGACAACCTGAGATCCATCCCCAGAACCTGAATGAAAGTGAAAAAGAAAGGAGGAACCAACTCCACAACGTTATTCTCTGACTTCTACCTGTGTGCCATGGTATGTGTCCCCCTGCCCAATGCATCATGCACACACACAAAAACAAACAAACAAATAAAATGTAAAGATCATTGGTTTCCAGCCATCCTTCTGGCCTCAGAAATTCTATTTTTTGCTATATATTTAAGGCCAAGGGCTAGGTCTTTTGGGAAAGGTCATTGAGTACAATGGAATCTACTGAGAGGGAAATGAAGGTTCCTACCCACATGCTGCTGTCCATAAATGCATTTGGCAAGTCCGGAATGTCAGCAATTAGTAACTGGGCCCAGGCACCCTAATGAGATTCAGACTGAGCGTCAAAGAAGAAATTCTTCCACTGACTAATTGGGTTAGTGAAGCGAAGAGAAGTTGTACACACTGAAAAATACTTCAGAAATAGAGTGCTAGCAACTGAAAGTGGTGGGGTGCACAGTGCATTGTTCTACTTTATCTTTTTTTAAAAAAGCCTCTGACTTAACACTAAAGTGTAGCCTTTGAAGGCAAATGAACGTGATTATGTTTAGACAGGGAAAGTCCCCTGAAGGGCTGGTAACTGGGTAACTGTGGAAAGGGCTGAGGCACAGTAAAGCAGGGAGGGCAAACCAGACAGCATTTCTAAACAACAGCATTTTGTTTTATCTGATATCTGGGGGGTGTGGTATCTTATCTTTCTTTTTCTTCCTTCCTTCCTTCCTTCCTTCCTTCCTTCCTTCCTTCCTTCCTTCCTGTTTTTTTTCTTTCTTTCTGTGATGGGAATGGAACCTAGGGCTTCGAGCATGAAGCAAGTACTATACGTCTGTCTACACTCCCACTCCTGGGTTTTTCTTGGTTGGTTTGGGTTAGGAAGGTCTTGTGGAATGTTGGTGAGGGGGCCCAGATCCTGGGACCTGAATTGACTCTTGGACCTTCAAGCTTTGTGATATTGAGTGAGTTACTTAGCCTCTCGTGCCTCAGTTTCCTCAACAGCAAAATACAGGTAGCGAATTCTTCGTGAGATTATTGGAACAAATCAATGAATTACCAGATGATACTGTTAGGATGGTTGATGTGCAGTGAGCGCTTTGTGCATGATTGATGGGCTGCCATCTGCAGAACAGTGTCAGTTTCCCCGAGAGCTGCCCTCGTCCACACCCTGAGAACCGGTGTCTCATAAAACCATGTTCCCTTTTGCAGTGTCCCAGTGCCTGTGTCTTGAGCATCCGACAGACCTCAGGGAAGACTTTAGACACAAAGGTGTCCTTCATGTCATGGATGCTATAATTGTCATTTTACATGTAGGTGATACAACTGAGACCTAGTGAGGAGACTTGCCCAAGACTGTGAAGCAAGTTCTAATCCAGAGCCAGTTGCAGCCAGTACCTCTTTCACATTTGGCCCGCTGTTTAACATCGCTTGCTTGTGCTGCCAACAGGTTTTCATATGTGAAAAGAGCAGGAAGCCAAAAACAGGAGGGCTTGGGTTTCTTGCCCACTCCCTGCCACAGGCCTGAGTCATACATAGCTTTTGCATACATAAAAGGTTTATATGAATGTTTACTTTCTTTAGTTTGTTTAGCAGTCGAAGTGACTGAAAACCATACAGTCAACCCTGTGCCCAGGCTTTCCCAAGAATTAAACCAACAGCGTACCAGAGGCTTTGAAAGGAACTGTGTCTGCCCATGCTGAACGTATACACATCGATTCCTGTCATTGTTTCCCACCAATGCAGCCTACCAACTGATGACACAGCATGGGTGGTATGTGAAGTATGTGACATGGTAGGTGAAAGGTGACTTGAAGGTCTATGAAAATGCTCTGTCATTGTGAACAAGTGACCCAAGCACTCTCTGATTCGTTCACCTGGAGGCCCTGCAGTGAGGGGTGACTCTCCCCTCAGGAAGTGACTATCACTACGGGTGTTCTTAGGACAGCTGTCAAAGCCAACCAGAGCCCGGGAAGTTTGAAGACTCTCTGAGCAGAGTGTGGTGCCCTCATCCAACCCGTGCTGACCTGGCAAGCACGGAATCTCGGGTTCTGGTCCCAATCTGTCATTGCTGATCCTTCTGGCCTCTACTGGCTGACAGTTGGTCAACAAACATCAAACCCCTTTGGCTAAAATTACCTAGCGCTGGTGTCTGTGTCTTAAGCCAGAAGCTTGCCTTGTCGGTGCTGTTATGAAAGTCCCTGGTAGTAAATAGGCAGCTACAGGTGGCAGCTGCAGGTGGAAATGGGAATCCAGGAGCTTAAGGCAGAGCTGCTGGTAGGAAAGAAAGGATGAGCAGATAGGAGAAACCTGAGATATCTCTTTGGACCAGTCAGCAGCAGCAGGAGAGCAAGCAGGAGCTATGTCAAACCCAGACGTTGACACAGTAAAGCCTCAACAGAGGCAGGACCACTGGGCAGTAGGAAAGGAGGGTCCCTTGTAGTTGAGGACCTGGAGACAGGGAAATGAAAAAATGGAGAGAGGAGAACTTCCAGGGGGCTCGTTCTAAGGATAGTGGATGCCAGTACGCATTCATTCACACAGCATACATTTATTAGGTACTGGTTATATGCAGAGTGTTAAGCAGGTGCTGAGATGAACTCAGTCACTCACTCCACTGTGGTGATTGACATCTGTAAGAAGGAAAGGACAAGAAAACCACTTGGCTTGCTAGAGAGGTAGGAGGGGCACGTAGAGGAGAGAGGCAATGGTTCCTACAAAGAAATCACTGGCGGGGGCACCCATTACCAACAGCCAGAACAGGACTTGCGAGGCCTGCAGCAAACTGCCAGCCTGTATACCATAAGGGCCTGCCCTTTTGCTTGGTGCTCAGCATGTTCCAGGCTTTGATGAGGGAAACAAGTGAGAAGCCAGGGGGTGTTTGCTTGGGCTCCCAAAGGCATCCTAGAGACACCTACAGACTAAACTCCCCCGGGTCCTGTCCAGCCAAGCGTGGGCTCTGAACCACCAGCATTGGGACCTGTGTTAGCGAGTGATCAGTTCACAGTTCCACACACAGCAGTAACATCTAGGAGTACAGGGGGAGGCCAGAGGACCAGGATCAAATGATGTTGGTTGGGAGCAGTAACTTCCAGCATGCGTGTCTCCTAATAACCTGTTTCACATTTTAGGAATCATTAGAAGAGGAAGCTTAAAGGCTCTAGGCAGTGAAGAAAGGAAGCCCCGACAGTCCACCTGAGGGTCCATGAAGGTCAAGCTCTGCTGGTGAGGTGTGGTGGGAAAGAAATGTGTTACTCCTGACCTAAACACCACTGCCCTGCCTCCCTTTTTGCCTTCCAACTACATGAAAAGTGGAAAATTCCTAGAAGGTACTGACCATGGAAACAGTCTTGGTCCCTGAACGGCTGCACAGAGCAGAGAACCCCTTGCATGTGCATGCATACCACACACACATACACACACCACCACCAACAACAACAACAATAACACAACAACAAATGCTTCTTTCTCCGTGACTATGAAATAATGCAAAATAACCTTCCATAGGGTTCAGACATTAAAACTGGGTTTTGTCTGTGACAGGAGCTAACATTTCTTGCTCTGACTAATACGGCATTTGAACTGTTGTTACTGCAGAAGAAAGCCCTCCCAACGCTTTTAGCATCTTTTAGCTCCCCTGCCTCAGTCTATTTGTGATACATCAACACAAGAACATGCAAATTTTAAGCTGAATCGTAGATGCCTGTCAACCCACATCCACGCTACTGCCTGTCAGTGCTCCAGAGGACATAGCAAGAGAGGGTGGGAGGACCTGGGCATGTGATAAGAACAAAATGCTCAGAGAGACAGAACCTTGGCATCTAAAGAGGATCACAAAGACCAAGTTCAAAACAGTTGGAAATAGTGCGTGGTTGTACTTCTAAGTTAGAACACTCACCTGTTCGCTGCAGAACACAGGGAGCATTGTTAGAGTTATACAAACCTTCCTGTCAGGAAGCAACAGAACTCAGTGAGGCCAAGGGGAGGGGCGCCTGGGTAGGAAGGCACCAGCCAGGCAAAGCCAGCAAGGAGAATTTGTACCTCTTTCTTGGGTTGAGTTGCTTCCAGATAGCCACAGCCCCACACCTGCTAGTATGGAGACCCTATTTATCAGAGAGGTGAAAGAGACTTTGCTGCCTCCCCAAGCTCATCCCAGAACTTCCTGGGATAGCAGGAAAACATGGAGGCATCTATTTCACCTGATCCCTCAACCCCAGCAGACACTGAGGTCACTCGGGGCACCTGTGCTGAGTGAGGAAGGCCTGCAAGAGAAGGGGTACTTGGGAAAAGGTGGCAAGCAGCAGAAAGAGAGGTGGAGAAGAGAAGGGTGGGTGCCTGAAATGCATCTATCAGAGTGGAGATGTCTACAGAGAGACAGGGAAGACAGTTCTGGGGAAAGGCAGCTCTCAGAGAAGCAGGCTCCAGCCCACAGTACCCACAGAAGGCTCTTGATCACAGCCTTGGGGGCGGCTACTTGTGGTCCCTGCTGTCGGGTAGCACTCTAAATGCCAACGAGTGTTCCTAGTATAGGGCCCTGAGCCCAGCAGCAGCAGAGATGGGCTGGGTGAGTCAGGCTTCTCCAGTTCAGAGAAAGATCAAGACTCTGGAATGCCTGATCCTCAGGCAGGGCTGGTAAGGAGGTACGCACCCTTCTATTACACATGACTATAATGCATGTGGAATCACTGTTGCCTATCTGTGGGTCTGCATCCCATGATTCTATTCATCAATGATTGCAAATATGTAAACATGCTATATCTATACTAATGTGTAAAAACATTTTTCTATTATTTCTTACAACACCACAGAAAAGTCCAGACATATATTTCTAACAGTTTAGGCACTCTAAGTCACTAAAGGTGAAAAAGCATAGAGCAGATGTGTGTAGGCTCTGTGCAAATGTATCATTCTGTACAATGGACTTGAACACCCACAGATTTGGCTATTTGTGGGAGGGTGCTAGAAACAATGCTTTTCAAATATCAAGGGCTTGGCTGTGCATTCAAGGGGGCATGCAGGACCACTGGGACACCAAGTGGTGAGAGAATACTGTTAAAAGTGTGCCTCAGGGGTCTTGGGAGATGGCCCAATAGGGAGAGTATGAAAACTTGAACTCAGATCACCAATGCCCACATAAGAAGCTGCACATGATAATGCGTACCTGAAGTCCTTACATTGATGAGGCAGAGACAGAGGAATCACTGGAGCTCCCTGGCCAGCAAGCATGGCTGAGCCAGTAAGCTACAGGTTCAACAAGAAACCATGCTTCAAAAAATAAGGTGGAATACATTAGAGAAAGATATTCAGCCTTGATATCCAGCTTCCACATGGACACACACATAAATACACACACACATGACAAGACTGTGCCTCAATGCACAATGTCTGCCAAACCCCTGACACACAGAAGTTACCAGAATATAAGCACCCACGGAGACAGGGACAAGTCACGGTAGCAAAGTATATTCGAAGCACTACAATCCTTGGCACACCAGAAAAAGGCTTTGACTTTCTCCCCTCCATTATGAGAGAAAACAGAACATTTAAGAAACATAGAATTGAATTCAAACAAACAGAAGGCAAGAGAAGGCACAAAGCCAGACTCCCTGCCTGGACTTAAGGCCCATGGGCATGCAGCTTCTGGGTCCTACTTTCACCCTATGTCTGGCCACACACCATCTTGAGAATGGTTCTGGGTCCTGAAGCATGACCTTTGTTCTCGCTAGGCACTGCTGCAGGGCCTTCTTCCTCTCTCCAGCCTTGGCCTGGCTCACTCGCACTAGTCCAGCTGCACAGAGAGTTGACTGACCGTGACCATCCCGGCCAGGGACTCCTATGGCCCTATCACTTGTTTTGTTTTCACTTTGCTCATGATATCTTTACTATTTCTAGTACTACACAAACATGTCATATGTTCAATAGTAACATTAACATTTACAATAGATGACATCTTTACTTGCCTGCTGTTTGTCCAGCATGAACAGCTTAACAAAGGGCTGGTCTTCATCGAGGTATGCTGTCAGGTACACACTAGATTTTGAAGACAGCATAAGAAAGAGTGTAAAGTATTGGTAATCTCCATGTTGATAACATTCAGAAGAAAGAATATCACTTCTCAGCGCTTTGGTGAAATATTATTTTTCTGGATATTGGCGCTAGGCAGCAATTTTCAAAAAGATTTTGTCTTGCATGTATGTGCCACATACACGCATGCTTGATGCCAGAGTTGTTCAAAAGAAGGTGCCAGAGCCCCTGGAACTAGCTACTATGTAGGTTCTGGGAAGGGAACCCAGGTCCTCCTCACAAGCAGCCAATGATCTTAACCACGGAGCCATCTCTCAAGTCCCTACAGGTTTTTTTTTTTTAATTAAAACTAATTACATTTGTTTCTTTTAAAGACTGTCTCTGCTAGAATCTTTCCAATCCTACCTGTGTCTGTTTCCACTGGACAGTGGAGATCTAGGTCAGATTTCCTTCAGAACAGGAATGGTGGCTGCCTTGCCCCCAACACCCACAGAGCACCTGGTGCACAGAGCAGGCACGCACACAGCGGCTAAATGGAGATCTATTTTGTTGAAAACTTAGCAACTTAGCAGTATTCTTTCTGTGTCTCTTGTCTTTCTCTGCCTCTCCCCCCTCCCTCCTTGCTTTCCTTCCTTTTCCTGGTGACATCATTGTTATTTAAGACTCGGCTACCCTTCCTTATCTACTTACTTCAGTCTGGTTTTACTTATAAGCTTTTTCAATAGATATTAAACGTGTTTGCCTCTGTCATCTGAAAACCTTAATTACATTCTAAAATAGTTACAGCACTTTAAGTGGCCCATTGTGTTAGTCTGTCTTTCAATGCTATGATGAACTACAAGTAGTCTAGATGATTTAGCTCACAGTTTTGCAGGGATACCAGCACCCGCCCAGCTCCAGGGCCCTCTCACCACTGTGTACCACAGGATCAGGCACTGGCGCGAAAGTGAGCGGGAGGAAGGACCACCCCTTGAAGCAGGAAGCACAAGGGGAGCACTCAATCTCTTCTCTGGCCAGTGTCTCCAGCCGACCTAAGGACTCCCATGGGGCAGCACCTCTTAAAGGGTCACACCATCTCAACACTGTAGTGAGGACCAAGTCTCCAACATGTGGACCTACAAGGGACAGGTCACATTCTGGCCATAGTACCCATCTTGTAGGTAGACACACTGGTTAATCAAATTAATGGGAGATTGCTTGCACAGTTTCCTGTTTCACACAGGAAAACAGCACAAAGACACAGGCAAGAGTGATGTCTTAGGTCCCACAGGCCTGGTACCAAGCAACACAACAACAAGTGATAGACTTTTCCCCCTGATTAGCAGACACACCTGCAAAAGAGAAAGCACCATCCAATCACTTTCCCAAGCAATTTAGTGAGCACCAGCCTATGTGCTGGAGTCTGGGCACAGTCAAGGACTAGACTGACAAGATGAGCCACACAGCACAGCTGTGGTACATGGTTTAGCTTGCATTCTCAGTCCCTGCTCTCTAAAAAGGTTTAAAGTCTACCATTCGGGCAGCAGGGGAGAGGGGTAGCGAAGCTAGACAGTGGAAGTCTCCTGAGAGTCATTTTAGGATTTGTATGAATTATGGCTATTAAGGACAAATCTCTCCAGAAATAAAACATAGACTACAGGAAGTGATTCCAGAGCCCTCACCCACCCCCCAAAGGAATATGCCAAGTGGGTAAAGATTCTGCAGCAAACATTTCCTCCTAAGTGCTGAGTCCCCTGCACGGCAGGGTGTCCCCTATATGAAATAGCTAGAAGACCCACATGTTGAACATTCAAGCCTAGAAAATGATAACATTGTATTTCAGAGGGTGGAAGAAATATGGTTTAATACGGGAATTCACGCAGCACTAGTGCAAGATACACCTTTGGAGATGCTGGGGCCAGTGTGCCATTTGGCCCAGAATAAAAGCAAAGCATGGGACTCACCAGAACAGACTGCCCTCCCTAAAAGCCCTTAAACTCTGCAGCATCACAGAGCAGAAAAATGCACATACCCTCTTTCTGTTAGCTTTAATCATGCCTGAGCATTTTCTAGAAACTGCTAGTATTGCAGCTTGAATCAGCCGCTCGGAGCTGAAAGGAGGCAGACAGCCTGAGCAGAGTTTGCTTTAAATTCTGCAGCCAGCGCAGTACCAGGGTATGGGAGCCTGCCAGCAGGACTATGGTGCTGAGGGGGACCCACTGAAGCCACAGTGCAAGTTTCAAAGCAAATGTATAATCAGCCCCTGCTTTTATAAATTATGTAATAGTAAATTTGTGGTCATTGAGTTTCTGTAGAAGGAATGGGTGTGCTAGACATGAGGAATCTTAGGAAAGAAGGAAACATTTTTTTGAATTTTTTATGAGTGAGGGTTTGTATGGGTACACACACATTAACTGTGCTCATTTATCCAGTCCACATTAGTGACCTATAAAGTCAGTGTTGGGGTTACAGAAATGAAAATTAGAGCCCCTGGCTGTAAGAAAACTACAGTCTTGTCTGAGGGCTGACGACATATGAGCAAATGATTAGGGTGACACCTAGTAAACATGAACAGACAGTTGAGAGCTCTACTGTGGGCTCAGTAACAAATCCTACAATGGGTGGGTCAAGCAGGGATGCTTATGTGGGCTATCAAAGGTGAGTGAGCAGTTCCTGGGCAGCAGAGAGGAGGAGGAATGCAGGGAAAGAAAATAGCTTATAGCAGTACATGGGTGGAAACATAGGCTGTATTTACAGATTGGTAGTATAAAGGAGAAAAATGGGCACAAGAGGGAGTTGAGCGTGGCCTTGGTTGTCAGCCTGAACACTGGCTCAGCCGCCCTAAAAAGGATCCCTGTTCTAATTTGCTTCTCTGGTGCTATGAGAAAACACTGACCAAAACCAAGTCAGAAAGGAAGGGGTTGATTTCAGCTCATGGGTTATAGACCATCACTGAAGGAAGCCCAGGAAGGAACTCAAAGCAAGAATCTGGTGACAGGCCCTGAATCGAAGGCCAAAGAAGAATGCTGCTTACTGGCTTGCTCCTCATGGCTTGCTCAACCTGCTTTCTTATGTAATCCAGGCCCACAGTCCCAGAGATGGTACTGCCCATGGTAGGCCTTCTCTCTCTTTCTTTCTCTCTCTCTTTCTCTCTCTCTCTCTCTTCCTTCCTTCCTTCCTTCCTTCCTTCCTTCCTTCCTTTCTTTCTTTCTTCCTTTCTTTTTAGGTTTTTTGAGACAGGGTTTCTCTGGCCTCAAACTCAAAGATTCACCTGCCTCTTCCTCCAGAATGCTAGCATTAAAGTCATGTGTCACCAAGGCCTAGCATTCCACATCAATCCTTAATCAATGAAATGCCCCATTGATTTGCCCACAGGCTATGTGATGGAGGCAATTCCTCAACTAAGGGGACTCTCTTCCCAAGTTACTCTGTCAACTTGACAAAAACTAGCTGACACAGGCCCCAAGTCAGAGTGGTTTAAAAACAGGCACATGTTTCTCTCACAAAATAGTGTGGCTCTGAGCAGTCTAGGGCTAGGAGGAGGAGTCTCAGCTAGAAACCCTGCCGCCTGTGTCTCAGAGCCCAGCAATCCCAGTAGTGTGGATCTCATTCACAGAGTGGAGCAGCTGAGCTCTAAACATGGCCTCCAGTCCTGACCGCCTCTGTGTTCTGCCTGTCATGCCTGTAGTTACTGTGTTCTGCCTTCACCTCAATGCATGTTACACCCACCACCCATCTCTATATTCATAGGATGTTTCCACCATCTTTCCCCCTTCTGTACTCAAGCTGGAGAGACAGGAAACCTCTTAGCCCTACAGAAAGAACTAGAGAATCCCACAGGCTGTTCACATGGTGCGCTGGTGGCAGATCAAGCTGTAAGGAGGCCTGGGAATAACAGTTCTTTTCTCTCATTGCTGTTTGCTAAGTGAGAGATGAAAAGTCCTATCTCCACCAGCAGGAAGCAGTCCAATGAGACAAGAATCCCCAGCCTTGGTTTGCTTCAGTGTAATAGGCCAGCGATTTCTAGAAAACCCATGAGAAAAATCAATGTAACCAGCTAGAATCTTTGGAGATCAACAGAATGTTTTTTAAAGATTTAAATTTTTTCTCAAAATAATAATTTTTCAGGACGTAAGAGATTACTCAGTGTCACAGAATAAGAAATGAGCAACAATCTGAGTTTGTGTGCCTGGGAAGCAAGAATTCCAAGCCCCTTTAAAAATCCTTTCATAATTGGTGTGCACATGTTTTAAGAACCATGCTGCATTTTACTGCCCAAAGGGGGCAAGTCATGGCCACAGTTTCTACTGCCTCAGAGTGAAAACCCCAGGATAGACATCTTGACAAGTTAGGGTTGGGAAATGAGATGTGAACAAAGTTTATACCACTTCGTACCCCAAACCCAACCAGTATGGACACCCTTTGGGGTGCCCACTGATCTTCCTCAGCTGAAGAGACCTCATGTGTGTCTGCAGCATCAGAAGAGGGGCCACATATACCCACCAAAGGGGCTCAACAAAGTCTCTCTTTTCTTCCAGTTTAGGCTATATCAATATGTCCTCCCACCAAAGCCCCACAGCCTTTCTGAAGGGATAGGGCTAGGATCAAGCCTTTAACACACTGCTCCAAGGCAGTCACTGGGTCAGTGTAGGTGATTCCAGAAAACGCTCACCTTTGATAACAAAGGTTAAGAACCTATAATCCAAAATGCATTCAAAAAAGAAGGCGTCACATCCACCCACCACGGCAGGTCATAATCAAAACCCAGGCACACTAAGGATACTGCGTAAAGCTGCCTGCAGGCTGTGTGCAAGGCACTTGAGAAATTCATGTTTAGAACCTTTGTGCATACGCAAGGCTAGAGGAAAAGTAAACAATGAAATCCAGGACGTCTCTGACGGCAAGCATCGTACTCACACCGAGGTGCTTAGGACCCATTATACTGTGAAGAAATGGGGACAGAGGGCACGGATTAATAGATCGACTACACACAAATCTTAATCCCATGCCTTAATGAGATTAAGGCAGCAGACAGGTCACAGACAAACACATGAGAACAAAAGAATTATTAACTGCAAGAAAAAGAAAAGTGCAGGGAAAGAGTAGACCGTAGCTTCATCTTTGCCAGCTTACAGGCACTGGTGGTATTTCCAGCATCCTAGTAACGGGAATTTTGGTAATGAGTAGAATGAAAACTCTCCTGTTGATAACTGCTCTCCCTCTAGGGGAGGCTATGGGCTGGGCTCTGGCTCTTCACGATTTATTCAGCAGGCATCCAACATATGCTGAATACGCTGGAATGATTAAGGAATAAAAATCAAGCTATACATGCACTTAAGCATATAATTACTATCAATCTGTAGAGGAACTTAGTCAATGACGGATGTCTCTGAGGATCGGCAGAATCAGGAGCTTGCCCTCGCCAGCGCACATCTTCCTGCCATCTTTGCTTTTTTTACCACTGCAGAGAGCTGCGCCGAGGTCATGAATACACCCATTCGATTTTATCTATCACTTACTTTTGAGGCGCTGATGATCGAACCTGGAGCTCTCTGTATGCTGGGCAGGTGCTCTATTGTTGAGCCGGGCTCCCAGCGACAGTTACATGCTTTTAATTTCACTGACACTTGTAAAGAATTTGTGCATAGTCGATATCTGCTGTGGTTACCCACAATGGAGAAAAGCGGTGCTTGCGTGATGAGGTTAAGTTGAAAGCGTAAGAGTGTACCCAGAAAATGAACCCAATCATATAAATATTCATAGAAAATGGCTGGAAGGAAATCTACTAAAATGTTAGCAGTGGGTGTTCTCGACAGTGAAGTCATGGATAATTATTTCTTCCTTTCTAGTTTTCAATATTCCTAATTTTCTATTATAAGCATGTATTATTTTTATAATTGAAAAAATAAGTACTATTTTTAAAGAACCTACATGTAATTGCCAAGTACACTGCTGCATTCATGCTGATGGGTTGCCAGATTTTCTCCTCAGCAGGGGAGCCTGCTTGGGAAATAGTAAAAAGCAAAGATGTTCTTGCCGGCTGGGGGCTGGGGGTGAGGACACCGGACACAGACGGACACGGGACACTAGAGAAACTGAAGCTGCTTATCTGAGACCAAGAGATGGTCTAATGTCACAGTGGAGGGCTGGCAGAGTCACGCTCAGCTGCCACAGGGAAGCTACCAAGCCAGTGGGTCATTGGAGAGGGGCCTGCTGTGGGCAGCCTCTGGGCAGCCCTGAGGAGGGACAACATAGGGCAACACAGGGCTAGGATTCCTGCCATGTACTTGACACATGCTAATGAGCTGCTGTTTTCCACACAGACTAGATTTGTGCCTCCAGTGTGTCAAATTACACCTACTCCTTCACACCCTAGGCCATGTGGCGTTCCCCATGGAATCCCCTGCTTGCTCTCGAGGCGTTTTCCTGGAAGGTTAATCACATGCATCCGTATGGGATGTTTTTATCTCTCAGGGAAACCCACCTGACACCTTGACATGGAACTTTCAGTCACTACCACTGGACAGGTTCCTCTAACCAGGTGTACCTGCCTCTACACTCAGCTGGCTGCAGACACGGGAGGAGGCAGTGTGCACCTGCCTCATTGTCAGCGAGGGCCAGAAAGCCAAGCAGGGAAGGTGGTCCCAGAACCAACGGCATGGCAGAGAAGTGAGGAGAGTGTCTATGGAATAGGGGGTGCAGGGACAAAGCAGGGCAATAAGTCCAGTGCCAACAGACACAGCAGTGGCTGAGCAATGGAGGGTGTGTTTGTGGTGAGAGGGGAAGGGAAAAAAAGTATTCCATTCCACTCTAATGGCAGAGTGAGTAAACCTGTAACTCCTTTCTGCTCAGATTCAGAGTATCTCCTGCTGCTTGCCTGAAGGGTGGATGGCATTCACCCCACGGTGAGCCCTGCACCAGGGCCTGGATCTCCCGTGAATGTAAAGTGCGCTGTAGAGCTTTGGTGAAGAGGATCATTCATAATGAGGACTGGCCATGAATGAGGGGACAAACAGCAGCTATATTCTGAAGGCAGCCTATCCTGTCCATGAGACTGGTGAGGACAGGCTTAGTCACCTGCTGCTGAAATGAACACCATCCACTGCTGTGCCCATAGAAGGAACTTGGTAATGTGGATGGATGGAGTCATGGCTTATGACCAGTATTGCCAGTCCTAGGACTCTGTCCAAAAGATAGACACCAGCCTACACTATGCAACTCTTTGTAAGTAATCCAAATATTCTCAAGGTGGGGCAAGTTCAACAAATGAGAGCAGATCCACAGTACAGTGCAGCTGTAGACATGAAGGAAAGTTACCTCTACATTCAGCAATAGGGCAATCTTAAGGACACATTTAGGTGAAATGGAAGACAGAGAACTCTGTGTAGCATGCCAGATGCTTTTCTCTAGGAAAAGAGTAAAATGTGTGTGTGTGTGTGTGTGTGTATTCATATACATACATATCAATGCAATGAAAATGCAAAGCTAATAGGCTACTACTAGTGAAGCGGGGTCAGAATGAACAGAGCAGAACAGGGATAGAAACTGGACAGGCCCTTGAACACCTTTGGCTTTGAGACTTGGCTATGAAACAGTTGTTTCTCTCCAGCGACAGACAAGGACGGCATGAAGAAACAGCTGTGTGATTTCACCAACTGGACTCTGGCTTAGGTCTCTTTCCAGCTCCCTCTGGGGTGAGTAGATGCTCACATCTCTCCAGTAATAGTGCCACACAGAACAAGTACAGCTTGTTAGGTGTTAGGAACCAGCCACGTAGAGAAGGTTGAAATAGGAAGAGACAGTAATTGGGGGAAGGTTCTTTAAATAAGAGACTTTAGCTGAGGGGTATCTGTGGGGCTCCTAGAACCAGTTCCTGGTGGGTAGCAAGGGGCAACTGTGGTCAGTTGAGGCATTCAACAAATACCATCAGGAACTCAGCTTTTCTATTTAAAAAAAGAGCAAACAGATCTAAGCATTTAATAAGAAAAACTTGCATCATCCTTAATTTGAATAGAAAATATAAAATAATAAATCCAAAGTGTGTCTACTCTCAAAGGGAAGAATGTGTTTCCTGAGAACAAAGACTGACCAAGCACCTCTAGCGCCCAGGCAGTGGCTTCTGAATGTCAAGTGGACTAGCACTCTCCTGATATCACCTGACTCAGGGAGGGGCAAGACACAAGAGACACAAGAAAGGTGGATAGCTGACACTTTATCATGATGAAGCTTGTATTTCAAAGACATAAAGAACATCAATTAAGAGGCCCAAAATAAAGCAATCTGGTCATTTAGAAGCAACACCTCAGAGCCCATCACACCCAGAACCCCTCTAACCCCAGAGACCTCAAATGGGACTAAAATTCAAGACCTCCTAGTTTTCATTTTTGGGGATTTGCTGAACAGCTCATTATTTATAAATAGGTAGTAAAGAGAAAGAAAAAGAAAACCATTCCAACTTTTTTTTTTTTTTTTAGAGTATCACTGTATATAGGCACAGAGTCAACCAGAGGAGAGTTTTCCTTGTAGAAGTCCTTTAAATACAGAAGGTTTTTCCACTATTATGGAACAGTTGGGTAAGGACTGTCATTGCTACTAAAACCAGGTTACAGGTTAATGGTAAACATGGCTTGTGGATAGGGCTGATTGGCAGTCACTTGGTCCTGACACTTTGGACCTATGGCAGCGCAGTATATCACAGCAGGAACGTATTATATCTATAACCTTTCACTTCATAGTTATGAAGTGAAAGACAGGAAGAGTTTAAGGTTCTCCTCAGGTATATGCCCCAATGACCTGCCTTCCTCCACTAAGCACCATCTTCTATAGGTTCCACCAACTTCCAGTTTGGCCAAGGTCAGGACCAATCCTTTATCACATTGGCTCAGGGGTGGTGAAGGGTTTCTGGATCAAATCATAGCACTACGTAAACATGACCTATTTTGGAAATCTGCATTAAGAAATGGGCTGAGGAGATAGTTCAGTCTGTACAGGTCTGAGGACTGGGTGAAAAGCCACCGTGGTGGTATAGTATGTTTGTAATTCCAGTGCCGGACAGGCCGGGACAGGTGGATCCCTAGGACTCGCTGGTCAGCTAGCTTAGCCCAGTGGACAAGCCTCGGGTCTGAGTGACAGACCTATATCAAGAAACAAGCTGGACAGCTATCCTAAGGAACAACACCTACAGCTGACCTCTGGCCTCCAAACACAGAATCACAGGTACACATGCACTCACCCCCTTTCTGGTCCACTCTCCCTACCATTCCCCTGCCCCCCAACCCCCCCACAAAACACAGATTTAAATTTAAAAAAAGTTTAGTGTTAAAAATGCAGCTCCACAAAGACCAAACTGAGCAGGGCACAGGGCTCTTGTATGAGACGGTTTCTACAATCAAGGACCATGTGTGGATGTGGCCTGGAACCCCCGCACAGATGGGGCCCATGATAGTTCGGTGTAGGACTGAAGACCCTACTGAGGGAAACAGGGGCTGTTTCAGTCATGATCTTGATGGCTGACTCTTTGACCCTCCCCCATACAAGCCGGGGAGTGACAGACTGGCTAGATCCCAGGGGAGGACATTGCAGCCAGCCCTGAGGAGTCAGGATGAGCTGGGGCTGGATGGAAGGGAAGGAGGTCCTCCCCTGTTGGTGGACTTGGAGGGGGCAGGGAGGAGGGAGATGAGGGAGGGAGTGGGAGGGTAGGAGGGACTGAGGGAGGGGGCTAAGCCTGGGATTCAAAGTACCTAACCTGTGATTGAGATAAAAATAAATAAATTTTTAAAAAATGCGTATTGTAAAATTGATAGCTAGGCACTGGGGCAGGAGGATTATTATGAGTTCCAGACCAACCTGGACTATAGAATGAGGCTCCTTCTTAAAAGCCATAAAGATGTCCCTCAGTTGAGGAATGGATACAGAAATTGTGGTACATGTACACAATGGAATGCTACTCAGCAATTAAAAATGAGGAAATCATGAAATTTGCAGGCAAATGGTGGGACCTGGAAATGATCATCCTGAGTGAAGTATCCCAAAAGCATAAATACATACATGGTATAAACTCACTTATATAGACCTATAAGATAGGATAAACATACTGAAATCTATAGACTTAAAGAAGATAAACAAGAAAGAGGACCTGGGGTAAGATGATCAATCCTGACTTAGAAAGACAAATGGGATGGACCTTGGGTGTAGGAGAAAACAAGTAACAGGACAGGAGCCCACTGCAGAGGGCCTCTGAAAGATTCTACCTAGCAGTGTATCAAAGCAGATAATAAGACTCATAACCAAACCTTTGGCAGAGTGCAGGGAATCATATGAAAGAAGGGGGAGTTAGTAAGACCTGGAGAGGACAGGAGCTCCAAAAGGACCAAATATATCAGGGCACAGGGGTCTTTTATGAGACTGTTTCTCCAACCAAGGACCATGTATGGATATAACCTAGAACCCCTGCTCAGACATAGCCCATGGTAGCTCAGTACCCAAGTGGGGACCCTAGTAAGGGGAACAGGGACTATTTCTGACATGAACCCAATGGCTGGCTCTTCAACACCCCTTGCTAGGAGGAAAAACCTTGCTAGACCACAGAAGAGGACATTGCAGCCAATTCTGAAGAGACCTGATAAGCTAGGGTCAGATGGAAGGGGAGGAGGTCCTCCCCTATCAGTGGACTTGGAAAGGGGCAGGGAGGAGATGAGGGAGGGATGGGAAAATTGGGAGGTAATGAGGGAGGGAGCTATGGCTGGGATACAAAGTACATAACCTGTGATTAATATAAAAAATAAATTTATAAAAAAGCCATAAAGAGAAGAATATCATTGTCTTCATAAACTAAGAGAACAGAAAAAAAGTTTTAATTTTAATGGGACTTCAATTTAAAAGAATTTCTGGGGAGACGGCTCAGTGATTATTGTTGTTCACTTTTCCTACAGTGGTTTTCTGTTCAGTTCCCAGCACCCACAAGCTGCAGGTCACAAAGCTACATATAATTCCACTTCTTCCAGGGTATTCAATACTCTCTACTGGCTTCCACAGGCACCGCCACTCATGTGCACACATGCACACACATACATGTCATTTAGAAACAATAAATCTTTAGAAGAATTTCAATATTAATATATAATATGTCAAGGTCTTTGATATGATCCATTCACACATTTTCCATATGCAACTCTGTTCAGAGGGGGCTTCCTGGGCCTTTATTTTTAAAATATTTTGAAACATGAGCTAACTGCATCACAAAAAGGTATCAAGACATCCTGAACAATCCATAATCCATTGAGTGAAAAAAGAAAAAATTTAAATGAGATAACATCTCTCAGTAGTCTGTGGAAAGCTCTGTTTACGGGCATTGTTTCAAGCAGTGAGTTGGTAATCCTTAAGACAGCTTTTTGAGGTGTACACTTGTCACTGTCCCAGTGGGGAACCCGAGGCACTGAAATCCTAGTACTGTTAAGAAGCAAAGACTACAGGTAACCTGTCCTCTAAGCTGTTTGGAAACCCACAGAGCCACCCTTCCCCAACAGTGCCTTATCTATTCCACATAAAACCTGCTGTTTCAAGGGAGCCAGTCTTTGTGGTCTCTTTCTTGTCTTCAGTTTCTGTCCTATGGACTAAGAGTGGATGCAGCAAGAAGCTCCACTTAGACCCCCTGACTGAAGAACTTTCCTGGTAAGACACCCTAAAGGCAAGGTAGCTCACAGCAGCAAAAGGGGCCTCAGCTGAGGAGCAGTGCAGTTTGTCTCAACCAGCAAACATCCTAGACTTCCATCACTGCCACATCATGAAAGACACACAGGGACCTCTGGTCTGCAAGTACCAAAAGTAGCCCTGCCCCACTTTTAAACTTTTTTTGAGAGAGGATTTTTCTTTGTAGCCCTGGAACTCACTCTGGACACCAGGCTGGTCTTGAACTCCTCTGCCTCCTCAGTGCTGGGATTAAAGGTGTGTGCCACCACCAGCCCTCTCTGAAAGAATTTTCCTTTCAATATCTCTGTGCTTGAAATACCTAGTTATTTCAATACTAATACTGAGATGCATCCCTTTCCCCCTGGATGCCTATGGTCTGAGGCTATGGCATCGGCTCTCAGCTGATTCCTGCTTCTGGTTTGCACACAACACACATCAAAGTATCCACAGTGGGGAAGACCCCATTAGTGGGGGCTGCAACCGCCACCCACACGAACAGGGTGACTTTCCTTAGTCATTACAAAAACAACTAACTGTCTTGCAAGATGCTTGCAAAAGCTACCACCAAGTAAGAGAAAGGCCAGGAAACACAGGGGAACAGCTGGTCTAAGTATGTTAGGTGATTTGGGGCTCCAAACTAAAATCACAAGCTGATATTCACTTATTTTCACATTTGAAAACTGCTGATTTGCACCGTTCAGAAATCAATGAAAACAAAAGGATAATGCCTCAAACCTCACCCACCCCTTTCCTATATATTGTCACATTTCTGTTTCTGTCAAATATGAACAAATGTGGAAGCACATATTTACTTCCCTTCCCGTGTCATATAAAACATGGCACACTATAGTCACAGGTTGGCTGAGGCTGCCACAGTGAAACTGCACCAACGGAGAGGTTGAAAAGCAGAAATACATAGTCTTCAATCAGTTCTGGATACCGGAAGTCCAAGGGCAGGTACGTCAGGGTGGTATCCGCCAGCTCCTAAAGGCTGAAGAGCCAGATCCCGCCGCTAGCCTTCGTCCTCTTCAGGAATGTGCGAATCCATCAATACACTGAATGTTACAAAAGACAAAATGTTTCCATCTTTTCTTTACAGTGTCTCATAGAAATGTCTTTCTCCCAACTTCCCCTTCTTTAAGATAACAGACACATTAGGTCATGGAATGACCTCATTTTAACACGCTTACCTCTAAAGAGACGTATCTCAGATAAGGATCCTGAGCTACTGGGAGTCAAGACCTCTGACATGGTTTGGGACACAGCTCAGCACCCCGCACTATACAAGTTTCAGCTTTGTCTCGGGGCTGTGGCCCCTGAGATCTTTTCCCATCATCCTCTCTTCCTCCTATGGTGCCTGTTTCCTCAGAGGGTGAGCTGCAGTGTGTTTGACTCTCCCCCTCTGTAAATAAAGTTTCTCGTTCACATCATTACACATGGGTTGCTTAGTCAAAGGGGAAATGTGTTTATAAATGGCCATAGACATCACTGGCCTTTGTCCTCGAAGCTGAACTATGTGGCGTTGTGTGGGAAGTCTTGTTTTCCCCTCAGCCTTGCCAGCATAGCAAGTTTCTAATATTTCATTGTTTTTCTGCTCTAGTGAGTGGGAAAAGCTTCCTTCATATCATTTAAATCTCACTTCTCTTGTTAAGGAGTTAAGCATCATTTCGCATATTTTAGGTGTATTTGTCCGTCTTTATTCTGGGAACTGGCAGTGTTTTATTGATCACCACCCTATTTTGTCCTAGGTTTCCAAGCATGCCTTACATTAATCAAATTAGCTGTAATGTGGGATGCAAGCATGCTCCTGAATTTATCATCTGGCTTCCAACTTTGCGCTTTGGAAAGTTCCAGGCATGTGCAGGAGTGGAGGTATGATCCACAAACTCCATGTCCTCACTACTCGACCTCGGTGGCTAGCAACACGTGGAGGATTGCTGCTGTAGCACGCCTCCCTCCTCCCCTCAGAGCTGCAGCACTTATCAGTCATCGGCATTCTATTTGTAGCTCTCTTTTTAAAAAATGATATAACACAATATTGTTATTACAAACACAAAATAATGATTATCCCTTAATATCAAGAAATAGTGTTCAGATTTCCCTGAACATACATTGGCTGTGTCATTTCAATCCATGATAACTCTTTTGACCTTAAAAGTCTTATTTTTTATTAAGAGCTTGGGCTCTTGTTCTGGCAGGTTTCCAATCTGGATTCTGCCAGATGCGTCTCCACCATGTTTCCAGCACGTCCCTCTGTCCTCTGCATTCTCTGTGAACTGGTAGCTAGATCTGCGGGGCTTCATTTGCTGTGGATTGCCTGGATGAGGGTGCCTCCTCCCAGAGCACACCAAGTCAGCTGTCTCTACCAGGACGCTGGCTGCTGCACAGAGGGCTTTTCTTAGTTAGGGTTTCGATTGCTGTGATAAAATATAGGACTAAAGCATGGGAAGAAACACTTTATTTTGGCTTACAGATAGCAACTCTCAGGTCATATTTCATCAGTGAAGAAAATCAGGGCAGGAGCTCAAGGCAGGAACCTGGAGGCAGGAACTGAAGCAGAGACCATGAGGAAATAGTGCTTACTGGCTTTTCCTCGTGGTTTGCTCGGCTTGCTTTCTTATACAACTCAGAACCACCTACCTTCCCAGGGGTGAAACCACAGTGGGCCCTCCCACGTCAATCATCAATCAAGAAAACGGAGGCGTTTTCTCAATTAAGATTCCCTCTTCCCAGACATGCCTAGGTTTTTGTCAAGTTGACAAAAAAACTGAGCCATATATTTGCTTTCCAAATCTTATTCATTCTTCACTTATTACCTAAAATATATCTCTGAAGAAAAACTTCTTATCAATTATTTGATAACACAGAAGTATAAGTCATACAGAAAAGGCATGATAGACGTTTGATTTTTTTTTTTTACAGCCCCCTTTTAAAAAAATTGATGCTGGTCTTCATAGGCCTGGAGAGAGGGCCTGGCAGTTAAAAACCCTGCAGAGGTTCAGTTCCCAGCACCTGCATGGCAGCTCGCAACTGCCTGTAACATCAATTCTGGGGGATGTGACTCCCCCCTTTTGGCCTCCATGGGTACTGCAGGCATGTGCTGCACATTCATACACACATGCACACACTTATGCGCGTAAGTTAAAATTTAACAAATGAAATAAAATAAAAATAAACAAAACTTCCAAATATTTAAAAAATATTGCTGCTCTTCTTAAGGTTCACTGAGGGTTTTTTAAAATTAGAACCGTAAACTCATCTTCTTTTGTATGCTTTGTGTTTTGATCCATCATAGTCATTGTCTTTATTGATGCTCTAGTTGTTCAAGCTTTGGCCAGTGGGAGCCCCTGTCCCAGGACCTTTTTACCCTTTAGGACAGCCTCAGCCAACATTGTCAAGCTTCTTGCTTTCACTCTGGCAGTCTGTTGTGGGTCTCTCTTGTCTATTTCCTGCTCAGCAGCTGGAGTCAGCCTTTTCTCCCGGGAGCCTTGCTTCTTTAGTGGGGAAACGGTGTTTTGAGACAGTACAGCCATGCTCATGAAACGATCTATTCTAATTAGTATGCACAGCACTACCACTGCTGTATAAAGCAAATAGTTTCTACTCCAAGGTTATGAAGAATAAGAATATGCTTACTAAAGTAAAACTATCAGCAGGCCCAGAGAACACAATGGGCATGGGAAAATATCAAGTTAGGAAACCAGAAAAGAAAATCAAGCAAATCCTTAAGATGCAGAACAAAACGATAAAGAGAAAAATACACAGCAAAAAAAAAAAAACATTTTAAGAAGCATAGGAAACAGTTTCAAGAGTTTCAATTTTCAACAATACAAATTCCAGAACGAAAAGAAAGGAGATAATGACATTGTGTGCAGTGAATCCTCTGTGCTTAAGAGTTTCACATAACAGGATCCACACAAGCATGGATTAAGGTTCAGGGGGAGGCTGCATTTTGTACTAAGGAGGTACTGACATTTCTGATATCATCCCTTAAACAATATATAAAAAACCAAAACCAAACCTATTCCTTCATGTAGTGTGCTTTGGCATTTCTCAGAAGGCCTGAACACCACCTGGCCAGAAATGTGCTCTTTCTTCTCCCAACGGAAGGCCTGAGCACCATGGGCTTTCAGCCAGAAAAGGGTGAAGCTCTGATCAAAGGATCTGCTTCTCCCAGGAATGCCTGTCTCCAGCCGAGAAGGGTGAAACATGGAACCCAGAGCCAGACCAGAAGATCTCTAGTTTAGCTGGAGGTTCAGGAGAAAAGATTTCTCCGCAATAAATGTTACTGCTCCTTCAGCTGGGCTGCCAGCACCTGGCCAGATGGCTGCAGGGAGCTCAGGACTCCAAAACCGGAGCCAGGCAGCAGCGAGGTCCTGACCTGACTCAGCTACTCAGCGGCTGCTTGGAGAACAGGAGGTAATGGAGGTTTGGCTTGGATCTTCAAAACCCAGAGGCGGTGGCTGACGCCTGGTTTAGCCACAGCAGACAGAACGGCTGCTTCAAGAACAGCCAGCTGCTCCTTTATGCAGATGGGCACTGCAGTGGTCCATAGGCAGAGCAGCATGAGAAAGATGTTGGCATTGATCAACACCGACATGCCGATGAATGGCAGAGGCTCAAGTGGGGCCAGGGCTGCATGGCTGCCTGACCAGCAGTCACACCCAAGGGTCCAGAGGCAAATCCTTCAGGGAGGAGTAAATGAGGAGTCTCAGATGATCTTTGATGAAACAAATGGTGGTGGTCCCTTTATTTCACATAAAACAGGGACTTATAAACCTTGGGCAGTAGGAGGGGTTTCAGCAGTGGATGTGTTTGAGTCAATGGAGCTAGGAGTGCCAGGGATACTTCATTTCCACACAGCAACACAGTCCTATCACGAGAAGGGGAGTGCAGCAGGCAGAGGGCCTTAGATTTATTCATTTTATGTTTGAGTGCTCTGCCTACATGCGTGACTATGTGCCCTGCATGAGGTCAGAATTGGACATCAGATCCCCTGGGACTGGAGTTAGAAGTGGTTGTGAACCTCCATGTAGATGGTGGAAATTTAAACCTGGGTACTCTGCAAGAACAAGTGCTCTCAACCGCTAGGCTATCTCTCCACATCTGAGGCTTTCTCGATTGGCTAGTTTTAAAAGAATCAGCACAAAGGAAGTGAAGAAAAGGGGAAAAGAGTTGGCGCATCCAGGCCATCAAGCTCTAGGAATGGAGGTGGGACTTGTATAAACAAAAGTTTTACCAGGTGAGGGAGATTTTAAAAGATGGGAACAAAAGTTCTACAAGATGGGGGAGAATAAAGATGAGGCAGATTTATGGAATATTTGCCCTTAACAGGCTACCTTTGACAGAAAAAAAAAAACCCACTTTTCTCACATGTATGCATGTGTGAGTGAGTTTGTACACATGAATGCAGTGCTTATGGAGGCCATAACAGGGTATTAGACCCCCTGAAGCTGGAGTTACAGGAAATTGTGAGCTGCTTGACTTGGGTGCTGGGAACAGAACTGCAGTCCACTGCAAGAGCAGTAAAAGCTATAAACTGCTGAGTCATATCTCCAGCCCTGTCTTAGTCGGAGTTTTATTGCTTCGATGAAACGCCATGAGTAAAGAATAACTTGGGGAGGAAAGAGTTTATTTGGCTTACACTTCCAGATCACAATCCATCATCGGAGGAAGCCAGGACAGGAACTCAAGCAGGCCTGGAACCTGGAGGCAGTTGCTGATGCAGAGGCCACAGAGGGGTGCTGCATACTAACTTGTTTCCCATGGCTTGTTCAGTCTGTTTTCTTACAGAAAGCAGGACCACCAGCCCAGGGATGTCACCACCTACAATAGGCTGGGCCCTCCCCATTGATCACTAATTGAGATAATACCTTACAGGGGAATCTCATGGAGGTATTTCTTCAACTGAGACTCCGTCCTTTCTGATGACTCTAGCTTGTGTCAAGTTGACACACTAAACCAGCCGTGAAAAAAAAAAAAAAAAAACAGTCAGTACAAGCCCCTTTGCATCTTATTCATTTTAATTGTTCATGTAACTCTATGCATATGAACAACCAAGCAAGAGGTCAAGTTCACAAAAGTCATTTAGCTGCCGAAACAGACCTATGTACATACAGCTTCAGCCTTTGCCTGCTTCTTCTTTGAAAGACCATCTACCTTCTGGGAACTACAGGGCTTAAGGGTAGGAGACAGGTTGTTATGAAGGGAAGAAAGGGCATGAAGAATAAACATAATAAGTTGACTTTGGAGCGGCTCTCAGTAGGAAAGTGCTGTGTGAGGCCTCTGGTCAGCCTGCAGTGGGGATAGCAGAGTTGAGGCTGCAGATCAGCCTTGCTGTCCACCTGCTTCTGCATAGCCTGTAAAATGCAAGTAGCCCTTCTACAATTGGGGGGGAAAAAAAAACAAAAGCAGGGTGCCTATAAAACATAAAATACATCCCAGAAGCATGGCAGTTCAAACACCAGGGCCCATAACTGAAGTTTTGCTGAGACAAAGGCACATTCTTCTGCTCACGTCTTATGATGGCTGCTTTCAAACCACAGTGGAATGGCTGCAGTAAACTCTCTATAGCTCTCTACAATGTTCACTATACAAAATCCTTCCCTTCGTGATAGTCTGCTGACCCCTAGCCTCAGGATGTAGTAGCAATATTCCCTCTGCTCAGTGATCCCATGACCAGATCTTTAATCTAAAATACCCCAAGGGTCAAGCATGGTTAATTTTTTTTTTCTGAAAGCTCATTGTCAGACACATTCTGGTAAAAGTTCAGACCTGTAAGATAAGATAGTGTTCAAAGATAAGACAAAGAAAGGTAAGATGAACTTGGAAAAAAAAATCAACAGGTTAAAGGAAGTAAAGGCATCAGATCACCAGAATTACCAGCTATATCAGAACCTATAAGACCAGGGGGCAGTGTTTCAAAGTCCTAAAATTCTGGAGTGGACCACATGTCATACTACATGATTGTGAAGAGAAAGACATTTCTCAAGTTACAAGGATTCAAACAATTAACCCATATTGTCTCTATTCAAAATATTGGCTCCAGAATTGTAGTAAACAAAGCAATAAGCTCTGACAGAAGAGAAATAAGCCAACTGTGCCAGCGGCATGTGACCCAGGAGAAACATCCGGAAGCAAAATAAATGAATATTGCAGAATAGTGGAGATTCATCTGCAGTGTGGAGAATGTTGCTTAGGCTCACTGTAAATGCAGGTTCTTGGTGCCGGGTCTATGGGTACAGGAGCAATAAGCTGTGGGTTTTTTTTCTGCTAGTTTTTATTTTAGTGTGCAGGGAGTTGAACTTAGAGCCTCAACTGAGCAAAGCCCCTAGACTTGGAAGCCACATTTCAGATGCAATTCTTCCCATTCATTTAGCCTCACTTTGAGGAATACATTGTACCTGACCACTTCCTGGAAGCAAAGTTTTGATCACAAGCATTCCGTCTTCATCTCTATGGTCCAATGGGGTCATTGGTAGGTTCCCTTAATCAGAGTGTTTATTCCAATATCCGCTCAGCATCAAGGCACTGTTTCTCTAGTCTATGTTCATGACATGACAGATGGAGATCACTATTTCTGGGGCTATTTTTTTCCTTCCAAAAGGATCACTTAACTGTCAGGAGAAAAGATATTTGTTTTGTATTTACATAAACAAGATATAGGAAGCTTATTCACAATTACAAGTGAACAGATAAAAATAATAAATAAACGTTGACAATAGTAAAATAACAAAAAGAGTCAAAAGGGCAGAACTAATCGACTTTATTTTCTATTTAGAATTGGACAGCACTTCATTGCATAAGACAGACAGGTGTTCCGGGTCTGAACAAGGGTTAGTTTTTTACACAAAACACACACACACACACACACACACACACACACAAGCTGGAAGTGAACACAGATCCCCTGGAAGAGTAAGCAGAGCCACTGAGCCATTTCTCCAGCCCCTCAAGGAGTCTTAATTGTTTCAATTTTCATCTTAAGTTAATATACTCGTTTCAAGTATCTTAATTGTTTTAATTTTCATCTTAATATAAAATTCTTCCCTTACCACTTAAATTTTCTTTTTTTTTTCTTTTCTCCTTTTAAATCCCTTAAAATTTTTAAGTATTAAAAATTTATGAGGAAGTATTTTAGCTTAGTTTTCAAACATCTGGTCTTTTTTTCTCTCAGGATTTATTGAATAACCCTGTGGGTTTCTGTATCTAATGTGTCCCACCCTCCCCATGAACAGAGTCAGGTCATGGCTCCGCTCTGTTCCTGAGAAACAGCCCTCCGTCCTGTGACCACTGTGGCTCCTGCTGGGGTCCACCACAAGCCACTTCTCTTCTCTCTGGTCCTCTCCAAATTGCCTTGGCTGCTTTTCTACACTGTTTAAAAATTACTAAAGTATTTATGAAATAAAAAAGTTATATTCTCATAAAGTAAAAAACAAAGCAAGGTTAAAAAATACTTTAAATGAATGCAAAAATCAAACAAAACATCCCATCAAGGAAAAAAAAAGTTTTAGACATTGAGTGGGTATTATTATATCTCTTAAGATAGCATAGCACAACAAAACTGAAGGGTTTGTATTTAATTTTGTGTTTAGCACCCGGGTTTAAAAGAAAAACAAAAATGTGTGAAATTAGAAAACTGCTGAACTTAAGACAAATGGGTTTTAATCATGTGTTGGTCCTAAAAGATTTCTCTGAAGTTATAAAACCAGGCGTTGGCTTGTTGCAGCTTTTTCTCTGCATGTTTCAGTTCTGTACTGAAATTATTCTCTTCTGTGTTCATTCGTGCCCTTATTACCTCTCTCCTCCACTAGCACTTGTTAGCTGTATTCTAAGTTTTCACTCTGTCATGTATTTTACACAACATTTACATTTAGTTTCATAAACATTTTCCCCAGTTGCTTAATTCTGGGTCTGTGTTTACATGACTTCAACATTTCTGTTTATATTACACAACACTGGTGTTTGGACTACATTTTCTACATTGCTAAATTAAAAAAGAAAGTTAAATCTCATCATTGGTTCTATTTATGGTTGGTTTTTTTTTTTTAAATAAGAAGCACCATATGCAGCTTGTCTTGTGTGTCTTCATAATCAATTTCCAGTTTCCTTTCTGTTTGAACTCCCTGGCCCTGACTCTCCTTTCTTCCCTTCAAGACATAGGCTCTTGTTCCACCCTGATGCTGACTGTGATTAGATGCTGTGGTGAACCCCCAAGCTGGCTTTTGTTTGTTAGGAAGGATTTATTCAAGACAGACCTGTAATCCTTAGTACTCAGGAGTCTGAGGTAAGAGAATCATGAGTTCAAGCCACCCTGGATAACTTAGTGAGAGCCTGTCTCAAAAAAGTAAAAAGGGGCCCAGGGACACAGCATAGTAATGAGCATGCACAAAACTGGGAGCAGTGAAGAAAGAAAATACTTGTTCCCATGTCTGAATACCTGGAGAACCTACACAACCCAGCTAGGAAGAAAGACTGGTTTCTCTGTGTGAATCTCCTGAGCACATGTGCATACATGTATGAACTTCACAGAGACTGCTCTTCACTCTTCTAAGCCCGTTCAGTGTCTCAAGTTCCATGGGAAGGACCCTGCTTACTCTTGTAATGGTTCACCGTTATCACTTCTACTCCATCACTTTGGTCTTATTTTTTCCCTCTGGAATTGTGTCTGGGACCTTTCCTCTCTATCAGAAATCTGAGTGCCAGTCATGTCTGCCTAAGTTACATATCAGAACTGTAATACTTCGGAAACTTTATTTTATACCCGCTTGGAATATTGTCGCATCAGAATGCAGATAGCTTCACTGAGTTCATTCTTTGAAGTCCTTCCATATTGCACAACACACATGGAAGTTCTCTGCTGTTCTTGGGGTTACATTTTCTTCCAGACAGAGTTCTTTGCTGTTTCCATTCAGTTCTGCATACATCACTGCTGCTGCGACCTGCATTTGCATACCCCCTCTCTCCTGTGTGTGTGTGTGTGCGTGCGTGCGTGGGTGCGTGTGTGTGTGTGTGTGGTAGGCAAGTGCTCCAACACTGAGCTATATTCTCAGCCTCCATTCTTTCCCTGCATCTTGCACGTGTTCATGGTGGCAGCCATATGCTCGAATCTATTGGTTCTGCTACTGTGGAGGTACAGGTTTCCTTTGCTCTTTATCAAGCCGAGGCTTGAGGACCCTGATTAGGAAAGGCAACACTGAGCCAGCTTGGGATTGAGAGGTCAGCTCTTGTCAGGAGTCTAAACACTGCTGTTTTCCAAGCATTCATTTTGTGACTAATATCTGGGAGACGCACCTTCACAGGAATGTGTCCTTTTCCTCTGGGCTTTGTGTCATTTTTCTCCACAGAGCAAAGAGCTCTAGCAAATGGCCCTTTTAGGGTCTAGTAGAGATGAGCAAGTTTTCATTCTGAAGAATTTTCCTTCTTTCCCCCTGAAAGCTGCATATTTACACTCTCCTTTCACTTTAGATCACAGGATACTATGAGAATGTTCTGTATCTCTTGTTCAGAAGCAGCTGAAAGAGAAACTATCCCATCAGCATAATGCCTAGTTGACCATTTGACATGTTAAAAGCTAGACCTCAGTGTCCAGGCTGGATTGGTAGGCACAGAAACTACAAAATGAGGAGGGTTGAGAATTTTAGTAAGTGAAGGAAAAGTTGAGAGAGTGATCAACTTTTTGGCCAGATGTGAACAGCAGGTATAAAACGCAAGCCAGGTCAGTTCCGTGGGATGTGCTGGTCTGCGACATTAAACTACCTGAAAATATCAATCAATTCTGAATCTGACAAACTGTGTTGGTTCTACCCTCTTGTCCCAAGAATAGGAGCAGTGTGAAGAGAAGGAAGCAAAAGCAAGAACACAGGTGCAAAGGGAACTCACAGTCAGAAATGAGCAGGGGCTGGGGAATGTTGATGGAAGAGTCAGTGTTGAAGGGGACACAAAACACAGCAACACAGATGTTTCAGATGTTTAATGATAAAAGTGAAAACTTTTCCTTGAAATAAAGTTTTGGTCACATTACAGCTTCATGGTTTTACTATGTCATATTGTAGTGGTTAACACTTCCTAAACTATTAATGTGGGTTTAATTAAGCCTTTTATATACACCTTTGTGTAGGTAAATATTGATGACATTATATGATTTTGAGAGGTTCTTTCAGGGTTTTGTTGCTCTATTTTGAGAAAGGATTTCACTACATAGGAACTCACTATTGTAGACCAGGCTAGCTTCAAACTCCCAGAGACTCATCTGCCTTGACCACATGCGAGCCACCATGCCTAAGTTCGTTTAGTATTTATTGAGAGAAAATTTATATACAATGCAATTTACAGGCCTGAATCTGCAACATAGTATATTTTGACAAATATCTTCAGCCACCCAAGCAACAGTTGGTCAGACCTTTCCATTATCTCAAAATGCTCCCTGTCCCCACTGTCAGGTCAACCTTAACTGCCTGTCCTTAAGCCCTCTGCTGACTGAATCTTGCATGCATGACATGCTCTTTGTATCTATCTACTTATGTTCATATTTTAAGGTTCAAGACATACTTGTGCTTTGGTTCTCTCTCTGCCTTTCTTTCTTTTCTTTCCTTCCTTTCTTTTAACATTTTTTTTCAAGACAGGGTTTCTCTGCGTAACAGCCCTGACTGTCCTGGACTCACTCTGTAGAACAGGCTAGTCTCAACTCACAGATACCTGCCTCCTCTGCCTCCCGAGTGTTGGGATTAAAGGCGTGAACTAGCTTTGGTTCTTTTTCATCACTTAGTAGTATACTATCTTATGGGTATGCCATAAGCAGATCCTCTGTTTTTCTGTTGTTAGACTCATGCTGCTTCAGACTTTTTGCTATTCTGTGTGTGTCTTTGTGTTGTTTAGCTTTCTGTCTATATAACAAACAGTTAAATAATTTCTTGTTAGTATAAGAGAGTTTTTGTTGTTGTTTACAACTTTGGAAGATTCAGTTCAGGACTGATTGGCCCTGTTGTTTTGGTCCCATGTGGTCAAGAAAAGCTACTCATCTCATGGCTGAATGAGGAAGAGACTAGACCCTGGTCTGTGCTAGTGACCTGAAGACCTCCACTCCATGACCTCCCTATAGCACCATAGGCTGGAACCCAAGCCTTCAAGACATCCAAATCCAAACTACAACAGTCCTCCTGACAACACATGCTTTTGTTTGACTTGGCTAAGAATTGGCTGTGGGATTTCTGGGCAGGTATATATTTAAGGCCACAGGAAACCATCATTCTTCTGAAAGGGTTGTTTCATTTTATTCTCTCAAAAGAAAGAAAATGCTATGCCTCTGCATCACCATCCATCAGTGTTGTCCATCTTCTTCTGTAAGCTATTCTGATAATGACACCTCGTCATGGTTTTAAGCAGCGTTTCCCTGGTGACCGACTAATGAGGCAGGCACCTCTTACTGTGCCGTTGTCCATTTTTAGTCCTTTTGAAGTGTCTAAGTCTCTTGCTTTTTAATAGATATTAGGTTCCAGTAACACTTTTAAAAAAAAAAAAAACAACTTCAATGCTGAGCAGTCATGTGCCGTTAAAGAGTATGTGGGGCAACAGTGAATCATATATGTGCAATGGTTGCACCAGGTCATATACTCCAGTGACACTGAAGCCACCTTAGCTTTGGGAAGCTCTCCATGGTGTTTGCACAATGATAAGGATGCCTGGCAGTAATGTCTCAGTATGGTGAGTCTGTCTCTATTCCAATTACCACTCCCATGCCGTGTTGTCTTTTGGTCTACAGCTCTATTCTTCTGAGGTTCTTTTGGGGACTCATGCTCTTTCCATTTAATGTAAGTTATGGAATTCCACTCAGCAGTTTTTGCCTGAGGAGTTTTCTGGGCTTTTTGGTGGGGTGATATTAAATCTATGGATCAATTTGGGGAGAGCAGAGTCTTTCAATTTACAATGATGGTTAATTCCCTATTTATTTAGACCTTTAAGTTCTTAAACCTACATTTTAAATGGAAAAGTATGTTATACACAACCCAAAGTGTGATTAAGTTAAAAGTGGTCAACTGTGAGGATTTGATTTTTCTCAAGTCTGTAGTTCTAAACAGACAGATAAGTACCTAGCATAACAACAGAGCCCCCAATAAGCACTGTGTTGATAAAGGTCACTAGACCGAGTCTGAGTTCTAGAGCATAACAACTTTTAAGTTGCAGTGGTAACTTAGTGAAGAAAATCATAGCAAAATAAAATATTAGTTGCATTTTCAGCCTTACACAAACAACATGACCAATATTATACCCAAAGATTGCTTCAACTTTTGTCACTCCAGACATCTTTCCTCTCTGTCCAGTTAAAATGTCCCAGTTGATTACCACTGTCCAGGCCAGGAGCCCTCTGCTGTTCCTGGGCCCCTGAACTTGTCCCCATGCCTCAGTCTTTCCTCTGCCAATGCAGCCATAGTAGCTTTTGAAGCACACAGCCACTTCATGTCTTTGTCCTTCCCATTAAACAAACAGTCAGACACAGCTACTTGGAGGAATCGCTTTTTAACTGACATGCAAATATATTCTCCATCTATTGATGATTATTAAGTTAGACATTTTAATTCCTTATTATTAGAAATTAAAAGCAAATGCTTAAAATAAATCGTCTAAATTAAAATATTTGAATCGCTACTTTGATTCCTAACCTAATTATAAAGTTATTAACTTGAAACTATGAAATTAAAATCCTGCATGAACTAGGCTCACCCTTCTGTCTCTCTGAAGACCATCTGAGTCTTGCCACCAGACCATGCTGCTTGCCGAGGAACAGGCATTAGATTGAATCTCCTTGTTTAATGCTTTTGAGTTGAGGATTCTAACTATAGCATAAATCATGATTTACAACATGATTAGCACTGACTCAATGTAAGCAAAACCCTCGCCACTGGGAAGCCTCATACCCTAGGACAGATAGCTGGCCACCATGTAGGTGACCTTAGAAGAAGACCTCTAAGTAATTTGCAAAAATGTACTTCAGCAGAAGGAACTCTTTACTCAAGAAAATAACAGCTTTTTTGTCTCAAAGTGGAATATCTGCTTAGTCTTCATAATTGATGACTCTATGATCCGCTCTGTAAACCTGGCATAATTATGTGGAGAGGAAATACAAAGCCAAAAGATGTAGTGTCTTGCTGCATTTCCGCTTGCCAGATTGGAAGAGAAGAAAGAGACTAATTATGCTGCATTCCAGCAGTTTCGATTGACAAAACAGCATCCATCATCTTTTGCATGACAAATTTTCTTTGCCTCCCCAACCCCAGCTCATGATAACATAATCACATTCCATTTTTTCCTAGCAAGGGGCCTGCATTTTCTTTCAGGCAAGACAACAGCTGCAATGCTCAACCTTGATATTGCCTTAAAATGGTAAAATGGCGGCTTTTGTTCTAGTCTTGGCAATTCTGGCTTTTAAACACTCCTGCCAGGAGACCACTCCTGCTTGGCAAATTTTCCCACTGCAAAAAGGAAAAAAAAAAGTGCATTTATCCCTGAGATGTTCATGGAGCTGTGCAAAGGAGCTCTCTATAGCACTTAGTGCTTGTCCATACTGTAATTTATCCTTGGGCCACATTGTTTTGGAACTGTGTTCAGAAGATGAACATTGCTCTCATGCTTTTTATAGCCTTGTAATTGCTAAAGGAGAATTGTCTTTGTGTCAGACCAAGCTGAACATTTTTATTCTCCTCTCTACTCATGTATCCTAGCATCAATGTTTTCTGAGAGTTGGGGACATCAGGCCAAAATCTTGTCAATAAAATCTCCATGCTTTATGGCAAAAATTCTCAGATCCTGAATTCGTACTGATAATAACTAATGTTTTAGAAGGCATTACTGCGTGACAAATTGTATTGTAAAGACTCACTGGTGAAATATCTGTCACAAAAACCACAGAATAAGTCCATTAAAAAGCCACAGAGCAAGTCCACCAAAAGCCATAGAATAAACCCACTGTTATTTTTGCTTTTTAAAGGGAGGGAAGAAGCTTTAGAGGATTGTACACAATTTTGTGAGAAATTATATCAAAATGTGTTGGATTTAAATCCAGGTAGTTAGAAGCCATCTCGGTGGCCTTGCCATCCTGTTTCCACTGTAGTTACTGCCTGTCTCAAATTCTTAGGAAGGCCACATCCCTAAGGGAGACAATTCCTCAAGGAGTAGCATACAGATTCTTAAAACCTATGTTATCCAATTCCCTGTCACAGTAACAAAAACTCCTGAGATTGGCAACTTACCAAAAAAAGAAAGGTTTATTTTGGCTCCTGGTTTCAGTGCATAGTCCCTGGGGCCCATTACTCTTTTTGGCTCATTGCATTATACTATGGTGGAATTGTCTGTTCACCTCATGGAAACAATGAAAGAAACAGAGCGGGACCTAATATCCCCCCTGCCCTGGTGACCTTCCTCCCTGCCACTAGGACCCTAATACTTCCATGGACTGGGACTGTGGCTTTGTCACAGAAGCCATTGCGAAACATCCCAGAGACAAACTGTATCAAAACGACAGGCTTACAAAGATTAGCTGGGCTTCACATGCAGGGGGCTTCCCTGAAGGCCCTCCTACTGATTTTAAGTGGCCACCCACGACTAGTCTGAGTGTCAGTGGTTCCCCTTCAGCCCCATGTGGTAGGACCGAAGGGCAATGAATAGTCGCACAGGTGAGTGGAAGGACTGTGGCTGCAGTGACTGGAGAGATCACAAAAATAGAGACAGAGAGGTGCTGAGGCGTCCAGCTCTCCAGCTTTCTCAGGCAGGTGCCAGACAGGTAACTCAAGAGGCTCCAGGATCACAGCCCCACCACCCACTGCTCACAGCCTCTCAAGACCTAAGCATAACCTTCCCAGGTGACCCTACAACTCCTAGGCACATAGATAAAATAAATGGCTAACCCTGTCTAAACCACTCTTTTGGGTGGTCTGACACCAAAACACCATGCAAGACAGCAGCAGAGAATACCTGCAAGAAAAGATCCACAAGCTCATAGATGAGCCAATTGTTAGCTGAGGACCCATTAGGATTTCTATTATGGGCACTGTGGGAGTAGATATTATCATTGATCAGGCGAGTGTTTCATAGAGCAGACCTTTCTTGAAAGGTGACATAATTCATTGCAAAAGCTATGAAAATTTTGTCCTGAGAACAATGAAAACTGTGTGAATCCAGAAATAAGACCAGACAGAGAGGCTTTGGCAGGGAAGGGAAGCTACAACCATGTCTTTGGCCTGCAGCAGGTGACATGTGTTGAGGCCAAGGTTATGGGGCCTTGCTGATGCTTTCCACATGGACACAGACCAGAAGAAGGAAAGTAGGGATCTAAGCCAAGAGCCTTTCTAGTGGCTCAGCCTTAGGGAAGCCACAGAGACAGAGCCTGAGGTCCAAGCATACAATGCAAGATCTGTTATAAGCTGAAAACTTTCAGCAAAGAGCTGAAGAGCTGAATATCATGTGGGGTCTGTCTTCTTTGGAGTCCCCAGGCTGGATGTGGAAGGGGGGGGCTCTGAAGGAGCACCATGGCTATGGGCAGGGATGAGGGAGTACACTTGGAGAGCTGGCACCCTGAGTTTTTTCCCTATGGGGAAATCAGAGTGGAAGGTAGACAAATACCCTAGAGATGTTCTGCATGGTAAATGGCCAATGTGTCTTTGCCTCTAGGAGGTTCTATGAGTGGAAGGGTACTCCTTTGGCACTCTGTACCCTCCCTCTCCTGGGATAGAATTGCTTCCCGACTCCTGGGCTGTGACAGGCCAGTCATGGAACACAAGAGAAAGTGCCGGTGAGTGTTTGGAAAGAGGCTGCCTCTTCCTTTATGAGAGACATAAAGCTGGGACTTCTGCCAGCCCCACTCTGGAGTCAGCCATTATCCTAGTTGACGTCACTCTGGTAATGTTACATCTTTTTAAAATTTAAACAATCCAGATTAGGTTTTCTGCTAGCTGCAGCCAATGATCTCTAGCTGATACACTTGTCATAGTTTTATGCACGAAATAAAATCTTTTTCTTGCTTTGTCACCCCAAGAACAGTGTTTTCCTCTTATGTACAGTTTTGCTCTTTTTCTTTCCCCTTCATCACCAAGAGGAGCAGATAGCGTACAATATGATATCCAGGGACAGGGAGAAGCAGAGGCAGAGACCGTATCCACAGCTTCTATTATACAGCAAACTGTTATAATGGTTCCGTGGTAGGTTATCACCTCACTCTCACTGTGCCTAATTTAACGCTATGATGGATACGTAGTTACGGAAAGAAGCATGGCACCTGTGCTTTTGGTGCCAGTCATGGTTTCAAGTATCCATTGGGAGTTTTGTAACAATGTGTACACACGTGGTGGTTTGACTGGCAATGTCCAGGCTCAGATGTTTGAGCATTTGGACCCTAGTTAGTGGTGCTGTTTGGGGATAGTGGGGTTTTGTGCCTTGTTAGAGAAAGTGAGAGTTAAAAGACTCGTGCTGTTTGAAGTTCATGCTCTCTGCTTTTTGCCTGCTCCAGCTGCCATGCCTACCTGCTGCTTAGCTTCCCCACCACGGTGGAGATGGACTCTCATTCCTCTGGAACTGTAATCCCTAATAAACCCTCTCCTCTATAAGTTGCCTTGGTCCTGGTGTTTTACCACAGCGACGGAAAGTGACTAATACAGCACATTGTCAGACTGTGGTCCTCACACTGTGATTCAAGTAAGTCCAAGGAAGGGCACACAAAAACCAAGTCAGGAACCACTTGTTATAGCTGTCACCATAGACTACAGTGTGCAAGTGAAGAGTGTTAATACGCATTCCTGCCAAGTGAGGGTGGGACAAGCCACAGTCCCTGCCACACCAGCACTGTGACCTTTCAAGCAGGAGAGATAGAGGCAATTTTCTTAATCTCTCCAAACCTCAGCTAAATTAGTCTATGTAAGACTGATGTCTTACTCATTAAATGTATTTTACGCATCTTCACTTCATGTAGCTTATACTGCTAAAACACAATAAGTTCTGGGCCACAAGGGCCCAAGGAGAAGATTCCTGCAGTAACACAGTGAATGTAGACAGCACAATCTAGTGCACTTTACTGGCAGGACCACTTTGCTGCAGTTCTTGCCTTGAGTCTGCTTGCTAACAAGGTGACCCTTCTACCTTGATTTACCTTGCTGAAAAACAAAGGGTGTTTGATTCCAAATCAAAGATAGCATGGTTAGCCAGAATTAAATCCTATGTCTTCATGAATACATTTTCTCGGAGAAGAGAAATTATTATTTGCAGAAGGCAATAAAGTTATCAAGATGTAAAAACTTGAACTTACAACAGCCCCCTGTCTCTAATGTTTGTGCTCTTGTGTACCACCCTACACATATTCCAGAGAGGTCTATACAACACTGAGTTGCTCAACCATCAGCCATTCATGTGCAGCTCCTCAGCTTCCTTGTTTTGATGAGTTTGTCTGTCAGACCATGTACTATTGAAGATGCCCTCAAACTCAGACTTGCCTTGTCGACTGGGTTTCCTCTGACTGACTGCACAGGACTATTCTTCTTTCACAACTTTCAGCAGCAAGTGTTGGACACCCATCTTTTCCAACTATACAGGTCACAAGTCTGGCATTTCCAGATGAACTCTCTTTCTCAGCTGTGTTTTTTAAAAAAGTGTCACATAGCCCTCAGGGAGATTACAAGTCCAACCCTTTTCTGATAAGAAACCTGTTCAGCAAGCACCTGGGGATTCCTGGAGACACCCACCCTATGCTGAGATGTCTTGACTTTCAACCAATGACCTCTAACTGAGCCTGGAGTTCTTCGCATAGGACAATTAAGTACTGCTTTCCCCCTCTTATAAGAGGGCTGTTTTGTTACATGTAAATCAAGTATCCCTGGTACCCCTAGCCCAAGCAAATCAAACACATTCACCCTTAGAACCCCTCCCACTGCCCAAGGTCTATAAATGTCCCTATTTATGAAATAAACTCTCTCACTCCACTCCTACACCATGACTGCTTGAGACTCTTCATTTATTCTGGGCAAGGAAGGGTTCCCTGAATAATTGCTGCTGACTGCTATAAGCTTGGCTGCCAATCAGGCAGCTGCCTAAGCTTCTGAACTACCCAGGGCTTAACTGCTGGTCAGTCAGATACTTGCTACTGGCTGCTGTGAGCTTCCACCATTCACCAGCATGCAGAACTGCCTGGGCAGCCATTGATCTGCACCAGGTTGAACTGTCTCATTGGACCTGCCTTCCAGTTGGTTTCCGGCTTTTGCCCGCACCCCTACCATTAATACAGTGGCTTAACTGGAAGGCTCTAACACTGCAGTATTGTCACAGGCTTTTGGAACAACCCAACTTCCACTGCTATTTGTTACCAGCAATTTCATTTAAAAAGAGCTAACTGTAACACCCAATGGAAAACACATTTTCACCTCCCCCAGTGAGAGTAGGAGCCTTGCCTAGTGCACGGGCCCTCTCCTGAGCACTGTAATTGTTCTTGAGAGAAATGGAACCTTTGATTCTGGGGATACCTCTGTTCCTGTCCAGAAGAAAACAGTGCCTGAATTGCCTTCGGGAGAAACATGTACGTCTGTTTCCTGCCCAAAAGCCTGGCAGGGGGAAATGAAGACAGCCTCACCCCGACAGTCCAGGTTACCACCGAACACACAACAACAATCTTTTATCTCTTATCACTTGACAAAGTGGAATTTTGCTCTTGGTGCTTAGGTTGGATAGTTTAATGAAGTTGGGTAACTTAATGAATCATTAAGCTTTCCTTCACTTTTGGCTCATGACTTCAGCAGTTGCAACCCATGGTCACTTGTCCCTGTTGCTTAGGACCTGTGGCAACTCAGCACATTGTTACGGGAGGCATGACAGGAGGCTGCTCCTGCCACAGCAGCCAAGAGGCAGGGGGCCGGAGGGATGACGTCCAAGAATTCCTTCAAGGGCCTGTGCAAATGACCTTCCTTCTTTTACTTAGGCACCTCCACTTAGAAGTTCGCCAACTCTCAAAGGTGCTACAGGCTGGTGATCAAGCCTTCAAACGGCGTCGACTGGGGACAGTCCAGAGCCAAACTGTGTCACTTATTGTCATCTGAACTGTCTGGCCCAGATGTCACTCATTTTCATGAAATATTAGTGATCCATTGTTCTCTTGTCTTGTTTCCCCTCCTTTCTGGAACGTCCTGAGCTCGCTCTTCTCCCTATGTAAAAGCCACCTCCAGAAACTTTTAGCAATTGGGTACTTTCTAACTATAAAACTGGCAGAGAGGAGACCATGAGGAAATGGAGTTTTGGATGTTATGTGTCTGACTTCCCAAGCAGCTAGAGCCAAGACCACTTAAGGGATTAGATGGTCCTCAGATCAAAAGCATTAAATCCCTGGACTGTAAAGAAACCAAACTACTTTTCTCATGAGAGCAAAGAAGTCACGAAGGGAAGAAGCTTTAGCTAAAGATAGAAATTAAACCCCAAATGATGGAGGTCTAGCTTGTAAAGGTTCAGAGGAAAGTTTGAGATCTCTTCAGAGACTGTTGGGGCTGTTGATGTGATATTTTGAATTGAGAAAATGTAGTTTCTGGTCAGCTGGGACAGAAGAGTCAGCTGTGATTAACAAGAGACCAGAACCACTGAAATGAAACCTTTGCTTTACTGGGACAATTAATACTAGTTAGCTGGGGCTAAAATAATCAGCTGTAATTAAGAAAAATCTATCACCGAGGCAAAATATTCTCAGAAATATTTTCTCAGAGTCAGCACACAGAAACTGTGGTTCAGAGGGTTCCAAGGCTGCAGCTCATGCTGATAGCCAAACTTAGCAAATGTGTAAGAGTCTCCCCCATAGGCTGGTTTTGAAGGTGTGAAAAGATCAAAAAGAGCATCTGAGACTTGGCACCTCAAAAATCCAGGGGTATCCATTGGTGAACATGAAGCTTTGGCCACAGGGTCATGGGGAAAAGCCTTGGCACTATAAGGCGGGGTCAGAGACCCTGAAGAGAGGCCAGGCGGCCATTGATGAAGGTGAAACCTGTGGTGGCCCCAGCATTTTGGAGATGCCATAACAATAGGATGTTGCAAGGACAACAACAACTGTAGAGCAGAACTGGCATGAGTCTGTGAGACAAGCTATGCGAGCGGTGAATATGGCAAAACTAGAGAAATGGAGCTAGCCAAGCCCTTTGGAGCCCAGAATGTTGTGAGTGAATCCCAGACGCTGAACACAACGTAACAGTGTTGTTTACACGGTTGGACTTTGTTTTTGCTTTGATTTGATTGAGGATGTGCCCAGGTTCTTCCCCCATGGGGTCAGAAACTGTATAACTTGTTTTTTATTTACAGGAGCCCACAGTTGAAAGACTTTGGACTTTTAAAAAGACACTTGATTTTTAAAGAAAACATGGACTTCTAAAGTGTTGAAAAAATTTAAGGACCACAGGACTTCTAACGATGTACTACGTTTTATATTGCGGTATTAATAGGAGCTCTCAGGATAAACAGAAAGGTGAGTGTGGTGATTTAATAGTGATATACTGGTATGTCAAGTTGACAAGAGGTTAGTTTTTGTCAGTTTTTGTCAAGCTAGAGTTATCTGGGAAGAGAAATCTCAACTGAGAAAATGAGTAGAAAGCAAACTAAGGCAGCTATCAGCCAGGTAGTGGTGGTGCATGCCTTAACCCCAGCACTTGGGAGGAGGAAGCAGGGAGATCTCTGTGAGTCTGAGGCCAGCCTGTTCTACAGAGCAAGTGCCAGGACAATTAGGGCTACCCAGAGAAACCCTATCTCAAAAAACAGCAAAAACATAGAAAGCTATCAACTCCCTTTTCTAAAAGAAGGTGACTGGGGCACTAGAATCTTTGTGAATAAAATAATTTAGTATGACTATAAGCCTGTGAGACATTTATTATGATTCATAATGACATATTAACACAACAACCAGTAACCCAAATAGTTTCTCTTGTAAGAGAAAATGTATTCATGAAGACATGGGCTTCCTTAAGGGGCAACCATGGTATCTTTGATTTGGAATAAAAACAGTCCAGTAACTCTTCTGTTTTTTTTTTTTTTTTTTATCAAGGTAAATCAAGGTAGAAAGGTCACCAGTTAACAAACAGTCTCAAGGCAAGAAGACACAAGTCCCACAAGTAAAGCGTGCACCAGCCCATGCCAACTACCTTTACCCAGTTACCTCAGGAGTTTTCTCCTTCCACAGTGTCACACTGCAAGCTGTATGAACTGTGTGTGGTGAGGCTATTCAAGCTATGCCTAATTAAAAAAAAAAAAAGTAAACATCAAATCAACAGAGAAAAGAGTCACACAATCATATTAGATGCACACAATTTGATCAGTCTAACTCACAATTAAAATAAAATCTTTGTAAAATAAAGGAGCTTCTCTATTGATAGAAAGACAGCTACAGAAACCAAAGCTCTGACACCACACACCGTGATTGAGAACGAGGAGCTTCCATACCCAGGTGTTCCTTCTCACACCATTCTCTTTAGTCATGCACTAGAACTTTGACCTAAGCTAAGACAGGAAAGACAAGTAAAACATATACAGACTGAGCAGGAATAACGTATGCTCTAATTTCAGGTGATTATCTGTGTATCTCAGAGTATCGACAGGGAAAACTCCTGGGAGTTTGCGTTGTCATCGTTACTTGTCAATGTGACAGAATCTAGAATCACCTGGGGAGGTGGGCCTCGGAGGGATTGTCTAGACTAAAGATGGCCTCCGGGAGTGACTGTAGAGGCTTATCTTGATTATGTTAATTGAAATGGGAAGGACCGTCTTAATTGTGGGAGGGATCATTCCTTGGGCAGGGAATCCTGGACTGTGTAAAATGGAGAAAAAGCATCAGAAGCTGATCACTAGCATGCATGAGTGCATCTCTCTCTGCTTCCAGTGAATGTGATGTGCAGCTGCCTCAAGCCCCTGCCACCTTGGTTTTACCACAGCGATGGGCTAACTGTACTCCTGAGCTGAGAGCTAGAATAAACCCTTTCTTCTTCAGGTTTCTGTGTCAGAGTATTTTATCCTAGTAACAGGAAAGAAACTAAGAAGTGCTTATAGTAAAGTAACATATTACAAAGCCAACTGTTTTCCTGTAGAACAAACTACTGAGACTCCAGAATGAAAATACAATATTAGTAGTAGTAGTAAGCCCAAGTGAAATATAAGTCAAAAATCTAAGAAAATCTGATATATCTATGTGAGGAAAACTATAAAAGTCTGATTCAAGATATCAAACATCTAAATAAATAGAAATCTATTGCATGTTCAATGATGGGAAAGGAAGGCTCAATAGTGTCAACATCTTGACAATGAATTTGATGTGGCCAGAATCAAAACTCCCGCAAGTTATTTTGTAGATATTGGAAAACTGAGTCTAAAGTTCATATGCAGGGGCAAAAGACACCAACTAGGCAACTGATATTGAAGGAGAGTAAGGAAAGAGTGACGCCTCTGAAGATTGGGCCCTGCACCTCACCAGGAAGCACAGGAGACCTGGCCCTGGTTGGTGTGTGTCTTTCGAGTGATCTGAGGGCGTGAGGGTGTGAGAGTTGGCCCTTCCACTTGTCTGCCATGCGAGGGCATGGGCTAGGGAGAGATGCCCTTCCATCTTCTTCTCCCACCCAATAGACACAGCACAATAGACACAGCCCTCCTGCTGTGGGCACTGTTGAGGCAGCCCCAGGGAATGAGAGTGGGAAGCTGGCTCAGCCCCTTGGCTGCTGTGGCATTGGGTGAGCTAGCTCTGGAAGTGCTGGAAATCTCATCCTGGTGGTGTGGGTGGGAGAGAGCTGGTAGGCTGACCAGCTCAGCTACAACCCAGATCCAGATTCAGGGTTTTGTTGGCCCACCTCAACATCTACCCCACCTATGAACTGCCTACTCGTGTGAGATCCAAAGCTGCAGGATCTCCACAACACCGGGCAACAACAGAATAGCTGAGAGAAGTCCCAGTGAGAATCTAGTCTTGAACCAGACCAATGACTCACTGTAGTGAACATTATTGCAAGTAAAGAAGTATAGACAAAAGGATATAGTGTGGAACACACTGTGAGAAACTACAGCTTCCACAGTGAGACTTTTTTTCCCCCTTTGGCAGGGAGGTTGCAAGGGCAGAGGGCAGGTACAAAGAAATAGGGAAATGAGTAGAATTGGGGTGCACAATTCTTTGTGAAATTCACAAAGAAGCAGTAAAAAGTTAAATTGAAAAAAAAAAGTGTGCCACCTCACTCCAATACCCACTAAAAAGACACAACAACCAAGACAATGCAGCGTTGCTAAAAGAAGGAGAGAACGCAGATCAATGAAACAGAGGAGAAAGCACAAATGCAGCCTCTCAGAATCACGCGAGTGTGGGTAACGAATCTCGAACAGAGAGACAGAACATTACAATAGAGAGAAGAAAATCTTTTCACAAAGTGGTGAAGGAACAACTGACATCTAGACCAATTTACACCTCACACAAAAATTAACCCAGAACAGGTTTTTAAAAAAATTACATGTAAAATACAAAATTAAAATTCTTTAAAAAAAATAACAACAGGAGAAAATTTAGATGCCTTTGGGGTTAGTGATGGCTTTTTAAATACAATACCAAATGCTTCACAAAGGAAAGAATAATTAATCTATTAATAACGATTAAATAACTAATCATTTTATGAAAATGAACAAGTTTTTTTGCTCTATGAAACACTATAAAAAGATAAAAAGAGGGGACAAAAAGCAGGAAAAGATTCAGCTCCCAGCACCCACATTGGGCAGCACATAGATACCTTTAACTCCAGCTTCAGAGGATCCAAAGCCCTGTGGATAGCCACACATATATGAGATACATGCATACATACACATAAATAAAAATAAATCTTTAAAAAGAAAAAGAGAAGCTACATACTTGAAAAAATGCTACAAAAGACATGTCTGATAAATGGCTGACACCTAAAGCATACAAAGATATCTTCAAGCTCAATGATCAGAAAATAATTTTTAAATGAGCGTGTTAGTTACTTTTGTTGTTGCTGTAATTAAATACATGATAGGAGGAACTTAGATAAAAGAGCACCACAGCAATGGGAGCAGGAGGCTGCTGGCCCACATTTCAGCTACCAGGAAACAGAGAGAGGAAACACCAGTGCTCGACTCACTGCTTCCTTCTTCCTCTTGTTTTGTTTTGTTTTTTAATCCAGTTCAAGAGCCCAGCCCAAAGGATGGTCCCATGCATAATCAGGGTAGCTCTCTCCTCCTCAGTTAATCCTCTCTGGAAACACCCTCATAGGCACACCCCAAGGTGTGCCTCACTATTGCCCAAGTGTTCCTTACTCTACTCTAATTGACAACCACTGAAATTAAGCACCACAAAGGCCAGAGAATAGATCTGTCTGAAGAGGATGCAAAGGGAGTACCTTAGTATTCTATTGCTGTGAAGATACCAACCATGGCAACTCTTATTAAAAAAAAATTTCATTGGGGCTGGCTTACTTCATTATTGTCATGGCGGGAAGCATGGCAGAACATAGACATGGTGCTGGAGAGATAACTGAGAGCTCTACATTTGCATCTGCAGGTAGCAAGTAGGATAGGAGAAGGAGAGACCCTGGGCTGGCACGGGCTTTTGAAATCCCAAAGCCCACCCTCAGTGACACACTTCTTCCAACAAGGCCACACCTACCACAACAAGGCCATACCTACTCCAATAAGGCCCTGTCTTCAAATCCTTTCAAACAGTGCCACTCCCTAAGATTCAAATATATGAGCCTAGGAAGGCCATTCTTATTCAAACACCACAGCTTGCAAACAAGCACACGTGTTCTTAGAGCACCACAAACTAAAACAACTGAAATAGCCAACTGACATAACAGAACACAGTTAAATGCTGATCAGGAATAAAGCAACAGAGTCACTCATTACTGATAACATGGCATGGAACACAACACGCTTTTACCATGCAACCCAGTAGCCACATTTCTTGGTGCTGACACAATTAACTGAAAATTTAGATACACACACCTACAAATAATCCATAGTCTTTATTCATAATCACCCAAACCAGGAAGCAATTAATATGCTCTTCAGTTCATGGACATCAAAATAAACTGGTATAGCCATTCAATAGAATTATGCAACACTAAAAATAGGTGAGTTATCAAGCCATGAAAAGAGATAGGAGGAAACATATGACGTTACTAAATGACTACAGTGTTACAGGGTAGAGTATTTGTAAAATAAGTACTGAAACTAAATCATTTAGAAATGTGTTTATCAATAAGTCCAGAGCCTGAGAGATAACAGCTCATAAGAGAGAAGAGCACATTTTATTTCTGCTACCAGAGGCAGTGCAGGCTGCTGGGCAGCCCTAAGCTACCATCAAGAACTCTTTGCACTCTCTTCTTGTCATCTTGTGGGTATGATCCACATCTTATACAGTCAGCCATTCACATTTGCCATTTCCTAGTCTGCAGATTCAAACAACTGCAGATCCAAAATATCTTGCCTTAATGTTCTATTGCTGTGAAGAGACACCATGGCCACAGCAACCCTTATAAAAGACAGCATTTAACTGGGGGCTTGCTTACAGATTCAGAGGTTTAGTTCATTATCATCATGTACTCACATGCATAGACACACACACACACATAAACATAATCAAAACTTAAAATCTTTAAAAATTTGCTTTGTACTAAAGATGTATATGGTTGCATTGGTGGTGGTGTTGGTATCCCCTAAATAGTACGGTATAACAAGCTGTTTATGGTTTCAATGATACTGAATTGGGTATTATAAACCTGACAATTATGCTCTGTATAATATACATATTATTGCTACTATGATGATTATAGGATTTACAACATGTGCACTGAGTGTATGCAACTACTCTACTGCCATAGATAAGGTACTTGCTCAGTGGAAGATTGGTAGCAGGGGGGAGGGACAGCTGTGGCACCAATGCCCTGAGGCCACCATGAAACAGGTCTCTTTCCGAGACAACTATCAGGCATGCCGGCAGGAGGAAACGACAAGAAGCTCGAGCTGGCTGAGCTGGCCCTTTTCCTGTTTGTTGTGTCAGGGGTCTCGTTCCAGCTGGCCTGGAAGCCATTATGTAATCTCCTACTTCTGCCTCCAGAGTGCTGGGGTTGAAGGCATACACCATCATGGTCAGCCCATGTTGTCCCAAACCAGTCCTCAGCAACAACCATGCAGAGCCAGCAATCAGATGTTGGTCATCTGGCATCCTTTCTGCAGAGACAACTGAGAAGTAGGTTCTTTGTCTTGTCTTATTTACCTTGTCTTTTTTTTTTTAACCTTTTTTTCCTAAAATAGTATCTACATAAGTGAAGGAGAAGTGAATAATGAGTAAGATCAACTCTAGAAACTTGGAATGTTGCCCAAATTTAAAGTCTGGGCACAAACATGTTCCCAGAGGGCACAGCTGGGTCAGTTGTCAGTGCCTCTGTGTGACGTTTCAGATCACCCCTTCCCCAGACTATTCTTGTTCTCTGTGGGTCTTCTATCCAGCTTATGTGAGTTTGCTTGAACTGTTGTAACAAAGTACCACAGGCTTAACAGCAGACCTTTGCGTTCTCAGAGCTGGAGGACAGCAGTTCCACATCAAAGTGTCAGTCAGCAGGCTGAGCGATGTGAGGGACAATCTTCCAGCCCTCCTTTCTGAATGGATGAGCAACTTCTCCCATATCAACTCCCATAACAATTCCCATCAATATTTGTCTGTCTTCAAACTTCCCCTTTTCATAAGGGCTCCCACCCATCATGGTGGGTTAGAGGTCCTCTGAAGAACTTCTTGTCAGTTTAATCACATCTGTTGAGACCTTATTTTCTTCAAGGGTTTACATAGTGGAACCCGTAAACACTTTTCCATCATCCACATGACCTCAGTGATCCCACTGAAACACAATGACATCAGCCCAATTTACTCAACAGATATACACAATGTGGCTGACTGGGCCAGTAACTCTTCCCTAGTAGAGATGTTCACATGACCCATCCAATCCCAGGCTAGCCTGGAAAGCTCTGCTCCCCAAGGAACCTATGAAAACCCTGTGTTCTGCCCAGTTCTCTTCTGCTTCTTGCCTTAGTAAAGGCAGCCACCCTCCTGGGTTTTTACCACCCAATAAATGTCTTGTGTGAGGTTTGTTGTGTGGTGTGACTCTGTGGTATTCCTTGGCTCCCGTCTGCCAGTATACCTTTCTGAGCAGAGCTGTAACATTTTCATTGCGCAGGCTTCTCCCTGCGGGAACTTCACTATGCTGGAGCGGAGCTGGAGCGCTTTCACTGGGGAACGTTTCCCCCACCCCCAGCAGAGCAGAGCAGCAACACTTAGGAAAAGCAGACCTTTTCTGCCCAAGTCCAAGTGGAGACCAAAGCTTTTGGAAAGATTCAGATGAACAGGGATCTCACTCCACTGTCGCTGACTGAGGATGAAGGTGGTGGTGGTGGTGAGTTAAGCCCTTCAGGATGGGAATAGCCTTATGTTGAAAGCCAGTAAGAAATGGAATCCTGAGCCCCATAATCTCAATGAACTGAATTCTCCCAGTCTCACACGGATACAGTAAATACCCCATCCCCCACCCCCAAAAGGTTCCAAACATCCCTTTAAAATCCTAAGTCCTCCTGGTGAGAGCCATGCAAGCCTTCTGAGCAAGCAATCTATTTGTGCTTTTTCTGCCACCGAATGGGTTTTTATTTATTGAGGCAGGAAAAGGAAGCTATGACACTCAAGTCAACCTGGTCTGTGGTGAAATGTCACTGCAGAAGGCCTCCTTCTGTCTGCTTTCATGAAGTTCTCCTTATTTAATTTGTTTAAGTTTAATTTTTAGTTTATGAATGTTTGCCTGCACACATGTACATGCACTGTGTTGTGCAGGACCCTTGGAGGCTACAAGAAGGTGACAGATACTCTGGAACTAAATGGCAGAGGCTTGGGACCATCATGTGGGTGCTAGGGATTGAACCTGGGTCCTTTGCAAGAGCACCCAGTACTCTTAACTGAGGGGTCTCTGTGTCCCCCTTTAATTTTCTTTCCGTGCTTCTAACTCACCAATGCAACATTATATAATTATCTGTCTTCTTGTATCTCACCTCACTCTCCTAGTGCGTGTGAGCTCTGTAAAGGATAGAGCACTTGGCTTTGACCTCTTGTAGACAGGAACTTAGTATTTGTTGAAGGAATAAATGGCATCAATAGCATTGAGTTTTATTTGATGTTTTCTTTATATGGATAACCAATTGGGCTCTTCCTTAGTTTGTTAATGGGTAGGCTGATTTACAAAGACTACAATTTTTAAGAATTCTTGGCTTTGGGATAAAATTCATATGGTCTTGGTGAGATAGAGAGAATTTATGTACAATGTATATGTGCAGGTGCCCATGGAGGCCAGGGAGGAGTTCCAGATCCCTGGGGACTGGAGTTGTAAATTGCTGTGAGCCTCCACATGGGTGCTAAGAACCAAACCTGGGTCCTCTGGAAGAACAAGAAGTACTGTTAACTGTTGGGTCATCTCTCCAGCCACTGAAGGTTTGTCACATTGTTTGCATCTCTATGAAACCAAAATCACAGGCCATCTCTCTTCTCCTTGTTAGTGGGTGTTTGCTTTTCATTTTTATTTTATTTTTTAGCTTGTTTTTTTGAGTTTTCATTGGGTTTTGTTGCAGGGGTATAGTGGGTACAAAACATACAATTGAACTTGTCTTCCTCTTTTATCCATGAGTTTTTGTAAGCTTGGCATATGTTTCTTTTCTTTTTTTTTTTTTTTTTTAAACAATTGGTAGAATTCACCAAGGAAGCCATCTGTGCCTGGGGTGTTCTTTGTGGGGAAATTTGAATACAAATGTAATTTCTTTAATAAGGATAGCTACTCAGATTTTTTTTTTACTTCTAACAGATTTTAAAAGTTATGTTTTTCTCAAAGTATTTTCATATCCAAAATGTCCATGAGCTGTCCTCAGTATTATCTGTAGTGATACCCCTTTTCAAGTATTGGTAACTAATAATTTGTATTTCTGTCATTCAATCTCTTTCTTCCCTCTATGCTTCCTCCGTCTCTCACATATATACACACTCTTTCCTCTCCTTCCTCTCTTTTTCAGTCTCTTGAGGGTTGTCAATTTTATTAATATTGTCAAAGAGCTGTTGCTTTTGTTCCTCCAATTGTTTAATTCTTTTCCATTTCACCGATTTCTGTCTTTTTTAATACTCTTTTTCAACATTCCTAGAGTTCCTTTCTCTTTCTCCTTGAATTGTAATTGGATCAATGGCTCTTCTTTTAAATCTTTTAAATCTATAAATTTAAGAACTGTTTTAGTTGCATCCTGACATTTTTGATATATCATATTTTTATTCTCTCTCAGTTAAAAACAAGTTCTGGTGTCTTTTGTAATCTCTGCTTACATCCATAGATGATACAGAAGTATATTCTTTATTTTCCAAATATTGGTAAAGGTCATATTGCCTTTTTCTATGATTTCCAGATTACTTTTCATGTGATCAGGAAACTTACTCTGATTTTGGATTGCTAATATTTATTAAATTATTTATGATCTCAAATATGGTCCATTGTGATTGTATCCATTTAGAAAGAATGTCTACATTCTACGTTTGCTGGATGTAAGGTTCCCAGAGTGTCTACTGGGGCAAACTGGTTGGTACTGTGATTTAAATCATGTACCCCTACTCCTTCCCATGTGCTTTTTCTGCTACTGAGAGGGGAATCGTGTAGTATGAATTTGACTGATTCTTCTTTGAGTACTACATGTTCTTTTTTTTTTAAATCTTTTTATTGATTCTTTGAGTTTCATATTATGAACCCCAATCCCACTCATCTCTCTGTCCCTTCATGTCTACCCTCTGTCCTTGCAGCTTCCCTCTCAAAAGAAAATTAAAAACAAAATTAAAAATAAACAAAACAGAACAAAAAATATCTCATCATGGAATCTGTAGTGTGTCATAGTGTATCACACAGTATATCCTTTTGTTCATACATCTTTGCTTGAAAATATTCATTGCAATGAGTTATTAGTCTGGCTTGAGGCCAGTCTCTACATTATCAATGCTGGATCCTCACCAGGACTTCTCTCAGGTAGCCTGATTGTTGCGCTGTGTCACGGGGATCCTGCAGCTTTGGATCTGCGGGACCAGCCCTTTTACAGGCTCCAGCAGTTCATTGATGAGGCAGGTGTGGGGTGGATCAACTCAAAGCCCTGGATCTGGGCTTGGGTGGTCTCTGGGTTGGTCATCCTGCCAGCTCCCACACCCACACCATCAAGGTGAGCTCTCCTGCACTGCCTCAACTATCTCACCCAATGTCACCGCCAGCAAAGGGCAAGGCCCGCTCTCCTGCTCTCCTGGCCTCAGGGCTGGCTCACCCGCACCCAGACTACTGTGCTGCCCAGGCAAGGTGCAGGGCCTGCAGCCAGTGAGGGGGAGGCCAGCTCTCCCGCCTGACACCCTCTCTCACCCTCACCACCAGCCCTTGCGGCCCACTCCCCAGAGCCTTTGCCATCAGGGCCAGCTCTACTGTGCTGCCCAGGTGAGGGAGCACTCCACGTTCTTGTATCATACATTTTAAAGGTACTGTAGGTTTATACACTCAGAACAGTAAAAGCCAAAGAATTACTCTTCCTCCTTATTTTTGTCTTTGGAGATGTAGCCACATCAGCTACCTCAATGTAGCAAACAGTCTTATCATTGTTTTAGTTGCTTTTCTTGTTGTCTGACAAATTGTTTGATAGGGGAAACTGAAGAGAAAAGGCGTGTTTGGCTTGGCTTGTGGTTTAAGAGGGGATACAGTCCATCATGGCTGGAGGTGGGAATGTGAGGCAGCTGGCTCACAGTCAGAGCACAGAGAAAGACGAATGTGGGTATTCAGCTAGCTTCTTCCTTTTTTCTCTTCATTCATTCTGGGCCCTCAGACCATGGAATGGTGTCATCCACATTCCAGGTGAGTCTTTCTTCCCCAGTGAAATCTCTCTAGAGGATCCCTCACAGACTAACCCAGAGGTGTGTCTCCTGCTGACTCTACATCCAGGCAAGTTGTCAGAAAAGATTCATTAGCTGTCACAAGTACACTATTTCCTTTTTCGGTTCTTTCACTTTAACCTTCCCATACCCTTATAGTGAATTTCTTGTGGGTATCATAAAGTTAGATCTCATTTTTTTCTATTCAAACAACAAAATTTATCTTTCCATCAGTGGGCTTAGATGATTTATTTTTGGTTAGGTTTAAAATTATCATCCTATGGTTTGTTTTTCATTGTCCCTTAAGATCATTTTATATTTCTTGCTTTCCAGACCCCTTCTGAACTAGACATTTTAAATTCTTCCCTTTTATATCCTCTATTGTATTTTTAGTATTAACTCTTCATATTGCACTTCCTGGTTCCTCTGAGGATCATATGTCTCCTTAGCTTGTCATAGTCTGCCTTACCTGATTACCACACAACCTGGGCTGTAGGAACTTCACAGCACTTCTGTCTGGTCACTCATCAACCCTCAGGACACTTGTCATATTTTTCACTTGTACATACACAAATCCCTCCATTCTTTCTTATTTTGTTTTAACTGGTCAGTCATTTTTTAAAGTAATTTTTAAAAAACAATCTTTATTACCTACTTACATATGTTTCTGGGAGTCCTCAGCTGTTCCTGAAGATTGAGGCTCCTAAGTAGAATCATTTCTCCTCACCTGTGTCTTGGTGAGACCCTATAGCAAACAGGCTGAGTGGTGTAGACAAGCATTGATGTGCCACAGTCCTGGAGGAAGGGAGTCCAAGGTTTGTGCACCAGTCTAATCTGATCCCTGGGGAAAGCCTTCTTCCTGTGCTGTATCATCGCATGGCCTTTCTTGGGGTATGAAGAGTGATCTCACGTGTCTTTATCTTTTACAAGAGGATTAATCACATAATGAAGGCTCCGTCCTCATGAACTCTAGCTCCCACAGTTCCTCCTTCCAAATACTATCACACTGGGAACTCTGGTTCAGCTTATAAATATCAGAAAACATAAAAAGATCCCACTGAATGTTTCGGGCTTGCTGGCTGGTGAGCTTCTGCCGTTCTCCTGTCCAATTCCCAGCTCACGATAAAAACACAGACCACCACATCAGGCTTTTCCCATGGGTTCCAGGCATTTAACTCAGCTCAAGCTTGCATGGGAAGCATGCTTACCTGATGTTCAGCCTCCCAGGCCATCTGTTACTACCTTTATTATTTTTATTACTTTTTATGGTTCCCCTGAATGTAATCTCTTCTGCCAGCATTTAAGATTTTCCTCTTAGGGCTGGTGAGGTGGCTCAGCATTTGAGAACGCTTGCTGATGATCTGGGTTCAGTGCCAGCACCCATATGGTAACACATAGCCATCCATAACTCCAGTCCCAAGGGATCTAAATGCTCTTTTGACCCCTGTGGCACCAGGAATACATGTGGTAAACATACATACATGGAGGCAAAACACTCACATGAAGTAAAGTAAATAAACCTAAAAATAATAAGATGAGATTTTCTTTTCTTGTGTTTATACTATGGCATGCTCAGGAACACTCCTCAGATCACTGTGAGCCTTTCTGGGGAACTCTGGGTTCATCTGACCCATGGGCTGGTGCTTTCTATCAGTTTTAGAAAATATTTGACCATTATTGTTTCAAATATTTCTTTTGTCTCATTCTTTACCTTTTCCTTCTAGAAAAAAAGTAATTTGTATTCCTTCAAGGAAAAAAGTAATTAACTAGTAATTTGATATAATGTCCCATAAGTCATTGGCCATTAAAAAAAACAAAACCTCCTCCTTTCTATGCTTCCTATGGGTATTTATGTAAACTGTTTTTGTGTGTGTGTCTTAGTTTGGGTTTCTATTGCTATAAAGAGACACCATGACCACAGCAACACTTATAAATGAAGGTATTTAACTGGGGCTGGCTTACAGTTTCAGAGGTTTCGCCCATTATCATCATCATCACCACGGTGGGAAATATGGTGGCATGAAGGCAGATGTGTTGCTGGAGAAGAAGCTGAGAGTTCTACATCCTGATCCAACAAAGCCACACCTACTGCAACAAGGCCACACCCCCTAACAGCACTACTCCCTATGGACCTATGGGGGCCATTTTTATTCAAACTAAATTCACTTATCTTTTACTTCTTGAATCTGGCCTGCTAATCACAACTGATAAGGCCTTCAGGTCAGATTTCTAACTGGGTCTTTTATAGCGTTCACCTACATCTGTTTACGCATTCCTCAAATTTGTTTCACCAAGTTAACATTAAAAAATTTTTTTTATTATTCTAAGTGTTTGCCTGCACGTACGTCTGTGCACCACCTGTATACCTGGTGCCCGTGGAGGCCAGAAGGGAGGTAGATCCTCTGGAACAGCCCAGTGGTGCTAGGAATCAAACCCAGGTCCTCTAGAAGAGTAGCCAGTATTCCCAACCACTAAGCAATCTCTCTGGTCCCAACTGTAACATGATTTTGGGTTTTTTGTTTTGCTTTGCTTTCCCTGCTTAAGACAGAGTCTCACTATCTAGCTCTGGCTGGCCTGGAACTAGGTAGGTAAACCAAGCTGATCTTGAACTCATGGAAGTGTGACTATTTCTACCTCCCAAGCATTTAACATGTTTATAGCAATTGTTTTAATGTTCTTCTGTTTGTGAATATGAATATGTATGTACATGTATGTGGAGGTGGTATGCATATTTTTGTGTAGAGGCCAAAGGTCAACCCTTTATTTATTTATTTATTTATTTATTTATTTATTTATTTAGTTAGTTAGTTAGTTAGTTAGTTAGTTAGTGGGTATGCATGTGAATGTTTTATGGAGTTCAGAGGACAACTTGTTTGGTCCTCTCCTTCTGCTTTGTAGGTCCCAGGGATTGAACTTAGCTCACTAAGCTTGAAAGCAAGAATTTTTTCCCACTGAGCCATCTTCCTAGCTCATCTTTTTTTGTGTGTGTGCGTTTTTGGTATGTTGGCCTGTGTGTGTGCACATGCACAGAAGTCAATGTGGAGTGTCTTTCTCAATTGCTATCCACCTAATTTTTTTTTTATACAGGGACTCTTACTAGCCTTGAAGTTTGCCAATTTGGGCAGACTGGCTGACCAACCTGCTGCAAGAACCTTCCTAACTCTGTCTCCCCAGCGCTGGAATTATAGGCACACACTTTCATACCTAGCATTTTTATGTGGACTCTGGAGAATCAAACTCAGGTCTTCATGTTTGCATAGAAAATACTTCATTGACTGAGCTACCTGCCTAGGCCCATTTTAAAGCCCCAAGTTCTAATCCCAACATCTATCTCTTTTCTAGTTCTGCCTTAAAACAAAACAAAACAACTTATTTTCCTTCTTTCTGCCTAGGCCCATTTTAAAGCCCCAAGTGCTAATCCTAACATCTATCTCTTTTCTGGGTCTGCCTTAAAACAAAACAAATCAACTTGTTTTCTTTCTTTGATGATAAACATATTTTTCTCTTTCAAATATACGTCATTTTGTGATGTATGCTGGCCATTTGTGAACCCTAATACCCTAATAGAGTCTAGATTTTGATATTTTTCTCTAGAGAGTGCTGAGTTCTATGCAGGGAGCTTGCTGAATCACTTTGAGTTCACTGAGATTGTGTTTCCACACAGGTCTTCAGTGTTTCTCATCATGGGGCACAACCTTAATCTACGGTGTGATTCTTACTCCTGCCTAACAAGTGCTCTTTCTAGGGCTTTAGTTCAGTGTCATTTATATCTACGTAGGTCTCTGGCACATGGCTGAGTGACTTCTGAAATCTCTGATCAACTCTGTTTCCCAGGAGCCTTTTGGTATGTGGTCCTGAGCATGCTCAGTGCAGGGCCTGGCTGAGGACAGGAAGGGAACTCTTACTGAGCACTAAGGGATGACTTTTCTGCTTTCTGCCACATGCACTGACACACAAACTTCCCAGTCTTAGCAGCCAAAGACTTGTTTCCTCTGCCCAGGATACTACTGATCTTTGGGTAAACTTTACTGCACAGTGGTTTAGAGATAGTCTTAAAGCAGAAAGCAAGACAGATATGGAGGGTACTGTGAGTGCTACCTGGGTTCAGAGGCCATGGCCTTCCAGCTACTTATTATCCAGTGTCTGAAGCCCATTGCCTTGGATGTTCTGAGCACTCCTTAGTTACTTCTGTTGGAGGTTAGATCAAACACCAGCAGTTGTTTTTGGTGATTGGCCAGAAGTCTGCTGAATGTGTGAATGCACACACAAGCAAGAGGAGATTGCAAGTCTATCTGATACGTCAGTCAATTATAAGAATTAAATTGCTCGGGCTGGAGAGATGCCTCTACACTTAAGCAATCTACTACTCTTGCAGATTGGTTCCCAGCATTCATGTTGAATGACTCACAACTGTCTGCAACTTCAGATCCGGGAAAACTGACCCTCCTGGCTTCTATTCACCTGCAATACCCACATGCAGACACATCACCTATACATAATTAGTAATGATATAAATAAATAAAATAATAAATTACTGCCCTTCTCCCTTTGAGATCCTCTAAAGCAGAGTCAGGCCCACCACACAGGCTCCTACTTCTCCTTTTCCCATCAGCCACTATCTAAGAGCCGGTCCATTTGAGGCCACGTTTTATTCATCTTCTTCTTCTGTTGATCTTGAACACTTCCTCAGACACCGCAGTTACAAAATGACCATTGGACCAAAACAAACTCACAAACAAAACCCAAAGAACTCAAAGGAATCCCAAAATACAAACACTATAATATAATAAAAAGTTTCTAACTATACACCCTTAAAAATAAGATGCAGGAGGAATTAGGGACTCCTGAATAGCTGCCTGAGTAAACTACATCGGTAACATTCCCTAAGGAAGGCGAAGGAGGAGGAAGACACAGGAGACAGGTTTCTTATAACTATTAATCTGCTGCATTCAAAGTGGCAACAAATCGCATAGCCCTCCCAATCTCCAGTGGAGGTTAAAATAGAAATAAAGAGCCATGACCAGGTAGGCAATGAGGAAAGCTCCCAGGAACACTGTGGGCACTTCTTGAGGCTGGCCAAATTTGGACTGAAGGTTTAACACAATGAGCAGCATTAACCATCCATCATATGCAGTGCTGGGCACAATATGGATATTTTAAAATAAATGTATATGGCTCAAGGCTTTAACCATTCTCTACAGTGGTCTTCTTTTATTCCTGGGTCATGCTCGGTCTCTGCTCTGGATCCTTTTGTTGACTCAGAACCTCCAGTCACCATGTTTACTGTTTGTGAAAATCTGATTAACTTGGAAAACACCATTGCCTCTCCCCACATCTGGATTAGGGACCATCTGCTTGCTGAGTTCATGCATGCCTGCTGATGTTTCCCCAAGCTTTATACAAGTATTTTGGAAATGTGGTGCACTTTGGCTTTGAGACGTGTGGATGGAAGATTTTTAATGCAAGAAGCCCTGCATGATTGTTATTCTTAAATAGATGTATGCAACTGTTAAATTTTGCATTTTTGGCTTTGTTTTCCACAGCTGACAGAACCCATTACCAGTGAGAAAATAAGGTCAGCAAAACAGCTGCAACGGGGAAAAGGGACCAGTGGCTTCGAGAAAGAACAGATAAAAAAGAGACAGCTACTGTTCCAATGTGATGGTGCAGAAGCCAACACTCTGACCATGTAGACAGATGATCTTACAGGCTCCTCATGGATAAATCTACAGATATAATCTACCCTGTGACGGACAGCATCCCTAACTGCACAAACCTAAACTAATAAATCTTAGGTTGTGGAGGTAGAAGAAACTAACATAGTTCTTCCTAGAAAGCTAAAGCTCGCTCTAAAATGAGATCCTGTGTAGCCGTACACAGTCCCGGCTTTCTTCTTATTTGTAACCAACGAGTTCCCAGGATTTGGTTATCTTGTCTTCCCATTTCCCTCTTAGAAGGAAGTAATTCTCAGAGGATTGGAGTTTGCTTCTACTCGTTCATCTTACCACCAAAGTCTGATCACTAAGAAATAGGTTTCCTGTGATGAGGCTAGTGTTGAAAACATAAGAGAATCCTCAAATACATGCTCCAGGGGCTGCAAAACTCTCATCAATCACAGGCAGTGTGCCTCAGTACCATAGACAGCTTGGATATGGAGTGTCCACCAAAGGTTCCTGTGATGAAAGTTTGGCTGACATTGTGGGGTGCTATTAGAAGTTGGTAGAACCTTTAAGAGGCGGAGCCTAGCAGGCTGTAGTTTGCTTATGGGAGGTTGTGCCCTTGGAGGAAATACTGAGACCCTATCCCTCCTGTCTTCCTGTCTCACAACAACCACATGTGAACAGATGTCTTCTATGTGCTTCTTCCATGATGGACTGTGCCATAATAGGCCCACAACCTCAGAGACAAGTAAACATGCCCTGAAACTCCTACAACAGTGAGCCAGAACAAACCTTTCCTTCTTTTAAGATGATCACTTCAGATATTTTGTCACAGTAATGGAAAGCTAAACTGAGTAATCACATGCTGAAATCACACTTCATGCTTAGATACCCGGACATGGACCTGTGCATGGCACAGATATCATGGTGCTCTATAATGAACAATACAGATTTATGCTAAACAATTGGTTGGCATCTTTTTAAAAAGGCTTACATCATTAAAATAATTTCCTGAAGCCTAAAGACTCACAGTTCCTTCCAGCTAAACAAGTTTTTATACTTTTATGGCCTTTACAATATTAACGCACATCTAAACACAGAGTTGCTTTTCTTTTGCTGTTATAAAACACCATGACCAAGACAACTTATTTTTGGCGTATGGTTCCAGGAGCAGAGTCCATAAAGACAGAGGTGCTATGGAGGAAGGGGAGTTGGGGTAGGAAGCTGAGAGATCACATCTTCATTCACCAACATGAAGCAGAAAGAGTGAACGGGAAGTGAGGTCAGGCTATTATTCACTCTCGCCGCCCCCAGTGACAGGCTTCCTTTAGCAAAGCTCTTACCATAACCTCCCCCAAAGCACCACTAACTGGGAAACACGTGTCCAAATACACGAGTAGATGAGGGAGGGACATTTCTCAGTCAAACCGCTTAAAAATATTTTGTGTGATGGCAGAAATGCACAATGTCACACAATGTGATCTACTTTCTCATACATGTTGTATAGTGCTCCTTAGAATTATGTGATCTTTATTTATAATGTCTACAAAATACTTAATAAAACTGACATAACAATTTAGTGGAGTTAATACCATAACTCTGCCAACTTCATCTGCCTTGGACTGAAATAGATGAACTAAGGTCTACTTAGTGTTTCTTGTCTATCTCTCTTTACAGCTCTTTGGTAGGTGTTAACAAAGTTATTGTGTTTATGGATGCATAGATATTTACAGAAGATATATTGTCATGAATTTTATCCTTTATTAATGTAAAGGGCTGAAATTTGTTGTATTTAATAATTTTTATCTGAATTTTACTTTGTCTGATATTTGTCATGTTCCCTATGCTTACACACATGAACACACAGGTATACACATGTATTTAGGTGCATACATATATGTACATACATAGGCACACATGCTTACCAGACATGCATGTACAGACATGCATGATGCACATCCATATGTAGATATATACATACAAGCACATAAGCATGTACATACACACAAGACATACACACACAGGCAAACATGCATGAAGATGCAGACACACATTCATGCAAACACATCCATATACTTGTTCGAACAAGCCCACATAGACATGCATGTACACAGACACACATGTACACACCAACATGTACACACAAGCACACACATATACATGCATACAGAGACACACAAGCACACATATACATGAACAGAACATACCTGTATGCACACATTTATAAGCACATTTTTGGTTGGAGTATCTTCAACCGTCCTTGTGTTTTCCTATTTAACTTTGTGACTCATTTGAAAAGTTTTTTCTTCTAATAAGTGATTTCTATTTCTTTTTATTGGTATAACACATTTGATCTTGGCTCTGTCAGGTTTTTTTTTCTTTTTCAGATACAGCATTGCAAATTTTTTTGAACTTTTTCAGATAACATCTTTGATATCAGAATGTGTCTCACAGCTTAATTGGTAATATTTTTATGTAGCAATCATTAAAACAACCATGATCTTGCCAGTAATTTCCCTTACTTTTTGCTGCAGTTCTTCTCCTGAGCTGAACATTCCTAATGAACACTCTTAAAGCTCCTAAGATGAACATTCTGTACTGGGATAGCTTTAAATCCACCCAGTTCCTTAATACTTACCACCTCCTCTTTCTCTTGCCGGCTCCCACTGGTTTCACAGAGCATGAACAATAGAATTATCATCTCTTTCCCTGATCCCTTTCTCCTCTTTCCCTACCCACTTTCATTCACCAACACTGCATCTGCTTAATGCTTATCTTTCTCATTCTTAATCATTCTTAACTGCAGACAAAGTGATTGCCAGCATTAAAGACTACATAATCCACGAGCTTATTCTGCTTACTAACATTGCCAGGACACACAGTACCAACCTTACCTGTAGGGTGCAGGATAGGGAAGCACTTAGCTCCCGTTTTCAGAGAGCACCCCAGGCTTCAGTGTCTTAACAAGGTGAATAGTTGTTGTGTCTCACAGTCCGTGGGCCAGCTAGCAGCTCCTCTGGAGAAGACTAGATGATCACATCAGTAGTTATGGGGTTAGCAGTGTGGCAAGTCTGGAAAGGCCTCACTGAAGTTGGCTGAGGCAGAGGCCATATGTCTGGGATCAGCAGCAGGCAAGTCTGGGCTTGCTTACCTGGAAGGACGAGGGCTTCACACAGCCAGAAGGGCAACCTGGCAAACAAGCTTTTATGAGTCTGTTTGCCTTGCATCTACCACTATCCACTGACCCAGCACACCACACAGCCAGGCCCAGAGTGGGAGAAAGGGCCATTTGATAAGGAGCCTTCCTTCTACTCTTTTCTATTCCTTTTTCCTTTGTTTTTGCTTTGGGTCTGCTATCAAATGTCTTCAACATTTAATCCTTTCCTCAAGTATCCAGTCACTTCTTGGCTGGTTGAGGTCAGCCTCCAGGGAACTCCATCAGGAGAGGTTCAAGATAATGGGGGTGGTCAGGACGCAGCCTTCTGGTACACACAGAGGCATTGTGCACTGTGTCAGCAGTCGCTCAGTCTTAGCTGACTAGAGATGGAGCTTCAGAGGTGCGGGGTGTACAATGTGAGGGAGATCACCTCCTTTGCATATTACTTACTTTCCTGTTGCTGTGATGCTATAATCAAACGTAACTGTTAGAAAAATGTATTTGGGTTTATGGTTCCATAGGGATAAGGCTCATCATGGCAGCAAAGCATGCCAGCGAGTAGCAGATGTGGCAGGAGGAACAGGATGCTGAGAGCTTACATTCTCAACTGCAAGCATGAAGCAGAGAGCAAACTGGATGCAGGTGAGGCTTTTTAGTCTCAAATCCTACCGGCTGTGGCAGACTTCCTCCAGCAAGGCTGAAACTTCTAAACCTCCCCAAACAGCACTACCAACTGGGGATCAAATGTTCAAATTTTGAGTCTGTGAGAAATGGTTTCATTCAAATCACTACAATCTACAAGACTTCCAACCCTGCTGTTAGCTAGGGTTCACTAGTAAAAGAGACAGATACGGAAAGACCGGAATAGAGATAGAGTCAAAAGAGAGATAGACAAAGACAGGGTCAGAACTCAGGGACAACGATAAAGACAGATATATAAAGATAGGAACAGCTACAGAGAGATATATAGAAAGGAATAGAAACAGAGACAAGGATAGAGCCATGAACACGGGCAGAGTCTGAGACGGAGGTTAAGACTGATAGCTAAAAAGAGACAGAGGAATGAATGGGCAATGATGGAGTTGGCCCTCATTGTTATGGTGCTCAAGAAATCCTACAATATGTCATCTGCAGCTAAAGATACAGGAACTGATGGTGAAGTTCTGTCCTAGTTCAAAGGCCTGAGAGCCAAGGGACTCAATTATGTAATTCCCCATGAGCTTTGAAGACTAGGGCTGTCACGTCCAGGAGGAGGAGAAGATAGATGCTCAGCTCAGGAAGGGCAAGAGAACTCTCCTTTTTTCTGCTCTTTTGTTCTACAGGCCTTTAATGAAGGTAAGGAGGAGCTCTTTATCCAGTCTGCCAATTCAAATGCTGATTTTATCCAGAAGCCCCTAGACAACAGAAAAGAGGGTTCCACTGGCTATCTGGACAGCGCTAGCAAGCTGACACTGAAAGGAATCTCATCCCTAGGCTGCTTTACTTTATCAAAATGAGCTGCCTTGCTGGAGAGATGGCTCAGACATTAAAAGTTAAGGTCCCCAAACAAAAAAGACAAAATCAGATGCCCACTCTCTGGTGCCACTGGATCCAGAGAGAACTTCTTCATAGAGCTGGTGCTCAGTTATCAAACATCCTGCTGAAAGGGAGGCAACGCTATCACTGTGTGGTTCCTGGTTCAGGGCCCTTCATACAAGGTAGTAAGTTGGGTCAGTGGCTCATGAGTCAAGAGCAGAAAGACATCCAGACCTTTCCTGTATAACTTGCACCCAGACTGTTTATCTGTCCTATCCCTCTGATGAGCTCTAGCTAATTATGTTGACAGAGGCCTGAGAATCCCTTTGTAGTTGGATCTGCCATCTTGGCTTCTGCAATTACCAAAACATGCCTGGCTGATCCACTGATACAAGAAGAGACATGTAGTGCCCACATGTTCCACACCAACCTTCAACCTGAAGTGAAAGTGGAGCCTCTTCCAGTCTGAAGCAGAACCAAGGAGGAGCCTAGATGTTATTAACACAGCCTGCTTGCCACAGCACATGGCAAGGGCTAAGCAGGAGAGTTTTGAGGTGGCACGCTACACAAGAGTGAACTGCCACTGCTGGATTTGGCCTGGGTTGGTGTTTCTAGCAAAACTGTCATGAAATGATGGCCTGCTTCCTGGTTGAGCCATACCCTCTAGGGATGAGGCTAGAACTTCCCCTGCCTTGGCCACCATCACTGAGACAACATAGACCAGGTGTGCCACAGAGTGGCCAGAGCCACACAACATGTGTAGACTTCTCATATTCTCTCAGTTCTCTTTCCTATCCATGCCTGACTGAAATAGCTCCAGCATTTTCGCACTGAGCACAGAGTTGCAGATCCAGAAGTGCCCTTATACCTATTTGAATAAATCCATCAGTGAGTACATTAGAGGGTCATTTTCAGGAACTAACAAATGGCTCGTGGGAATTGAAAGGCACACCATTTCTTGTGTATAATGCATCTAAACACACCAATGACACTTTGAACAAATAAGCAAACTCACGGGAATTAGATTTTGATTGCACTTCTTTTAAAAGGTAGCTGCTGTGTTCAATACGGACACACAGTCTAATGGGCTGCTGGGACTCCGTGACCAAAGAAGAGGGAAAATTCCATTAAGTGTCCTGAGTCCCTTCCAAAACTGGTGTTAAGGGAAACCTGTTTGGCTTAAAAGAAATTTGTTCCTGGGACTAATAAACTTGCTTAATCAGTGGGAAGAACTGAAACTGGACTCTTTACTGCTGTACCGCTCAGAACTTTTAATATGCTAATGTACATTGTACAGCTCCGAGAGGGGGGTATTAGTATGCAGGATTTCCTAAGCCAACTTGGCCTGGAACCCTGAGAACTCTGTGTGCCTAGGACATCTGTATGATTCATATCAGCCCATGGAACACACTTTGAGAAACTCTCATCTTTTCCAAGGACCTACAAGGTAATGAATCATTCTGTCAGTTGCACAGTTACATTTAAATCTCACCATCCTGGCCCTAAATGGCCTATCTCAGTGGTTGGTCACCTTTTCACGGTTACAGCTCATTGAAGGGATTGAAAGACTCAAGGCTGGGGGCAAGAGGGAGTGGGGGCGGAAAGCCACTAAACAGGTCAGAAATAATTTCATTGAAAACACTTCTTAAGCTGAACAAAGGCTCACAAGTCTATTAAAAAAATCCACAGTTGTGCTGTTATTCCCTACAACACTGGGTCTTTTCTAGAACTCAGAGATGGACCCAAGCTAGCACTGCAAAGAAACCCTGGGTTTGGGCCTGCCTGCCAGGACCTTACCCCCTTTAACTCTTCTTTCTCATAAGCCAAGCACCGCACAGCCAAATCAATGCAGCGGCCACACTGAGACTTTATGTATAATAAAGCAAAGTCACACAGATGAAGAAATTCACAGCTCACCTGCTGGCAAACTGTTGGGAAACCCAGAGTCAACGGTGGCATGCCATGTGTCAGACAACTATGTAAGGAACAGATGATTGCCCCTTCACCATTGTCCAACACTTAACTTAGGTTGCTTTCCAAGCAACCAAACAAACAAAAATTTTAAAAGCCCCAAAAAACAAAAACAGAAGAAAAATGCCAACAGCCTCCTTGGCCCTCAAAGGCACTGCAATACATGGCCTTCCAGCCATGAGCCTGGGTAACGGTATGCGTGAAAATGCTGTGATTTGGATAAACATCCACCAAAAGCCCTGGGTTAAAGGCTTGGCCTCAGCCTATGGCTGTAAAGGTGGAGCCTAGTGGGAGACATTTCCACCAAGGACTGTGTTCCTCAAGCAGAGGACAATGACCCCTCCTTTTTCTCTTTTTAATACAGGTCAGCACACACTCCCCCGATAATGTGCTACCTCACCACAAGCCCAAATACAGCAAAATCAACTAACCATAGACTGAAATCTTCAAGACAACGGGCCAAAACAAATCTTCTCTTATTTCTAAATCACTGTCAAAACTATTATTTTGTTATAGGAAGCACAAAGTTAATTAAAACATGGCAGTTAGATATGCTTATAATTCACTTTCAACATAGTGTGTTATGGCATATAGCTGTGCCTTGTGAATTACCACTCAGGGAACATTCCTGCTCTGTAATAGGAGCAGGCAAGGTGACCAGCTTGTACGTAAAAGGCAACCTATGAAACAAGAGTCACATACAAGAAATATACACAGCAAATCTATAGCAAACCCAGATGGAGGAAGGTCTTGCCCAAAAATGAGATGGTAAGGAGAGGTCACTTTATAAGAATCAATATTAACCATTGAGGAAAAACCAGCAGGAAAGAAGAGAAATTACCAATAATAAAGAATGTCTGTAAAATAAAGCACAGATGGCTTTTATCTACGAAATCCCATTTCTAAGAATCTCTCGGAATAATAAAAATCATGCCAAGATCAATAAGCATAACCTATAAAGATAATAATAGTAAAATAATGACTCAGAACTAAGAACACTTGCTACTCTTTCAGAGGACCAGTGTTCAGTTCCAAGCACCCACATGGCAACTCACAACCATCTATAACTCCATTTACAGGGATCTGATGCCCTCTTTTGGCCTCTGCAGGCAGCAGACACAGACATACAAGCAGGAAAAACACAAATATACACAAAAATAAGTTACTTAATTTAAAAAATTGTCAAATTAGCTGTGAAAAGCACAGTAAAATCTTGTGCTGTCTGTATCATGTGATACAGATGCTATTTTGTGTCTACTGATATTAAAAATCATCTATAAACTGTCATTAGAACATGTGATGAAAAATAAGGTGTGACTCCTTGTAGGCAATACTGTGCATGTTCATGAGTGAGGCCTCTGTTCTCTAGAATGCTTTCCAAGAGCTTTGCTTCCATGGCTGCTCTTGTGCTTTTTGGTATAGTTAGGATCTGTCCACAATAAATAATAAATGTAGGCTTAAATATATTTTTTGTTTTGCTTTGTTTTGTTGTAGACAGGGTCTCACTAGATGATCCAGGCTGTCCTGGAAGCTCACTATTGGGATTGCACAGGCATGCCAAAATGCTTTTAAAGAACACAGAAAAGGGGTCAGGTATACAGTGAGACACTAGTTCCGACAGAAATGCAGAGCAAACATCTGAAAAGAGGAGCAGATCAAGCACAGAAAATCCTCTGTCTCATGTGGGCTTCGGTTTGTGAGCTTCTCTCCAGCCCAGAATCAACTCTTAATACACAGTAATGAAAGAAGTTCCATTAGGAAAAAATTAGTGGAGCCTCTCTTACCGCAATTTATTCAGGTTTACTGAAATTTTAAATGTAAAAACTGGAATGTGGTTCAGTGGTAGAGCACTGAACAACAGAAATGAAGCCCTAGGTTCATAACCCAGTGCTGTAAAAATAAAAACCTTAACACACATACACACACACACACACACACACCAGTACTAAAGAGCCAGGAGAATGCCTTACCAAATGTTTACTGTGTGTGTTGAGAGTCATCTTCTAAATTTATGAATCCCAGATGATCTAAGGAAGAAAGAGGGGTAAATATGATTATGTAAGAAATTTAAATTTCTGTATTTAAAAATTCTATTAACAGAATTAAAATACATATCTAACACAAGGAAAACTACAGTATTTGTGACAGCATAAAGTTGGCTTGAAGAGGCAGAACCAACCCTTAACCACAGTTATCTCGAGACCATCTTCTTCTCCTTCATGATGTTGTGTATTCCCTCAATTTTTATCCTTGAACATATATTTTCATAAATTAAAATGCTTTAAATAATTAAACCCAGGGGCTGGTGAAATGGCTGCTCACTGGTTAAAAGCACTTGATGGTCTTTCAAATAACAAAGGTTCAGTTCCTAACAACCACATGGCATCAGGCATAGACATGGTACACAGACACACATACATACAAAACACTCATACACATGAGATACATTCCTTTAAAATGAATACCAAAGGGAAATTGGAAAACAATTTTTCATTAAAAAAAATACCTTCCAAGTTTAGAGGTGAGAGAAGGAAAGAAAGCCCCTTACAGGATAGGGCCAGACTCACATTCCAATGCCACCCTTGAACTTGCACCAGTTCCTCAGAGACATCTAAAACTTAACCTGAGCACAGTGCAATTCTTAGTCACCCCTGTAGTAAGAATTTTGGAACTTTTGTTTCTTTAAAAACAGAAATGCCAGGCATGGTAGCATATGCCTTTAATCCCAGCACTCGGGAGGCAGAGGCAGGCAGATCAATGTGAGTTAGAGGCCAGCCCGGTCTACACAGCAAGTACCAGGACAGCCAGAGCTACACAGAGAAATCCCATCTCAAAAAACCAAAAACCAAAACATAAAAACAAAAAGCAAAAAAAATCCACAAATATGTTTTTATTTTAATCCCAGGTATAGGGATATGGTACTGCTTTGCAGCAGCTGACTGTGATTTGCCTTCATACTCTAGAAGAAGCATGATTTTGCCAGCTACAGATAATTTCTGTGCTGTTTGGAATTCTGGGAACTTGAAAAACCTAGAGGGTTTATAAATGCTAGAGCCTCAAGAAGCAGTGTGGTTTGTTGGTTGTGGTTTGTTAACTAGGCGAGCACAAAGGAGAAACAAGAAGAAATTTGATATCCTGACAGTAAAGATCAAACTTGTGCCAAGCTGCTCAGACATGATCAGCCAGAAGTAGCCTGAAGATAACACCGACCCCTTTCCAACCGATGACTTTATTCAGGGATCTCTTTTCTTTCCTCTCTATCCTTTTTTTTTTCTCTCATCCAGTGTTAGGGGGTTGAAAGAGAAAAAGGAAAGGGGTAGAGAAGAGCAGAATAAAGAAGAACCCATAAAGTAGCTAACACCAATTACATACCCCAACCTCCTATATAAGTTATCTAACACCCCAACTACCGAGACATGAAGTTAATATACAACCTTTAACATGAAAAAAAAATCAAGAAATCACTAGTTTTGCCATTTTATGCTAAAAGCGTTTTAGTAGTGTAAGCAGTGGAAAGGATAAAAAATTGTACTATAGGCATAGTTTTTCACCACTTTATTAGGTTTTTATACCTCTACTTCTCTTCCAACCCTTATTCTTTCCAACACCCCAACACCAGGTAGGAGAGACAGAAGATTAGCGGGAAGAGGGGGCATTGAGATCTTTTAAGATCATTTCCTGTTGATTAGGGGAGTTGAGTTCCTTGGGACAAGTCCAACCTTCATCTTGTCAGGGTGGCCCCAATTTCTTATTGTCTCTTTTCTCATGACTTCTTGACAAAACAGCAGCAGCAGAGAGCAGCAGCTGCCCTCCTCCTCCTCTTCTTCCTCCTTCTCGTCTTCCTCTTCCTCTCCCTCTCCTCTTCACCCCCCCCCCTCCTCGTTCGGAGTGGCCCCATCCTCTCCAGGCTCTAGCATTTACACCCTCTCAAGAACTCCCAGAATTGAACTATATGCAGCTGGCACAAATTGTGCCCCTGCCGGCGCATGAAACACATTATAGTTAGTTGATGTAAACAATCTGAAGCAGCCCCATATCCCAAACTTGGGATTAAAACAAAAACATAGTCATAGAACATAACTGGGTTTTCAAAGAAACCAAGATTCTTACTGCATTGTACTGTCAGTTCTGTTACTGTAACAAAATGCCCAAGATAATCAACTTATAAAGAGAAAGGGATTATTTTTATAGTTTTGCTCCATGATCAGCTAGTCCTATTTCTTTGAGCCTATGGAAAAAGTACAAGGAAAAGCAAAACCATTCACTTTATGCCCAGGACACAATGAAAAAGTTAGGGCTAGGGTCACACAAGCTCTTTCAAGGGCACACCAAATGACAAAGACTTTATGGTAGACCTCACTTTCAATGGTTCTATCAACTCTCCAACTGCCACTTTGGAAACCAAAACCACATGGTTCTTTGGGAAACACAACATTTCTAAGGAAAAGGCAAGTCCTTCTTTCAAGGACTTGATCCAGAAGCTGCCCACACCATTTCCTCTAACATGTTACACGGTCATACCTAGCTATAAGGAAGTCTTTTTTTTTCCCCCTAGGCAGTCAGATGCATGAAAGGACTCTATAGTCAGGAATTATGGACCATGGGTATTGAAGGAGTGGCCACCTTCATTTGCCATAGTTATAATCCAGCATGTTGCACAGGACCCCATCTGCATAGAGAACATCTCCACACTCACACACAAGCCCTTGGAAGGGTGGGAGGGCTTTACAAACCATGGGAACTTCAAATACATTTTTCTTTTTTCACTTTTTCTGTATTAAGTATACCTTCTTTTTAGTTTTTCAAAAAAAGAGATTAATTTTATTTTTATTTATGTGTGGGGTGTGTGTGTGTGTGTGTGTGTGTGTGCATTTTCATGCTCAAGTGTGTGCATCTGCCCACCAAGGCCCAAAGAGGGCATTGGATCCCGTGGAAATGGAATTAGAGGTGGTTGCGGTCTGCTTGGTATGGGTGCTGGGAACCAAACTCTGCTTCTCTGCAAGAGCAGCAAGTACTATTAATGGCTGAACAGTCTCTTCAGCCCTAGAAAGTATCTTTTTATAATTGGACCTATTTTTCAACGTAGCTTTTACCCCTACTTGAACTACACAAACTAAACATTTGATGGAAGAGTATCAAGTATCACAGGTCAGCACCCCAGAAAACAGTCTGAGTCTGAGATGGGAGTGCCATTGGTCTGGTGGGGTGTCTACAGGAATCAAACCTTTCATGGGAACAGGAACAGCTGGAGAGAATTGTTGAGCAGCAACCCAGGCCTCTGCTGACCTCACAGAGAACTCTGGAGCTAGGGTGGCCCTTCAGGGGTATCCTAATTGAGGGCCTTTGAAGTCCTCAAACACCAGTCTTTGGATGCTGAAGACATTCAGGGAGAAAGCGAAACCTTAGCCAAGGCAATTTTTTTCCCCAGAGCCATTCCAGGCAGATGCTGAGTAAGACACCATTAGCAGTTATAGCTCAGTTGATGGAATGTGCTTCTGTACTGACGGGGTCTGTGTGGGTGCCACAACATTGCATGACACCAGAGACAGGCAAGAAGAAGGAAGGAAAATCACAGCTAGTATATAGCACATGCTATGTATCACAGGCACATCGTTCTGTGTTATCCTATTTTATCTTCTCAGTAGTCTTGAAGCTGATTGGTTAAATCCATCATATTTCAATCCATAGAAACTCGATGGCTCCAGCGACACTTACTCAAGCGGGGGCAGCTAAGTAGCAGAACTAAGTTGCAAACCCAGAAACGATTGTTTGTCTGAAGCTTCTTGCTGCCTCCAGAACTAAGTCACAAAGATAAGACTTTGTTGGCATCAACTGGGATGAAATTTGTTATCAGCTTGGAAAAGACCTTTAAGCCTTGCTGGCAGGAGAACAGAGACATGAAGAGCTCTGGGACAGGGCGAACCTGCTCCAGCAGGTTAACAATGGAAGACAGAACTGTTTAGTCCAGCTAGTCCTTTGGCTTTGAATCTTCCTCAGAAGATGCTTCTGCCCTGAACACTGGAACTCATGGCAAAAAAAAAAAAAAAAAAGTGCATGATCAGAATCTCAGCAGGAGCAAATATCAGACAAACTCAAGCTGAATGGCTCTGTAAGATAACCAGCCTGAACGCCAAACAAACAAAATGTCAAGGTCATGCAAGGCAAAGGAATACTGAGGAATTGTCCAGATGAAAGGAGACCAAACAGCACTGTCAGGTAAATGTAATGTATGGTCCTGGACTGGGGAAGACTCTTAGGAGTGAGGGCAATCCTATTATAGACCATATGTGCCTCTGTACCGACAGGGTGCTGTGCAAGTGCATGCCACAATAATGGTTTTGGTGGAGGTGTTAAGCTTCCTGGTGTGGTTGGTTATACCACGGATATGTAAAAGTCCATCCTGTTCCTAGGACTACATGCTTAAGCAATTGAAGGACTAGGGTGAGGGTCACATCACGCTGTCTGGAGTTTGTTCTTTTTTTCATGCAATTTCTTTTATGGCAGACTACCTAAGTAACTTTAAGAAAATAAAATATTTTTACAAAAGGTTTATTTGGCTCACACTTCTGGGTGCTGGAGAGTCCAAGGTCAAGTGGTTGCATCTGGGGAGGACTGTAGTGGAACACAGAAGGCCAAGTGGGCAACATGCGTCCTGGCTCTGCAACAAGCAGCCCTAAAAGCAGTTGGTCCACCCCAGAGAAAACCAGAACTCTCCTGAGCCACTATTAATCACAGAGGGCTCTGACTCGAAGCTACCTCACTAGGCCCCATCTCCCAACACTTCTGGATTTAAGTACATCTCAACATGAGACACTTTTTGTTTGTTTGTTTGGTTGGTTGTTTAGTTGGTTGGTTAGAGAAAATCCTACTTAAACTACAGCAACTCTCAAATATTAGAAAACTAGAATTATGTAAGATATTGGCGCAAATAAATACAATGAATGTTAACAGTAGTCAGAGGTCATTGTAACGCTTGAAACTTTGAGTTCTTGAAATTCTTTCAAAATGAAAAAATTTAAATAAAACATATTCCCACAACCGGACAGTGGTAGCTTATGACTTTAATCCCAGCACTTGGGAGGCAGAGGCAGAGGCAGGTAGATCTCTGTGAGTTCCAGGCTAGCCTGATCTACAGAGCAACTTCCAGGACAGCCAGAACTACACAGAGAAACCCTGTCTCAAAAACAAACCAAAAAAATAACAGGAGAGAAACCCACAGGCTCCAGATGAGCAAATGTTACAATTTACAAAATGTGAGTGGAGATTGCTATAAATAGATCAGTGAGCCTGAAATTGGTTCTTAAGAAGATTATGGAATGTATTTTCAAATGAATGATTTGCAAGCACATAGAAACGTTTATTTGGATCTCTATAGGCCAACAGGAACACACACACATACACACACATTGATACACATAACTAACCTCATTATCTTTTTAGTATAAAGGAATGATTATAAGCACAATGACCTTGACTTTGGCAGTTTTTACTCTGATGTTGAAAATATTCTGGAGATAAAGTAATACACCTGAGAATGTTTTTGAAGCAGCTTACATCACATCCCTCAAAGAAAACTGGTTGGGCATTTTCCACCTGGCATTGCTGTTCAGATGTTAGTGGCTTTACAAGATAGAAGCTGTTGCTTCACAGTTCTAGATGTTATATAGTTCAAGATCAATATGTCAACAGGGCTGTCTCCTACGGGCTGGGAAGAAAGGATATGTCCCACGATTCTCCTTGGTTTGTAGAGGGCCATGTTCATGTGACATTCCATGTGTGTGCCCTCTCTATATGGACATCCATCAGCCATCTAAGCAGAGCCTACTCAGAAGACTCCATGTTCGATTGATTGCCCCTGTGCATCCCATCTCTAATAAGACCACATTCTGAGGCACAGAAGTTAGGATTCCATCCCATAAATTTAAGAGGACAATTCAACCATGAAGTAGGGAAAGAATCTCTAGGATACTGTCCTTTCTTCGTTTCTCCCTACTTTTCTTCTTTCAGCTCTACTGTGACAATACAATTACGGGAAATACTGAAATCAGCGTCTAAAGATAAAAAGGAAAAGTAGTAAGTAGAAACTTATGAAAGAGGTAGAACAGAGATTTGAAATTAGAGGATGGGTTTTTCGTGACCAGCTCCCTGGGTTCTGAATGGTCCTGAGACACAGCAGCCTCCTGGCTGGCCCGAAAATTGAGGAGGGAATGAGCAAAATGCATTATGCAAACTGCAAGCCTCACAGAACCCTCTAATCATAGGCACTGCCACCTGCTGGGAGTCTTAATCAGAGTTCCGGCGGGGGTGGGGGGTACAAAGAAGGGAGTGAGCAGGTGGGATGCAGTTCAATCAGTGAGCAAGATGGGGCTGTCATTTCTTTTAGCGCTGTTTTGATCAGGTTTGGGAGACAGGGATTTACTAATTTACAAATCTAATTGTGTGCTAATTTGTGAAACCCATTTGAAAGAATTCCATCCATTTTCTATTCTTCAAAGGAGTTTAGATATTCAGTACTTGAAGAGATCCTGGACAGCTTCATCTTAGATGTCTTTTCAGTAGCCCTGTCCAGTCAGCCAAGGGGCTCATCACAAACCCCTGTATTCCTTCACACTTACGCATCCTTATGCCATGAGGGTCCATTCCTCAGCACTTCCCAGTAAAGTTGTCTGCCCTATCAGCTGGTTTCTGTTCTTCCCAACTTCTTCAAACCTTGGTTCCTCATTTCATTTCCCTTCCAGTACTTGGAATCTCTCCCTTTCTACCAATAACCTGTTTTTCTTTCCTTCCTATTCCTTCCTTCCTTCCTTCCTTCCTTCCTTCCTTCCAGAAACTCCTGTCTTAACAGTTTTGCCTGAGCCTGAGGCACACTCAGGCCTGCTCAGTGTTTGCCAGGTGTCACCCACAAGATCATCATCTGCATCCCACCCAAACCCATCTTCTTAAAGTCAGAAATGGCTAGGAAATCCTTTGTCTTTTAGCTGCAGGCTTTGCCAGAATCTTTAATGTCACATTCTGATTCTCCAAAATGGGGCATGCATCTCAGAATTCTTTAAATGCACTAACCTGAAACATATTTCCTAGATCATCTGCAAAGACTAGTGTTCTCCTTCTACTATGACTGGTCTGCACACAAAGTTTCTACTCTCTGTTTACTAACCATTCCCTCAACCCTTTCTTCTTAGACATAGAGCCAAACTACATTTCTCAACCTTTCTTGTGGCTAAAGGGAACATGTGTCACAGTCCTTTCGAGTAGCTGATGAGTGGGAGAAGATTTGCCCCATCTACATATGACTCCCACAAGACTCTCCCAGTCTTTTCCAAGCTCTCTCCTCCTCAAAGTTCCTGACCAGTGCATAGAAAAAACTGCTTTAAATGGCTTGATCATCTCAAACAACATTAAACTCATAAGGGTGGGGAGAATTCTGACCGACTTAATAACCTCCCTCCATCATAGATAGTTTTATTCTTGCAGGAGCCCTAGTGAAAGTCACTCACTAACTGTGCAGTTGTCTCCATTCTCCGATCTTTTCTCTAATACTTGGCATCTTATTTCTCCCTCTACACATTTCTTTACTAATCATGCCTTTCTCATAATACATTACATTGGAGTTCCAAAATAATTTTTTGGCTGATCTTCCTGACCCCATTCTCAGTCCGTACAGAAAGCATCTTGGTGACCTCCATGTAACAAATTAGTAGAATGTGTCGGGCAAGACAATGCTGAAGTTCTTCCATCTTGTATTCTTACTGAGGCCATTTGAGGATTAACTAGAATTAGATCTCCTTGATGGAAAATTCCATGGAAAATTGCCTAACTCTGTTCTGGGAACCCAAAGTCAGGCTGTCCTAGCTAACTCTCTTAGCGCCTATTAAACTGCCTGTTTATGAAGAACCCCTTCTAGCTAACAACTTCTTTAGCTTCTGTTAAACTGCTTGCTTCCCAGTAGCTTCCAAGTGAAACACCAGGATGTGAATTCTGCTTTTAAAAAATCCTGTGTTCTGGATATTCTAGGATATACCTAGGTCCCCAAACACTTGGGTGTAGTCCCAGCTGACTAGAATAAAGATTTAAAAAAAACATTTTTATTTTATATTAATCACAGGTTATGTACTTTGTATCCCAGCTGTAGCCCCCTCCCGCATTCCCTTCCTATCCCCTCCATCCCTCCCTCATCTCCTCCCTGCTCCTTTCCAAGTCCACTGATAGGGGAGGACCTCCTCCCCTTCCATCTAACTCTAGCTTATCAGGTTTCTTCAGGACTGGCTGCAATGTCCTCTTCTGTGGCCCAGCAAGGCTGCTCCTCCCTCGGGGAGCAGGGGGGTCGAAGAGCCAGCCATTGAGTTCATGTCCTAAATAGTCCCTGTTCCCCTTACTTGGAGAGATCAGGGATACAAGGCACATACCTAAACATAATAAAGGCAATATACAGCAAGCCTATAGCCAACATCAAACTGAATGGAGAGAAACTTAAATCAATCCCACTGAAATCAGGGACAAGGAATAAAGACTTTTAATTGGCTATAAATTGTGTCTGCGTGGTCATCTCTGGAGAACTCCCCATAACAGTTTCTAGAATACTCCAGAAACTTGAAGTTAATGCCTGTGGGATGAAAAGCTGGGAATGTGGGGCTTGGGATACACTATCAATTATATCTGCCGTTGAATGAGATTAACCAGCCGCATCATTTAGTTTTTGCCTGCTGCCACACTCCCTCCTCATCATGATGCCCATGGACTCTAATTCTCTAAAACTGAAACCCTCAATAAACCCTTTCTTCTCTGCTATATAGTATATTTATTCTATATGATGTATAAGTTGCCTTTGTCACAGCAGTAAAAAAGACAGTTGGAACCATGGATAGGTTGTTGCTGTGACATGTCTGACTTTATATATAGATTGATGAGTGTAGAAGACTTTGGTGCTATGAAAGCAGTTGAAAGTATAAGTGGAGGTTAATAGGAAATCCTCATAGGAGCAGGTACGGAGCAGGAGTAAGGTCAAGTTGTGTCCAACCTTGGAAATCTCACCTTGAGAGCAGTAGGAATAAGGACCACTCCTTCCCTTGCCCAGGGTCTGCAGATCTCAGAGCACATCGCCTTTTGGCCCCCACCTGTCACCCTTGAGATGGTCAAATAGCCTGGTGGCCATTATAGGTTAAACTTCTCTTCTTCCTATACGGTCATGTCCATCAAGCACTGAAACTCCTCTCCATGCAAATAAAGCATTCCCAGCACCCCAGCCAATGATGTACACTCACCCAAAAGCATCTACCCATTCCCCAAATGTTTAAATAGCCCTTGTTCTCCACAATTAAATGAGCTGCTCAATGAAGCCTGCCTCCCAAGAAGTCTTTTTCTCCTCACACTTACTCACGGGCTGCCTGAGGTCTCAGGTCTCCACCCCCTCTCGCCCCCCCCCCCCCTGCTGTTCCTGCCTTGCCTTCCCTCTCAAGCCACCAGTCTGCTCAGTGGTGATCGTGCTGTTAAGGGAGGGGGAGGGGAGCGGGAACAGCAGGCAAAGGATTTGGCTACCGGCTAAATTGTAGTTTTGAACTAATTTTGGTAGCAGAAGAGATTTTAAGACAGCCCGATATTGACTCTGTTGTATGGTTTTTAGTGATCATTTTTATGCAGGTCTATAACGAAAACAAGCAGGTAGTGCAAAAAACGAAACATAAAATATACAGTTTGAGGGGGAAAAGAGCATTACATAATTAAATGTTGGAGCCTTGGTTTGTGCTCAGAGATAAAGAAAAATAAAGGGAGGGTTGTCCTTAGGGAAGTACCCCACTTAGTTAACCCTGCAATTTACTCTGGGGTGGGGATGGTGGTAAGGAATTATCTGTTCCTAAAGACAAACAACAAAACATTGAATCTTATGCAAATTTAATTAAAGGAGGGAACCGGAGAGGCACTTGGCAGCATGGTTCTTGCTTTAGAGACATGAAGAATACAAGAATAAAAAGGTTGTGGATCTTTATCTGTGATTAAAAAGAACTGAGGCAAGCCATGTAGGAGGGGAGTTCCTGCATGGACGCCCTGAGAGGCCATTGTTCGAGAATATGAAGGTAAAGCCTAGATTGCGTTGGAGATGCAGAAGATGCTGCAGATGGCAGATCCATGGGGTAACTCCCAAGGAGAGTGGAAGATGGGGAATGGAACCAGCAGCCTAAGAGTGAAGTGTTTTGCAGGAAGCAAAGCTGGAAGGGAAGAGCTATCCAAAGCCTTTGACGTAAGATATGAAGCCACATCTGATTTGGGGCTTGTCCTTTCAACCTTGCTTTGGTCCAGTATTTTCTTACTATGCCCAGATTCTTCCCTTTTAGAAAGGTAGTTGTTAGTATTCTGCAACAACCTTGCTTCTGGTTACCTAGCAACAATGACATCATGTATCGCCCAGCCAGGTGGCCACACCTGGGGGCGTGGTTAATAATTACCTGACCTATAAAAGGACTACCAGACACGTGTTCACTCTCTTATTCCTCACTCTCTTACTCCCCTCACCCGCTTATTCCTCTCACCCTCTTATTCCTCTCACCCTCTTATTCCTCTCACCCTCTTATTCCTCTCACCCTCTTACCCTCTCTATGGGGCGCCCTACCCCTCTTCCCCTTTCCTCCTCTCCCTTCCCCATCTTGGCCCACGCCTGTTCCCCCTTCTCCCCTAATAAACCCCTTTCATAGTAAACCTGTTGTAAGCCTCATCTTATTTTTTATTTCTAATAGTAGTGAATAATCTGTGTCACTGTACATTTGAAGTATGTAATTTCTTTTTTTTTTATTTTACAGGGGGTTACAATTAAGACATTGCTTTGGGTCGCAGAATAGACTTTGGACTTTTAAACTGTGTTGGGATTGTGAAAGAGAACAGAGATTTTTGAAGTTGAACTAAAAGCATTTTGCACGGCTACAAACCTCTAGGGCCAGGAGCGGAATGTGGCGGTTTGTGTGAAAATGGCCCCTAGAGGCTCATATATTTGAATGTTTTGTTCCTGGCTGGTGGAACTATTTGGGAAGGATTAGGAGACATGGTCTTGTTGGAGTAGCTATGTTCCTGGGAATAGGTTTTGAGGTTTCAAAAGTCCATGCCATTTCCCGTTATCTACCCCTTCCCATCATGCTTACAGACGACATGTGAGCTCTTAGCTACTGCTTGAGTGCTATGGTTGCTTACCTGCCAACTGCCATGCTTCCTCCAGGATGATCATGGACCCTAAACTTCTTGAACTGTAAGCCCCCTATAAACTTTTTCTTCTATAAATCGCCTTGGTAATGGTGCTTTGTTATAGCAATAGAAAAATAACTTAGACAAAACTGAACCCAGGTCCTCTGCAAGAACAGTGTTTAGACACATACACACACATACAAAGGATTAATTGGTATAGTTTACAAGCTATGTTCTGAGTAGTCCAACAAAGGCTGTCTCCTGATAAAGGCCAAGAAGGGCTGGAGAGATGGCTCAGTGGTTAAGACCACTGTCTGCTCTTCTAAAGGATCTGGGTTCAATTTCCAGCACCCACATGGCACCTCACAACTGTCTGTAACTCCAGTTCCAAGGGATATGACACTAATTTATTTAAATAAAAATTAAATAAATTATTTTTTTAAAAAAAGGCCAAGAATCTGGTAGTTGTTCAGTCCATGAGACTGGATGTCTCAGCAGAACCAATCTGGTGCTGGAGTCCCTGAGAGGTCCTAGAGAGCTGCCAGTTTCTAGTCCACCTTAGAATCAAGAGGTGGGTGCTAACACCATCGAAGGAAGGGCTCAAGAGAGATGAACTTGCCAGTGAAAATGACAGCATACAGACAGAAAGCTTCCTTCTTCCTATCCTTTTATCTGGGCTGCCACCAGGTGTGGCCCAGATTTAGGGTGGCCCCTCTGACTTCAAATGATCCCAATTTAGGGTGGGTCTCCCACCTCAAATAATCCAACTAAGAAAAATCTCTCAGGTGTGCCCAGCTGCTTGGATTTCAGTCTCTTCCAAATGTAGTCAAGTTGACAACCAAGATTAGCCATCACAAATAGCAAGTGCTTGTAACCTCTGTGCCCATGGGTATCTTAGTAAGGACTTCTATTGCTGCAATGAAACACTGTGACCAAAAAGCAAGTTGGAGAAAAGGGGATTTATTTGGTTTATACTCCCAGATTGCTGGTTATCATTGAAGGAAGCCAGGACAGGAACTCACACAGAGCAAGAACCTGGAGGAAAGAGCTGATGCAGGAGCCCTAGAGGTATACTGCTTACTGGCCCGCTCAGCCTGCTTACTTATAAAATCCAGGACCACAAGTCTAGGGATGGCACCACGCACCATGGGCCGGGCCCTCCCCCACTAATCACTAATTAAGAAAATGCCTTACAGCAGGATCTTTCCTCTGCCGAGGCTCCTTCCTTTCTGATGACTCCAACTTATGTCAAGGTGACACACAAAACCAGCCATTACGATGGGCACGTTTTTTTTGAGGGCATAATACATCTCTTAAATCATCCTAGCAAAACTATGACACAAAATCATTGTCAATGAAGGAATATAGCATTTCCAAGAAGCAGGAAAGGGCATGGAAGGAAGTTAGCACAGTGAGCATAGAGTCAGGGAGGTTGGGAGCTACAGAAATGACCCTCACAGGTGCAGATCACACATTTTAAACTTACCGTTAAAAAGGAAATATAGGCAAAAGCGCTAAAAGGGGCATGAAAGGGAACAAAATTTTTTGGAATTCCTTATACTATGAAAAACTAACCAGTTCTGCATGAAGAAAGTAGGAGGCAAGAAAAATTCAGATGTTACATATCCATTATCTGCTATCCTCACCAGGATAATCTTCAAGGAACAGCATCTGTTTTGCCCATAGCTGATCAGCATGCTGTTTTACCTGATACGGAACGGGTGTTCAATCAATGTGTGGAAGGCCTAGAGGAATGGAAAAACAGATGGCACTTCCAATGCCAATGTCAAATTACTCTGCAAGGATAAACTCAGAAGAGGGAGTTCAGAAAGAAGCTGGGGACAAGGGGTTGCCCTAGTGGAACAGGCCTTCCTTGTGTTATATGGCATAAAACTTTCTTTTCCATTGAATATTAGCAAGAATATTTTGAAAAGAGAAGATGCATGTGGAAGACGGCAAAATGGGAAGACAAGAATCTTAGTTGTTCTACATAGGATTCATTTTCAAACACAAATGAGTTCAGTTGATGGCTCCTTTCTTAACCCTTTTGCTGCCAAAGCAAAATAGCACAGACCCATTAACACAGAAGGAAGAGAAACGTATTCCTCATAGTTCTAGAAGGTACAGATTCTAAAATCAAAAGACCCACATAGTTTGGGTTTTTTCCTATTATAATATGGCAAAAAAGCAAACACACATGAGACAAAAAAGAGAAAATTGGGTAGAATTCTGGCAGTAACTTACTTCCTTGATAATAGCCTTGATCCATCCATGGTGGTGGCAGCCTCATGACCTAATTACTTATTAAATATTCCACCTCCCAATATCTTCACAGTGGCAAGTAAATATAAAATGAGCTTTAGAGGGAACATCCAAACCATGGTAGTCTATGAGCCAGCCATGTACTGATCCCCAGGGATGCAGTAATGAGAGGGGCCACCCTTCCAGGGAGAAGCTCGCCATCCAGCAGGAGGATAGAGATCTGAAACCACTGTGGTACCATCAGCTAAAGCTATTTACCAGTGAGGAGACATAGAAGAAGCATCAGTGTTGGGCTGGAAGTGTTTTGGAGAAGGCACAAAGTGGCCCTAGAAATAATGAGGAATTCCCTAATTACATACATCATTTACTCCATAACTTATCAAACATCTATTCTACACCAGGCTCTGTGTTAGGCTTGAAAGCAGAAATCCTTGACCTCATAGCATTTGTAGAAAGAACCCATTAGTTATATAGATACATGCACACATGCAAAAAAACTCAAGTTGAAAACAAATAGAAGAGGTACAAGACATTATGAAAAGCAAAATAAATGTATAAGTTATAGAGTGTGAATGGTACTCAATGTTACCTACTTATAAGATATAATATTATATCCCTCCCTCTTCTGAATTGAAAAAAAGATATCCAGGATAAACTAAGTCCCTACCTCTTGTCAGCTAGGTTTTGTCATGCAACTCAGAGGCAGTGATATACAGTAAATCATCTTGTGTATATAGAGAGGCTTGATATGCCCTTTTCATTGCTGCTTTGGAGGCAGTGGTGAGCTAGCTCAGGGTAGATGGATGATAGCAATATTTGAGGGATGGTAGATTAAGAAGATAGGAGAAGGCTGGGTGGCTGGCGGCTAGAGCCACTTTAGCAGCCTTGAAAAGCTCCTACCTAGGTAAATGTGTACTAGAGATTTGCTTCTGTGTTTTGGGGAACTCTCATTCCAATGAGTTGTAAGTAAGGTCAAACAATATATAGGATAACTGGATTATTGCTTAATAATGCAACAAACAATAACAACTCATCATGCTTGTGTCAAGAAACTACTTGGAACCAGACTAATGCAGAGTTTGAGTAGTCATATACTTGGGGTTTGGGGATTTCATGGCTGAGAAAAGTGAAATAGCCCCAAACAAGAGAAATTTGGTTTCTAGAAGGTTTTGTAATTAACTTGGATGTAGCCTCAAATGCCCTCAGCATGGAAAGGCTGAATAGGCTGTGCTCACAGAATGGAACAGTGGGGGCTTAGTAAACTGGTGATGACTCCATTCTTTGAGCTTCACTGTGATAGACTCCTAAAATGGAAAAGCCAACAAAAGAAGTATGTCCATATCTAGCTCACAGTGAGATGAAATAAATTACGAATAGGAGATAGCTTTCTGTTCCATTTTCAAGATCTTTTTTGAAGATCAAGGACAATTTTATTAAAGCTTGGGAGACAAATAAAAGGACAGGCAAGCTGAAAATCTTGGTAACTGGCAGGAAGAGGAGATATGGAGAAATGTGTGCCTTTTACGTTAGCATGGAGGTCAGAAGGCAGTACAAAAGGCCAGAATGCCAGAGAAGTGTGCTCATCAGTGCTGAGTCATGGATCTGAGGTCAGAGGACAACTGATTCCAGACTCTTCGTGCCCCAAAGCAAAGAAAGAGTCGCACCAGAGACACGTGGTTAGAGATAGAAATTGAGTTTATTAAAAAAGGGAAGGCACTCTCAAGAATAAGTGCTGAGAAAAAGCACAAAAGCCCATTTTCAAGATCTTTGGGAAAGAGCTTGATTTATATTACATGCCTGTCAGAGGAAAATGATTTGGTGTGATTTTATAGTTTATTAAGCACTTTCGCATTCACTAGTAGGACTATTTCATCCTCCTACGAGCTTTTTATGTAAAATAGACCCATTACTACCTGCCTGTTCTACTGCAGGAATCTAAGTGACTTTCAGGAAACAAGAACGCTTCAGGGAACAGAGCTAGGTCAGGACACTGGATGTCCCAGCTCCAGGACCACCTTATTTTGTGCATAAGCACTCTGTCTTACTGGAAGCAGTGATCCTTCCCTGAGTTGAGCATTTGAATGTTCCAAGAATGAAGAGGACAGAGGACCTGGCCTATGAATGCTTTCAGGGTTTCTGTGTGTTATAGTTCAGATCTGGAATGTTCTCAAAAGCCTATGTTCTAAAGGTTTGCTTCACAGCTTGGCACAATGCTGTGGAATGGATTTAAGAGGTAGGGCCTAGTAGTATGAGGTCTCACAGATCATTAGGGGTGTGTCCTCGGTGGCTTCCTGTCATTCCTTTACTTCCAGGCCATGAAATACCCATGTGCTTCTGCCCTGATACACCTCCACAGGCTCAACAGCAATGGGTCCAGTTGATCGTGAACTGAAATCTGCAAAACTATAAACCAAAGTGAACCTTTATCTCCTTATACGTTGATTTTCTCAGGCCTTTGTCAAGGTGACAGAAAACTGATTAGGTATTTAGGGGAAATACAGTGAGTGTTATGAATTGACACATTGCAAGACTAAGAGAGGAGAGTATAACCTTCCAGGAAGAGAAGAACACTCTGCCTTTTCGGCAAGAACCAACAAGACCCAAAAAGAAAAAGAAGAGAGCAAGCAAGGAAGGGTGAAAGGGAGAAAGATTGCAACTTCTAGAAGCTCCACCAAACCACAGAGATCCACTTGAACCTGAAACTGCGTGTAAACACATGTTCACACACACACACACACACAAAAGAGGCCAACCAATAACCAAGTTTAAGCCACAGAGCTCTTATGTTTGCTAAATATTAACACTTTATTAATTAATCATTTGACAAACAAGTATTTTGAGATCAATCAATGTCACCTAGGGATAAAATGCAGGCTCTAAATTGGCCTCTGGACTTGAAGGTCCAATTTTTCACAACCCCACTTCCTCTTGAAACAAATATAAAAGGTAAAATAAAATAGCCAATGAGGAAATTAGAGAAGGTTTCAAGCAAGCCAAGAAAGACTCCTTGGCTTCATACTGACTTCCTGTAAATAAAACCAAAAGTAGGAATGGAAATAATTGAAGAATCTAAATCAAACTGTCAGATTAAGGGATGTTTCTGAGAAAAGGAGAGAGGAATTTCCTCAAATAACTGAAACTATGTACTCGAAGATATAGACATATGCAAGAATGTTGTAGTAAATAAAAAAATGAGTGTTGGGCTATATAATGTTTATTATTATTTGCCCTATGATTATTGCAGCAGTATTATCTAACACACTATTACAAATAATAAGACACAGACACCTGTTAGATTTTATAATTGCCTTATTTATCTTGGGTCAGTCAGATATTTCACTTATGCTGTCTCAATATCCTCACCATTCATCTCCCATCCCCCATCCAATGCCATCGCCTTCATCATTCCTATCTGGACTGCCTTCCATCTACAGTCCCACTGTACTTGCTTGTATCTTCATCTGGGTCCTTTCACACCATTATTGGAGTCCTTCTCCCCACCCCACATGGTTTCTCCTCCATGCTAACACATGTGGCATCCTCCTTCTTCCTCTCTTCCCATTCGTCTCCCATGATTCCCCTGTCCTCAAAAGCCTGGGAGCCTTAGACATGCCTAACCCATTCTGCCTTGCCCAGGTATAGGTCATTTGATAATTTATACAACAAGGATAGGTGTAACCAGATCTTGATTACCAATAACACACATCAGACCAACCTCTAACACAAGGATAATACTAAAATTTTCCAAGAGAGACGGAAGCAAGAGTATGGTGAGTCTGAGGGCAGTAGTAACTGTATAGTGAATTCTTTTTTCAAAATAGAAAAAAGGAGGGCTCTCCTCTAGCCCAGCAAGATGCCCGAAGGGAAAAAGGCCAAGGGGAAGAAAGTGACCCCAGTCTCCGCCATCGTGAAGAAACAGGAGGCCAAAAAGGTGGTCAATCCTTTGTTCGAGAAAAGGCCCAAGAACTTTGACATCGGGCAGGATAGCCAGCCCAAAAGAGACCTCACACGTTCCATCAAATGGCCCGGCTACATTAGGCTGCAGTGGCAAAGGGCCATCTTCTGTAAGTGGCTCAAAATACCTCCTGCCATTAGCCAGTTCACCCAGGCTCTGGACTGGCAAACAGCTGCTTAAGCTTGCCCGTAAGTACAGGCCGGAGACAAAGCAGAAGCAGAAGCTACTGGCCTGTGCTGAGAAGAAAGCCGCTGGGAAAGAAGATGTCCCAATTAAGAGACCATCTGTCCTTCAAGGAGTCAACATAGTCACCATCTTGGTGGAGAACAAGAAGGCTCAGCTGGTGGTGATTGCCCATGATGTAAACCCCATTGAGCTGGTGGTTTTCCTACTTGACCTGTGTCGAAAGATGGGGTCCCCCACTGCATCATCAGGGTAGGGTGGCTGGTCCCCCGGAAGGCTTGCACCACTGTTGCCTTCATACAGGTTAACTTGGAAGACAAGGATGCTCTCGCTAAGCTGGTGGAGGCTATCAGGACCAATTACAACGACAGATACTACGAGATCCTCGGCCACTGGGAAGGCAACGTCCTGGATCCTAATCTGTGGCTTGCATTGCCAAGCTGGAAAAGACAAAGGCTAAAGAACTCGCCACTAAACTGGGTTAAATGTACACTGCTAAGTTTTCCGTACATAAATATAACTACAAAACAAAAAGAAAGAAAAAGGGAGAAAAGAATTCCTATATACTATGGATACATTAAACAGAGTAATATTGAGTCTTAGAACATTACGGAATTTTCATACATAATATATGAAATTTGAGGGCATCATTTAATAAATTAGTAACAAAAGGACAAATACTATATGCTTCTGCTTATATAAAGTATGTATAAGGTAAATTCAAACAGGCAGAAAATAGAATGGAGATGACTGGATACCTGGGAGAAGAGAAAAATGGGGAGTTACTTTCTAATAAGAATTGACTTTGTTTGGCATGGTTTTTTAAATATGGAAATGGAAATGGTGATGACAGTTTCATTACTCGGCTACCAGTAACTATAATGAAATATCTGAGGTGATTAACCTATAAAGTTATTTTATTTCAGGTGGGAGAGACTCCAGCCCAAGACTGGGTGAGCTCATTGTTTTGGTCCTCTGATAGACGAACTGAAGCAGCAAATCAAGCAGCTTGATTCATACAGGAAGAGGACTACCTGAGGTCCTGTTGACTCTGTAAGAGGCATCCCTCCAATGATCTAAGGACTTACCAGGTCCCACATCCTAAGGGTCATAGCACCTCCCAAAGCATCACTCTGGGGGCTCACACCTTCAACAAGCAAACTTCTGGGGGATAGTCAATATCCAAACTACAGTAGTTACACGGCATTGTTAATATATTTAGTGAACACTTAAAATGATTAGATGGTAAATTTTATGCTATACACATTTTACCACAAAGATTAAAAGAAAAAGAAAAAAGATGAGTTTGTGCCAGAGTAATACAACTTGAGAAAGGCTCATCCTAAATATCCTGGCTTCGGTGGGAACTGCGGGGGGTGGGGGGCAGTAAGAGTGTTGTAGTTATACAGTGTCTCATGTGCCCTAAGCTAATTTTGAACTCTCTGTGATGCCAATAGCCTCTTGAACTCCTGATCTTCCTCCCTTCGCTTCTTGAGTGCTAGAATTGCAGGTATGTCCAACCACTCCCAGCTTGATCCTGACTTTTAAGAGAAAGAAGTCACACACAAAAGAGTCAGAACGGTTTCTAGAAACTGTAAAACAGCCAGAAGACCGATTCCTCCTAGAAATACGTCCCCACTGGCACCTTAATTTTAATCCATTGGGACAGTGGTTCTTCACCTTTCTAATGCTGTGACCTTTTAATACAGTTCCTCATATTGTGGTGACTTCCAACCATAAAGTTATTTCCTTTGCTACTTCTTAACTGTAATTTTGCTACTGTTATGAATTGTAATATAACTATCTGACATGCAGGTATCTGATATGCAACACCTGCAAAAGGGCTGTTCAACTCAAAAGGGTCACAAACCACAGGTTGAGAACCAGTTCATTGGGAACACATTTTTGGAATTTTTATCTTCAGAGCAGTGAAATGTTAAATGTAAGGTAACAAACGTGTGTACTACCACACTAAAGATATTTTGTTTTGTTTTAAAATGGCTGACTTTCCAGGTCTGGGTTACCTCACTCAGGATGATATTTTCTAGTTCCATCCATTTGTCTGCAAATTGCATGATGTCATTGTTTTTAATAGCTGAGTAGCATTCCATTGTGTAAATGTATTACATTTTCTTTATCTGTTCTTCAGTTGAGGGACATCTAGGTTGTTTCCAGTTTCTGGCTATTATGAATAAAGCTGCTATGAACATAGTTGAGCAAGTGTCCTTGTGATATGGTGGAACATCTTTTGGGTATATGCCCAGGAGTGGTATAGCTGGGTCTTGAGGTAGAGCTAATCCCAATTTTCTAAGAAACATACAGACTGGTTTCCAAAGTGGGTGTACACGTTTGTACTCCCACCAGCAATGGAGTGTTCCCCTTTTTCCACATCCTTGCCAGCATATGCTGTCACTGGAGTTTTTGATCTTAGCCATTCTGACAGGTATAAGATGGAATCTCAGAGTCCTTTTGATTTGATAACTAAGGATGTTGAACATTTCTTTAAGTGTTTCTCAGCCATCAGAGATTCCTCTATTGAGAATTCTGTTTAGCTCTGTGTCCCATTTTTAAATTGGGTTATTTGATATGTTGGTGTTTAATTTCTTGAATTCTTTATATATTTTGGATATTAGCCCTCTGTCAGATGTAGGGTTAAAGATCTTTTCTCAGGCTGCCATTTTGTCCAAAGAAGCCAAGAAAAGCCCAAGGGAGGATGCTTGAATCTCACTCAGAAGAGGAAGTAAGATAGACTTGGAGTAAACGGAGTGAGGGAACTGGGTGGGAGAAGGATGGGGGTCAGGAATGAGGACAAGGAGAATGAAAATTGGTGGGTGGGATCTCTGGGGCATGGGATAACCCTAGCCGCAATCTATAGCCAGGTGGGACTTCTAGTGGAGGGAGGGGGAAAACAACCCACCCATAAAACCTTTGACCCAAACTTGTCTTGCCTACAAACGTAGGGATTACGATGGAGCAGAGACTGAGGGAATGGCAAATCAATGACTGGTCCAATTTGAGACTCACCCCATATAAGATAGTCCTGTCGCTATTGATGACACTCTGCCATACTTGCAGACAGGAGCCTAGCATAACCGTCTTCTGAGAGGCTGATGGAAACAGATGCAGAGACCCACAGCCAAACAATCGAGGAGTTTTGTGGAAGAGTGGGAGGAAGGATAAAGGGAGCAGGAGTGTTCAAGGACACCACAAGAAGACTCTGTAGAGTAAATTAACCTGGGCCTACAGGGACACAGAGAGACTGAACCACCAACCAAAGAGCACGCACGCATGGGCCGGACCTAGAATCCTTACACTTATGTAGCAGATGTGCCGCTTGGTTATCATGCGGGTCCCCTAACAGTGGGGTAGGGAAGTAGGTTGCCTGCCTTTCAGTCCCTTTTTCCTAGCTGGACTGCCCTGTCTGGCCTCAGTGGGACATGTGGCTAATCCTGCTGCGACTTGAGGTACCAGGGTGGGTACCCATGGGGCATCCTCTACTCTGAGAAGAAGAAGGAGGAGGAATAAGGAGAGGGACTATTGTCAAAGCTGTTGTCATTCAGACCAAATAGGAGGGAGGACATCAGGGTGGAATTGGGAGGAGGGAGGAGGCTGGGATCAGGCTGTAAGGTGATTAAATAAATTAATTAATTTTAAAAATAAAGTATCTGAGTTCATACTGCTTCTTTATCCACAAAGTAAATGACCTGTGACACTTCTCATGGAAAAGTTTCTCATCCCAGCAGCACCCTCAGCTGAAAACAAAATAAGTCTGTCCTTAGGATTAGGGGACCCTTTCCACTTCGAGGAAATCCCCCTGCCACCTACCCCGTCACAATATCAGGAGCTGATTGCTCAGGTCCAGTTGCCAGCTGTAATAAATAAAAACACAGAAAACCAAACTAAAAGAGTGACTTGCTTCTAAATGTGAAATGTGAATTGAAATGTGAAATATATATATATATACAGGTTGTATGTCTGAGTTTTGTATTTAACCAGGTTCCTCTGTTTTGTTCAGCATCCCTACCATGAGATCACACAGAGGGCTTGGGTAAGTTTTGCAACGTTTAAAGATTAAATGAAAGAGTTGTCACCTTAAAAGATCCGATTTCCAACTTCTTTTTTAGAAGGTGTCTTTTGGGGCTCCTGACAGACCATCCTTGCCCCCTAGGGCACCCTCTGGCGCTGAAACTCTGTGGAGAGCGCCTGCTTGAGGTAGCCTAGAGAAGCGTGTGGTGTGGACCTGGCGCGGGAGGTCCCCGCGCAGGCGCAGAGAGTGGCGCATGGTTGGGCAGCTTCCCGCGCCGAGACCGAGCACCTGTCACCTCAGGGTGGCCGCCAGCGCCCTCCTTGTCCCCGCTGGCATGCTGCCTGACCCCCGCACCCTCCTCGCTCCGTCTATTTATAGCGCTTGCCGCGCCGGCCCTTTTCGGGTAGTGTGGGTCAGTCAGGCCAGGCCGCGCCCTCGCGACCCCGTGCTGTGTCCAGTCACGGCGCCATCGCGGCGGAGCGAGCGGGGCCGGGCAGCAGCAAGTAAGTTGGGGCCTAGAGAGGAGACGAGCCCTCGGGTCAGCAGGAGAGGGGTCAGCGGCCGCTGGGTCTCCCTGGTGCATAGTTCATTTGCGTGGTCTCCACGATTATGCCCTTCCCTAAATGACCCGGCTGATTGTTTTCCGTCGCCGCTAGACTATAAATGCCATCGAGGTAAGGGGCTCTTCTGCCTTCCAAGAGCCCATAATAATGCAGGGTTCGGTTCGTTTAAATTCAATCAGCGCAGAATGTATCCCTGGGCAACTCTCTTAACTTTAAAGCCAGGAATATAATTGCCTTGCATTTTCCCCACATGATTCTTAGGAGGAACTAATGAGCTATAATGCATATTAAAGCACTCGGAAAAGCATAAAGAACTGTGCGAATGCAAAACACTGAGAGCGCACCAAAGGAAAGAGAAGAGAAGGCTTATTTGTCATTATCATCTCTGTGACTCATTATTACAAGCCTTGTGTATGTTTGAGGGTGAGTTATTAGGGTTAAACAAATCAGGGAAACCACACCGACAAGAAAGTTGAGTTTCTATAGGGTGGTAGGAATGTTCAGAGCCGTCTCCTTCCACGATGGTAAAAGTAGGGCTGTGGAAAGCTGGCGAGAGCCCAGACAGAACACAGTAAGAGGGTGTTATGTTATAAACCAGAGGTCACAAACTTAGAGGGCTGTTAAATAATCTACAAGGAGAGAGGTGAGAAAAGCAACATAAATAATGGCTGACATTTGCGTTTTAGTAAGGGTAGGCAGATGTGCCCTCTGAGAAGCTGCAGCTGGCTTGTCAGGTCACATGGAAATGAAGGGCCCACTGTTGCCATATCTTAATTTTTTTTCTATAGATGTGGGGATGTTTGAAGTTTGTTTATTGAAGCTGATGCAAGCTTCTGCTGGCTATTCCCCAAGAATGAGGCCTCTCTTTCTCAATAAATAATGACCAGGAATTCATTTTGAGGGTGGAGGTGAGAAGTAGATGTCATAATGCAACAAATGGTAGGCAATTCTTCTGGAAGAATTCTATAGGACAAGAAGATAATAATTTAAAATATTAAAGCATGGCTTAAGCAAAATAAAAATCTCCAAAACTGACATGTACACGCAAAGACAAAGGGAGAAAGGCAGACACTTGACACATGCCTTTAATCCCAGCACACAGGAGACAGATGCAGGCAAGTTCTCTGTGAATTAGAGGCCAGCCAGGGCTCTCTAGAAAGACCCTGTCTCAAAATATTAAGACAGAGAATGGGGAGTGAGGTTACTAGGAATGATCTAGCACTAAATAAAGCATTAATTTGATTAGACAGCCATGCCAAGCAACTGTTAGATGCCAGGTATCCTCACAGACATAAGAATAGAGAAGTGAATAAAACAAAAAGACCCTTCAAGAAAGTGATACCTGAGCTGAGTTTTGAAGAGCTGGACATGTGAATAGGAATATCCCTTACACAGAGAATTACATGTATGCATTAGAATTGTTAGCAGTTTGATACTACAAAAAAAACTATAAGGAAAGAAAGTCAGGAAATGGGACAAGCAGTGGTGGGTGGAGCTAGATTAAAAGGAGCCCACAAAGCTTGAATGAGTAATGGTGAAAATAAGCCCTTGATAATTTTTTTAATGTGAAATAATGATTTTCTACATGGTAGTCACTTTTTAAAAGGCCTTCTTAATAAAGGGATTTTTCTTTAAACATTGGAACTGGGACATTATTTTCTTTTTTTAATACACAACATGTTAAATTTTATTTTAATCTTATGTACATTGATGTTTTGCCTGCATGTACATCTGTGTGAGGGTGCCAGACTCCTGGAGCTGGGTTACAAAGAGTTATGAGCTTCCATGTGGGTGCAGTAATTGAACCCGGATCCTCTGGAAGAACAATCAGCACTCTTAACCACTAAAGCCCCATGAGACATAATTTTCTGATGTGATGGTGACATTTTTTGGTTTGTTAGCCAAAGTCTGTTGAAGGCAATTTTGGAAAAACTAGATTTTGGAGCCCTATCCTAGTCACCTTTTTGCTTCTGAATTTTTCTTTGTAAATAAAAAAGCAAAGCTTTGATGTTGCTTATTTTTATTGCTGTTGTAACCTATTCACTGTACCAGACACTTTTATTGGGGAAACAAACATCACAATTCTGAATCTAGTAACTTTTCCCATTACACAGGTCAATGCTGAAGAAATTAGCAAAGAAATGGGGATATACCCGTACGATTTCAAATTTCAGATTTTGTCATTCAGACTAGATAGGAGGTTTCCATATTTTTCCAGTTAGTCGTAATTTAGGCTGCCTATACTTTGATCTGTAAATTTACAATGTATGAAAATTTATAATGTATCTATTATTTCTCCCCATATGACATATCAGATAATGTACAGACATCATTTACAACACAGCTAAGATTTTCAGAAGCCATAGGTGATTAATATTAATACAGTCTTTTATTTTAAACACACTTTTCAAGATCAATGAAGTGTGGCTTGAGTCTTCACCATACAACTAGGGAAATTAAACATTTATACAGTTGAAACTCCTTGTCGTTCTTCTCTGTCTCTCTTCCATACTTCATGAAGGCAACAATTCTCCTGAATACAGTGCTGTTGTAATTAATTACTCTTTAGTCTTTTAGGTTCCACTAAGTTGTATGGGTCTTTAAGAATACATAATTTTTCAACCTATTTATTTTGGTTTTTTTCCAAATTTTCAATTTTCAATAATATCAAAAACTCCTGTAATGCCTTTACCAAATTTACCAATTGTTTATGTTGTCAGAAGTTTATGATCTACACTTACTCTATTAGAACAGCATACTGTATTGTGTATTTTAAACATATTAATAGTATGCAGCATGTATTCTAGTCTTTTTGTAATCATGTTTTTTATAAATATACATCATATTTATTAATTTTTCTCTGTACAATAGTCTTTTGAGTGAATATATTATAGTTTCCTATTAATGAATTTTAAGTTGGTTTTGCTATTGCAAACAGTGCTGCTATGAATTTTAATTACTTTAACTTCTGCTAAATAAAGATGGAGAGTTTTCTTAGAAAGAAAAGCTTGGTCAATAATGATTTATCAATCATTATTCAGAAAAAGTAGCAACTGTAAAGATAATGGAAAATGATAAAATCAAACATTATGAAAGCAAAACATTTGTGATTTAAAGAAATTGACATTTTTGCCCCACATTAAATTTATAGCAGTGTCCTTCTCTAAACTAAATATAATGGACTTGGGTGTAACTGCACTTTGGATTCGCAGAGTAATTAGGCTTTATTCTTGTGATTTATATTTATCTGTGCTACTCATCTTTCTCCATTATTATGGATACTATTATTATGAATGCATCAGTTCAGTCTGCTATAAATTGGAGCAGAGAATAACTCCCCATTGATATCACTGAGAACACTTATACAATCTTGTTTTGCTGATGAAAGGAGAATGCACTCGCTGCCCTCATTATGAGAAAAAGTTGCTCTCAGCTCTCTCCATTTATGAGCTGTATCTGTATCCACAATTGATTTGTATAGTGCACCCAGATTATTTTCATTTGAAAAGTGTTTGTGCAGGTATGCCCTGCCTTCGATTTACCAAGTAGATCTTACAAAGCTAATTACATATTGTACATGCATAACCTTATTCAGTTCTTGCATCTGTTCTTACATAATTCTCAAAAGAATTATGAAGAAACTAGAACTTAAAGAGGCTATGAAACATGTTCATATTACCAGATTACAATAGACTAGGAGTTTGACCAAGGCCTCAATAGCTCAAGCCCAAGTCCCCATCCCTAACTCTGGAAATGTGCTGACTTTGCTGAGTCACTGTAATGGTAAAATCTACCTATTTTCATTTGGGGGTTAATGACTGAAATTACTATTTTATTTAATATTCTTTATCTCCATTGTTCAGATGAAGAAACCAAGATTTAAGAAAGGTTAAATCATTTTAAAATGACAGCAAGTAAGCAGCTAGCTTAACCTCTGTCCACCTTTAAATGTGTTCTTTAAATGTAAAGAAAGAATGCTGAAAATATTTTTGAAGTGTGGTAGCTAATTTAACAGCCAGGCATTTTATTTTTATAATTGCAACCAGAAAATTAATTTGATCTGTAAAGTCAAAACAATTAGAATACCTTTCAGGGGTCTATAAACAACAATTAGAAAGAATAGATACTTAGCAAATGTGTATGTCCATTTAAAATATTTATAGTAAATGATTCTGCAAAGTGTTTGAAACTATTGTTTCTGTTTTAAAGTGAATTGGATTTTATTGTTGTTATTTGTATAAGCCAATGTTTGAAAAAGAGGCACCACACTGAATATGCCATTTGTTCAAGAGATTGAATATAGATGCAGATTAGATATATATAGATAGATAGACATAAACAAACAGTTGATCTTTTCAAAGCAAAGCCAACCCTTTCCCAAAATTCTTCAGCTGAATTTAAGAAAAGAAATGGAGATTAGACACCCAGACAGGAGAGTGTCCTATTCACAGTCTTGAGAGTGGATTTATTTATAGCTTTGGAGCAGTTGGAAACCTGCCACTTGTTTTTCCAAAGTCTATGAGCTAAGAACAGGTTTCATAATTTTAAATAGCTTTTAAAAGTCAAAAGAAGAATATTTCATGACACATGAAAAATGGGACATGTTAAATTTGTGAAATTCAAATTTCAGCATCCAAAGTTGATTTTTCTGGAACACAGTCATGCTCTTTGTTTATGTTTCCCCCCCCCCCCCATGGCTGCTTTTGTGCCATAAGAGCAAAGTTGAGTGGTTGTGACAGAGCCCAGATGGCCTGCCTGGCATATTTACCATCTAGCCCCAGCTTTCCAGCCTTAGCACTAGAAAGAGCAAGGATGCAGACTTGGGGTTAGATGGAATTGGGTTCACAATTCAGTCTGTTCCCAAGATTAATGCCTTGGCCGTTTCATGGGAAGCCAGTAGAAAAGAGTCATTTATATGATTGGTGCTTCCCCTGCCCCTCTTGAGACAAGATCTCACAGTGTAGTCCTGGCTTCTCTGAAACTCACAATGTTGATCAGGCTGGCCTTGAACTCATAGAAATCCTCCTGCCTCTGTTCTAAACTGCTTGGATTAAAGGTGTGTGTTACCTAATGCCCAGCTTATAATTGGTGCTTTTTCTGCAGGAAGAGTAAGGATATAAGATTCTGATAGTTCTCCTCTTGACCCTTTGGTATCTGAAAATATAAGATTTCAACCTTGTGATGTACATAATTACAGCTACCCTGAGCCACTTTTCTCAACATTTCTTCAAATGCCATTTGTACAAATAAGGAGTCTAGATTGCAAATAGCATTCCCAATTCAGCTTAAATTGTCTCAAAACTGTAAACTATTGATTTTAAAACCCATCTTCAAACCCATTGCTCTGGATACCCTGCCTCCTTCCCTGAGTTTGCTTTGTCCTCATACTGGCTCACAGAGGCATAGCTCCAACAGTGTTTAATATGTGGACATGCCAGCCATGGAGTCACGGCCTGAATTTCACTGCTGTGGGCACCCTTGGGTGTTGTGCCTGTCCTTAACAGGCTGTCCTTCCCCGGGCACACCAAGGGAAGGTGGGTTGGATGCTAAGGGAAACTCAGTATCATCTACCACAAACTCTATAAGCTATTACCTGGAGAGATGGCTCAGCAGCTAAGAAGACTGGTTGCTCTTCCAGAGTAATACACACACACATACACACACACACACACACACACACGCACACGGTACACAATTATACATGCAGACAAAATACCTATACACATAAAATAAAAGTAATTAAAAATTTAAAATACCACTTTTATAACATGTTAATGAACAAACATAGGTTCATAAGTCATTTAACTTGAATTTCTTAAAAGTACTGATGCCTGTTTTTGTTTTTTGTTTTTTTAATCACAACAGCCAAAAAGTAGCACCAAAAAGTTCACCAGGTAGAAATTGGCTCCTATCTTACATATGTGAAGTCCTAGGATTATAATCATAAACCTTGGGTTTCGAGCATTTGAGTTCTAACATTATTGAGATCAGCAGTCTAGGAACTGGCCAAAATGCATGTGGTGTATTAGATCAAGGGCATCCCATTTGAAAAGTGCACTTGGCCTTCTGACATCACCAACATTGGTATCCTTCAAGGGATTCTTATACATGAACACAAATAACATACTAGACTGTAAAAAATATGTGTATTACTTCCTTAAGAGAAGGCTTATGTTCTGGGCGAAGGGTGTCCCTCACTCCATTGTAAAGAGCTTGCCTAGCATGTATGATACTCTGGGCTCAATCCTCAGATCTGAATCAAACCAAAAAACTTTAGGTTCTTTTTAGCCCCAAGTAATAACTATTGCAATTATGTGTCGAGACAACTGTATATGATTTGGGCTAGTCATGGTGGGCATAAGAGAATTCAGACATATAACAATCTCTTAATTGCCCATAATTGGTTACTCTTATATACATAAACAAACAAACCAACAAACCAGAGGTTTGCTTTTAACCAGAAAGCTATCTCCAAGAAAGCAATGTAAAGTAAAGCAAAGTAAAACTGCCAGAATGTCCAGCTGGTAGATTCTTACCGGCCATTTCAGTTCTTAGCTTGGATGGTTGTTACGTCATAGGCTCTCACAGTGCTTTTTGGGTCCATGTTTGTCGCTCTACGATTAAACATCCTTGCCATGTGTGTATCACTTGTTTCTTAAAGTGAAATTTAATTCAACCCTCAAAAAGAAAAAAAAAAGATGATCTCTGATGAAATGTCTATTTGTTTACTGGGCTATAGAAAATTCGGGACTTATTACCCTTCCTAGGTGAAACATGTATTCCTGGTCTTATAACTGCCACCTTGCTTTCCTAAGAAAGAAAGCTTTGCCACCATCACCACTTTCTCACTGCTGGTAGCTTTGCAGCCAAGTGAAAACTAGAAAAGGATAGAGAGACTAGGACCCTCTCCACAAGAGCTCCCGGCTCTGGGAATGCCTTTCTTTAAATCAAAGCAGCTAATTAACTTCCTTGAAACCTCATGTTTGCATCGCCTGGGGAAGGTGAAGGTGACACCACCAGCTTAGAGACTTTTAATTAGACTAGGGCTTTTAAAGGCAAGAAGCAATTCAGTGTGTGCCGCTGTGTAATAGGAAACAAAGAAAAGCTAGGCAGAGAAGGAGGACACATTTAGGTTTAAGTTTTAAATATCATGAATTCTCAGATCAGCAGTCATTGGCTTGTGCTTTAAAGCTCAGTAGAAATAAAATTTTCATTACCTACAGTCTAAATAATTTTTTTCCATACCAAAGTTTAATCAGAGTGTGGACTTTGTTTTAGTCTTCCCCGTTCCAGGGACTGTGTAGCCCTAATCATGGTCCTATGGAATAGTCATTACACACATGGTTGTGTGTTGGGCGGGGGTGGAGCGAGTGAGTTTAACCTGCATGTAACACTGCATCTCTTTAGAAATGATATTAACTGATACCTCCGTACCCTCAGTCTGCAGAGTGGCCCTTTTGATAACTGGAAATAAAATTGCAAAATGTGCTTATCTTTTTACGTCTTTCTTCACTCTGAGACTCTCCAGTCTTTGTGAGGAGGTAGGAGGAGGAACCACTGATGATTAGAAACTATTGCGGTAGCAGTTAATAATTGATGATTTGCATATCAAAGTCTTTTTTAGATACAAAGTAGTTGTCTTAAATTTCTCTGTTCTGAATGTATAATATTTTTTGTAACTACTTCTCAGCACGAATGCTATATGTTAAATGTGGAATTTTTTTTTCTTAGACAAAACTTGCCGCTTTTCTTACCCTCAGGAATGTTTCAAGGAATCTCTGGTGATTTGTGAGTAATCGGAAATGCAAATAGCCCCTCGGGAATCAAGTTAAACTCAAAGAAACCTTACTGAGAAATTTCAAGGAATGCATCATGGAGTGCAAGACTGAGGGAAAAGGAAAACACCAGCATAGTTTGAATTTACTTGATAAAATTAAGAATATGAAAGAATTAGAAGAAATGATTGATGTCGTGCTCATAGCAGAAGAGGAGAAGTTTCCTTGCCACAGACTGGTCCTTGCTGCATTTAGTCCTTATTTCAAGGCTATGTTCACCTGTGGACTACTCGAGTGCACTCAGAGGGAGGTCATACTCTATGACATCACAGCAGAAAGTGTATCAGTGATACTAAACTACATGTACAATGCAGTTCTGGAGATCAATAATGCCAACGTGCAGACTGTAGCAATGGCTGCCTATTTTATGCAGATGGAAGAAGTCTTTGGTGTGTGCCAGAAATATATGATGGACCACATGGATGCCTCCAACTGCATAGGAATCTATTATTTTGCAAAACAAATTGGAGCGGAAGATTTATCTGATCAGTCGAAAAAGTATTTATATCAGCACTTTGCTGAGGTAAGCCTACATGGAGAAATACTAGACATCGAAGCTCACCAGCTTCTGGCGCTTATTAAGTCTGATGATCTGAATATATCCAGAGAAGAGAGCATTCTGGACTTGGTTCTCAGATGGGTAAATCATAATCAAGCATTGCGCACAGGGCATCTCGTTGAGCTTTTGAAGCAAGTTAGACTGGAACTTATAAATGCTTCCTTTCTAAGGCAGGCCCTGAGAAGGAACACGATGCTCCTTTGTGATGGCAGTTGCATTGACATAATCCAAAATGCATTCAAAGCCATCAAGACGCCCCAGCAGCACTCCTCTAATCTTCGCTATGGCATGGAGACCACCAGCCTTCTGCTTTGCATTGGGAACAATTCTTCTGGAATCAGATCACGGCATAGGAGCTATGGGGATGCCAGTTTTTGTTATGACCCTGTGTCGCGGAAGACCTATTTTATCTCATCACCCAAGTATGGGGAGGGTTTGGGAACAGTATGCACTGGGGTAGTCATGGAGAACAATACAATAATTGTGGCTGGAGAAGCAACTGCCACTAGGCTCTCTAGACAAAAGAACAAGAACATAGAAGTCTATAGGTTTGTATCTCATAGCCGGTGTTATACTTTTTGTTTTGGTGAGATAGGGTCTTATTATGTTGCCATGGCTGGCCTGGAAATCTCTGTGTAGACTGGATTGACCTTGGACTCACAGAAATCCACCTGCCTTTGTCTCTGCTTAAGGAGCATCCTTCCTCAGTTACCAGTAGATTGCAAAGTGGATAAGAAGGCTTACAGGAGCAACAGGCTTTGACTTTCCTGACAGGATTCTTGCAGTTCTATTTCCTGGCACTGCACGTGCCTCATGCTGGCACCATTTCTATCTTGAGAACTTAATTAAAGAGCCTTAGGTGCTTCAGATATCTCTTTTCTTCCTTATAAAAACAGTCTGCTCATCTCTTGATGAGAAGAAAAAACCAGAAATTTTTGTTAATAAGCATTGACCCTGTTATGTGTTTTATTCTGTTCTGAGCCTTAAACATGTTTCATCTTCATTCTACAAGCCCTCTTTCCCTTCCTTAGAGCCATGTCTAACTGCATACTCCATTGTTTCCTTAAACGTTCCTCCACACTGGTCAGAGTTAGGGCAAGAGCTACTAGCTTCACCTTTACCTTTGATGTGATGTTGTAAGGAAGGCAAATAGACAGATTATCAGAAGCATTGTTTTGGGCTCCAATGAGGCACACTTCCTCATAATTGCCCACCACTTTGGACTCTAGAAAGCACTGAGAGAGCCTATCTCCCTAAGATCCTCGTCTCACAAGACTCTTAATCTCCCAGCATCACTACAGGTCACTTTAGTGCCATTTTTTTTCTTTTTTTGATAAATCAGGGAAATCAATTGTTCTAAGGTATATCTCTGCAATATTGTTTTATAATAATTTTATACTTTTAACATTATTGCTTCTTTGTTTTATTCTTCAGATTGCCTATGTTGTACATTTTGTAGATGTCCATGTAGATGTATTTCTTCTTGACTTAAAGTAGGAAATAGACAAACAGCCTTGTAGGCTGTTTCTTTCTGTCTTCTGTATCTTCTCACTTTGACATATGAAATAAGTGAGCATGTAATGCCATCTTTAAACTATCAGCCTGTTGACACCGAATGCCTTTGTCCTTATTACTTCCCTTTTTATATCATATTCACTTCCCAGTCATGAGTTTTATAGTTTTTTTTCTGAGCATTTTACCTCTCCATTTTCAGTTCTAAATGTAAAACAAAATCAGATTGTCAAGTTATTTAGAAAACTATCCTCAACTTTCATGGTGCTGATTTTATCCTATTATGTTTTTCGTAAACTGCATTGGGAAACCCAAACCCATTTTGGTTCTATATGCATATTCACTCAGTCACCTTTTCTTAACTTCCTTATCTTTGAAAATTCATACAATTAAAATTTAATAAAAATATTCCTTGTGATCCCAAGAACTCTGGCTTCCTTTCTAGAATTGCATAGAAGACAGACACTGGAAGGTTTGATAACTCTGTGCCTTCAACAGTGACAAGCCACACATGCCTCTATGAAAGGAACATGCCTTTCAACTTCCCTGTCAAGCCTGAGGCAGAATGTTCTCTGGGGAAGTGAGAGTTGGCCCAGAACAAGTGGGAGAAACTGATTAGATGAGTAACTGTCGAATGTTCCTTAAAAACTGTACTTTCTACAAAGCACACAAAAGTGTTCCAGGCTTGATCTTGTTTCCAAGCAGAACACCTGTTTTCTTATTTTCCCTGTTCCTGGGGTTTGGTGGGTTTTGTTCCATGTGCACTCTTCTAGATTTTTCTGAAGCATTCAATTTCAGATATTTTATCCCACTATCCCTGTAAGTAGTTTTGTCTTTCTCATACCAAATGTTTCTAATTAAAATTAGAAAAAAAAATACACTTACAAGCCAACTATGATGGTGCATGTCTGTAACCAACCATCTGAGAGGCTGAGGCAGGAGGATGGCAAGTCCTAGGCCAGCCTGGGCTACATACTGAGACTTTATCTTTTTTTTAAGATTTGTTTATTTATTTATATAGTATGTATACAATGTTCTGTCTGCATGTATGCCTGCACGCCACAAGAAGGCACCAGATCTCATTGTAGATGGTTGTGAGCCATCATGTGGTTGCTGGGAATATGAACTCAGGACCTCTGGGAGAGCAGTCAGTGCTCTTAACCTCTCAGCCATCTCTCCAGGGCCGATTCTTTATCTAAAAACAAACAAACAACAACAACAACAACAAAACCAAAAACAAGTATCATGAGGCAAGACAAAAGTCAGCCTTAAATAGTACACTCAGGGGCTTTATAATGTACCTAATAATCAGTTGCTATGTTGGGTCCAGAAAGCACTGACAAGACTTAAAGTTATGTAACTATTAGTGAAGGAAATGACCCAAATAGCCATAGCTAGTAGATGAAAATAGACAGTAGATGCTCAGCAGACATCTGCAGATGGGTTTTTAAACAATGCCCTTGACCCAGTTTTAAAAAAAAAAAAAAAAACTACAACTTAACTAGTGGCCAGGCAAGGTGATGCGCACTTTTAACCCCAACATTTGAGACCAAGGCCAGCCTGGTCAATAGTCAGGGCTATACAGAGAGGCCCTGTTTTTGTTGTTGTTGTTGTTGTT
>CM053761.1:51279427-51316425 GCA_028658305.1 Pachyuromys duprasi
CTCGTTCAATTAGAAGAGCCAGTTCACATTGTTTTGTGTTGAAAAGAAGAGTTAAATGTGCTTCTTGGGTGAGTTGTTGCCATGGTAACTCTAATCCTGGTTCTCTCTCTCTTAACTTGCAGGTATCATGATAGAGGAAACCAGTTTTGGGAAAAGTTATGCACAGCTGAATTTCGAGAGCTCTATGCTCTGGGCAGCATCCATAATGACCTCTATGTCATAGGAGGCCAGATGAAAATGAAAAACCAGTACCTCATTACCAACTGTGTTGATAAGTACTCCATAGATCAAGACAACTGGAAACGAGTGTCTCCCCTCCCACTTCAGCTGGCTTGTCATGCTGTGGTAACAGTGAACAGTAAACTGTACGTCATCGGCGGCTGGACGCCTCAGGTTAAGAAATTCCTTGCCTATCTACCTGGTGTGGCTGGCTTTGCTAAGAAAAATGTGGCAGTTGTTGAGTATCAAAAGATTATGGCCTAGATTTTGGCAAAATGCTTTTTATACCAAACAATATAAACGTAAGCCTTGAAAGTGTCAAAGTAGTTTTAGAAAAATTGATTTTTAAAAAGATTTATTTATTTTTATGTATATGAGTATTCTATCTTCATGCACACCTGCTTGCCAGAAGAGGGTATCAGATCACATTATTGATGGTTGTGACCTACCATGTGGTTGCTGGGAATTGAACTCAGGACCTATGGAAGAGCAGCCAGTGCTTTTAATCTCTGAGCCATCTCTCCCGAAAATTGATTTTTTTAAATGTGTTATTTATAGACATAGGTGCATTTAGCATTCATGCTATGCTATGGACTTCATAATTCTTCTCCTACTGGCTGATTAGGAAAGGTCCCTGTGCCGAGGGGTAGCTGTAGGGAGCATCTAAGTCAATGGAACAGCTGGATCCTCATTCTAGTCCTTTTGTCTGACAGCTGTGTGGCCAGTGGCCAGTCTGGGCTCTTTCTACATTTAGGATTCTTGCTGCAGGGGCTAGGGAAATGTTTCAGTCGGGAAGATGCTTCCTGGCACCCATGTAAAAGCCTGTAATCCCAGCACTGAGGAGCCAGAGACAGGAAGATCCCTGGGGCATGCTGCCTAGCCAATCTAGTCAAAATGGCAAGCTCCAGATTTGGCAAGCTATCTTGCATCAAAAACATAAGCTGGATCCTCCTGAGAAATACCTGGGCTTAACACCTGACTTGCATATGCACATATACATGAACATTCACATTCACCATGAGTAAGTGCGCGCACACACACACACAGGTTCTCACCATTAATCGAAAACCAGAATATTGAATCCCGTAATCACACAGAAAGTGTGTTGTGACTGTAAACACTAAGTGAACTTCCTGGGCACCAGCAATACTGTTGACATTGAAGCCCAAGTACACGGTGGCAAGCCAAAACAGAGGTCAGCAGTCTGACCGCAGCCGCCCTGTGTCCTTTTGAAGGTCCTCCTGGACCTTTGGCGTTTATGGTGTCGTCCCATCTGTCCCCTGTTCTTCCTGTTTTTCCAGTACAGATTATTCTCACTCCTTGGTTGTTCCTGTGATATAAAAATTTTTTTTGCTTGTATTTTCTCTTATCAGATTTGCCTCATCATAAAACTTATGCTTTTGTATTCCCTTTACAAGCTTGTAAAACTTTATACTTATTGATGTTTTATATGTTTCTATTGATGCTGTAGGTCAAATGTAGCACATATGTCATCACAGTGAGTAGCTAGAACCTGACATTATATGTAGGTAGTTACATTTTCCAAGCTATCCACCTTCACAGTGAATTTGCATGAACAAGGCCTCAGAACAACTCTGAAACTTTACTTTACTAAACTGGAGATTAAATATCTAACCCAGAGGACAGTTAAAGCAGTAAAGGAAGTATTTGTTAATTTGTAGGCTCTGAATGAGTGTTGTTTAACAAGGTGGTCTCACTGAGCTTGAGACACAGCGCCAGAGAGTGGGCTCTGAATGCCCACAGCATCATCACTCCTGTCATTTTTTAAAGTGTTGACTAAAGCGAAGTGCATACAACTCTCCTGAGGGTGGCAAATATTTCTTTGTTGTAAACTTGGACCCAAAAAAGAGACCCGTAAATTCTAAGCTCAAAGTTGTTGTAAAGTTCCAGATATCACATATAAAAATAACATTATTTTACCTAAACCTTATGAGTAGAAGCCACTTGTATCTGTGTAAAAATAAAATTATTCAATTTTAACTATCCAATTATTAAGTAAATATACAAATATATAAGTGAATATGTAAATATAACCCCAAGTAATTTATGCTAATCCTATTATCGTGAAAATTGAAATCAGGTTATTTACATATAGCCCATAATTGTGGTCTAAAATCCTCTAATGACTAAAACAGTAAAAGTGTTTTGAAACTTTTTATAGGTTAGAAAAATATGAAGACGATATCTTATGAATTATTAATACTAATTCTTCATGAATATTGTAAAAATTCACAACTCTGAAGTTCGGTCAGGTTAGGGTTTTATTTTACACACTGCTCAAGACAGCATGCTTTGCTTATTTCTTTTTAAGATTTTAATTGGCTTCATTTTTGGTGTCTAAATGTGAAACTCACTGGTTCCTGTAAACTAACGCTTTAACCCCGTTGCACATATAAATCCCTGTGATGTTGACAGAGTGCTTACAAACCCCGCATCTCAGGACTTGGCGAGTCTGTGAGTCTGGGCGAGACGTTTAACCTCCGTTCATCTCCTCTGCTGTCTGCTCTGCTTAATTGTATTCGCAGGCTCACAGAGGCCTCCAAGTGGCCTGTTGTTACAGTCGCTGTCATATTTCGTACAGATGGATCTTCCTGATGAAGAGCCTGATCGATTAAGCAACAAACTGTTGCAGTATGACCCCAGCCAAGATCAATGGCGAGAGCGGGCACCCATGCAGTACTCTAAGTACCGATTCAGTGCAGCCGTTGTCAACAGTGAGATCTATGTTCTGGGTAAGAAGTAGTAGATTGCGCAGAGCATAGCTGCTTTTCTCGCTCCAACAGTCTGTTCCTGCAAAAACAAAAGCTTCCCTTCCTCTTGTATCTCAGTTCAAATATATCTGCATAACTGGCCAAAAGGTATTTCTTGTGTTCTGGAGCAAAAATCAAATAAGAGTAAGAGTGCATTGGCTTTGAGGGCAAAACTGTTTTAATGGCACCTTCAAAGGCTTTGGAATGCAAAAGCTGCAGTGATCCATCCTATGGGACCCAGGCTGATGAAGTAGAAGAAGCTTTTGTTCATTTTTAGTTGGTGAAATGTGGGGTTTTGCAGCCAACTGTGGTTGCGTTGTTAAAGAGAAAACCACAACAGGGCAGGCTCTGCCTCAGGGCAGATTTTACAGTTTTCTTCATTTTGCCTCACCTTCCACATTTCACTACCAAGTAATTTTTCCATGAATGTGTTTCCCCCTCCTCTCTTGAATATGTGTAGTCTGTTCTAACTAGCAGGGGCCAGTGAAAGACTTGAGTTCACTAGAAATCCTAGTGGTTGGTAAGAATTCCAGACATCTCCCATGAGTCCCTCTCCTTCGCTCCCTCCCTGCATCTTCCTGCTTCATCACGTCTTAGTTTTCAGAGTATGTTCTTTCCTTCTGACATCACCCTCTATCACCCCCACTTACCTCCACCGCCCCAGAATATGGGAGAGCTGAGGCCTGAGGCTGACTAGATGACTCCCGAGTCTCCGTCCTCCCATCTGCATGGGTGGCAGACTGGAAAAACCGGAGGTGACAAGAGGCAAAGTACTGACAGAGAAAGGGTGAAATCGAACCAGGCCTCTAATGGAGACAATTAATCACGCACGCACACACACATGCACGCACGCACACACACATGCACGCACGCACACACGCACAATGAAGGCTGCAGGCTGTTATTTTGGGCTGTTTTCACAGCATGAAGCAAAGCAATTCATATACTCAGATATTAAAGTTGTTTTATTTAAGAACAATTGTGCAACATAATTTATGATTGGCTCAGTTAAGAGACTCACAATCACAATTAAGTTTTTCCTCTAGATAAATATCCCTTTCTTTGTTATAACTGGAATTAGAGCTCTCGCTAACAAGGAACCTCACCTGGGCTAGATGTGTAATATAATGATGGTGTCTTTTGGATGACTGTGGAAAGGGCACCTTAGAGGCAATCTTGAAGCCCGTGCTTCATAGCATGGATAAATGTCCACTGGGTGAACAAAGGGTAAATTTAAAGGGACCTACAGCATTCATGCCGGTGAAAGAATAGTGTATGTTATGCTTCAGGAAGGGAAGTGAGGTCAGGGAGTGGGAAAGCGCAGGTGGGTGCAGGGGTGGCAGCATCAGTTTGGGGGGATGTGAGGGAGATGGGAGTAGAAGGGGCGGAGACAGTGGTGCAGCGCACTGGTCCCTTGCTTTTCTCATCACAGTGACAAAACACCTGACCGAAAGCAACTGGAAGGAGGAGAGGTTTTCTATGACCTGTGGTTTCAGAGGGATTTCAGGCCTCTATAGAAGGTACATCAGAGTTGTCTGTGGCAGTGGGGGTTGGGGGCAGCAGGTAGTTCGTATGACTTGAACCAAGAAGCAAAAATGTGGCAGGGACCAGAGGTAGGTACAACCTTCCAATTTCCACTCCAAGTAACCTACTTCAGCCTGACAGACCCTGACTCCTAAAGGCTTCACCACCTTCAAAATAAGTACCACAAGCTGGGCCAACCATTCAAACTTCGAGCCTCTAGAGGACATTTCAACTCAAGCCACATCAACTAGGGACCACATTATGAAGGCCATGCATGAAGACTTAAGAAAACTGAATGGGCAGCAAAAACCACACAGAAGCAAATTCATTAAAGAATATTTGGGAAGATTGGTACAATTAGTCTATATAGCAAATCAAAGGCCAAGAAAAGCCAGAAGTGGGGAGACCAGCTAGTAGCTTAGAATCTCAACTCTAGACACCCAGAACCAGGAATGGGATTCATGACCATCCCAATAAGCCTTGTCACCTGTAAAGTTCACTCCAAAGAATCACCTTGCCCAACATTTGTGCTTAATTCTAGGCTTATGTATAAGTTTTGAAGTGATGTGAAACCCAGTTATTTCATTTCTGTGGTCTGTGTTCAGAGTTAGTTGTTCACTGTGTATATTATTGGAATTGGGGCAAATATTATACACAACCCTAAAATTGTTGCTTTGAATGACTCACAGACACCTTGCAATCAATTTTTGACTGTCTGCTTTTGGGTAGCAATGTACACCCCACTGTGCTTGGGGAGCACGGCCAATTACTGTAAAAATAAGGCCTCCCGCTGCTCTATAGTGTACTTAATACCCAATGCCTCCTGTGTAGACTACAGAGGATCTCCCAAAGCGGCACCTCCTCACCAGGGGGTCAGTGTGTGTTCATGTGAGGAAGGCTCCAGCCCTGGAGTTGAAGAGAAGTGAAATCTTGGCTTCACTGATTCTGGTCTAATAAATGTTTTATTAGTGTAAAATTAGTTACAACAGTTAAATAAGGTGTATTCATGATACATTGTAAGTGTTCAGATGATGTTTCACTGAGCTTTTTTAAAGTTGCAGATGGTTAGGAAGATTTGTTCTGTACCCCAGAATCTCATATGTTGAAGACCTAGCCACCAGGCTCTAGCACTATTGTGAAATAATAGAAATACTAGAAGGTAGGGCCTAGTGGAAGGATAGTACACTCTTAGGGTATGGTGTCGAAGGGCTTGACTGGAGAGTATATTCCAAGCAAATTCTAACAAAATGATAATGCTATAGCTCTATTGATGTTAGACAAAATATACTTTTAAAAGTGATCTGATTTCTGCCTGAGGTGAATGAAGCAAGCACAGTCACCCTGTCTTCTTACTAAAAAGCTCTGCAGAACATGACCAACATGTATGCAAAAAACACCTGAGAGAGGAGCATCAGGAAGGAACACTGAAGCTGCTATAGCTCTCAGTGTTTTCCTCCTCTGTCCTGTGACCTGGACTCAACTCAGTCAAAACCCAGAAGTATATGTTGTGTAGACAGAGCTCTGAGAGAATCCATATAGTTCTGGCCTGAGTTACTGGAGAAGAAACGTGTAATTTCAGAATATGAGTCTCACCCTACTTTCTTCCTGTCTTCTGCCTCTCCCTCCTCCCCTCCCTGCTATCTTAGGCCTCTATGCTTAGGCCAGTCACAGCTAAGTGTGGTTGAATGGGAAGACTAGAACCTCAGCTTTCTAGTGAGAGAACCAGTACAGAGAGAAACTGGAGATGTCAGCCTTATGGAGTGTTGTGATGGACTAGGCTCACTTCAGGTGAAGCCTGCTCTGACCGTTATTCTCATACTACTGACACCAAGAACTAAAATTACAATTGAGCACAGCCCAGGCATAAGCTGATTACCCAGGTAATGAACTTCATTGAAAGCATCAAAGAATATTGCTTTCAATGCTTGAACTCTAAGCTGACACTAGAATGACAGTGCACAGAAGGCAGATGGAACCTTCCCTTTTGTGCCTGACCAGCTCAAATATTGAAGTGGGAAGCAAGGAGGGGGGAGGGAGGAGAAGGAAGACAGAAGAGAGGGAGATAACAGAGGAGAGGAAACCATTGTTATCTCCAGGACTTAAATAAGCACCAAAATGTTGATAATCAGATTATCCAGGACACAGTTCTTATTCAACAGACAAAAAACCTGAAAAATCTTGAATCACTTATGGGGAAAAAACCAACAACAAAGGCATAAATACTTGAATCATCTTTCAAAGGCCTTAAAGCAGTTACTCTAAAATATACATATATATATATAATATGTCTATTCATATATAATGAACATTCTTGAAATAAATACTAAAATAGAAAAACCTCATCAAAGAAATAGAATATACAAAGAAAAACAAAGTGGATTTTTTAAAAGCAGAAAATACTCTTCTACAAAGATTGAAGTTCAAGGGTAGGATGCAAAAGCTGATAGCAAATGACAGGGGAAGAGTCAGCAAATGCAAACATGTATCATAGGAACTGTGGAGTTTGCGTGACGGAGGAAACCTGAGGAGCTGGAGAACACTTATAAAGGGCCTCCTAGTTATGTCTCTGGGATCTGAAAACTCAAATACCAAGAGTGTGCCCTCCCCTCAAAATTATTCACTAATGTTTTAAGAGTTTCAAATTTGTTTAAAGTTGTAAACTCACAGACTCAAGAAGCTAAACCAACCCCAAATGGAAAAAAGCCACAAAACCCACACCCATGTCAAACATGCCAAACTCTCCCCAAAAAAGCATAGGGAAATAAAAAAAAAAAACAAGCAAGCAAAATTCTTGAATTATCTACAGGGGAACATGATCCAGTAAACTGGAGATATCTGCTTAGAAACCACAGAAGCTAGAAGGCAGACAAACACAGCTAAAGTGCTAACAGGGAGGAACTATCAACCTAGAATTCAGCATCCTCTGAAAGCCTCCATCATGAGTGGGCGTGAATAAATGTATTCAAAGATAAAGGAAAGCTAAGGCACTGAATAGCAATGTGTCTAAGGGAAGTGGTTCAGAGAGGGAAAAGGTACCAAATGAAAACCCAGAACACCAGGACAGAATGAGCCCAGCAGAAATGTAAAATGTCTGGACAAATAGAATGTCCTGCTTTAGTGTTCTCAAAAATATGTTTGCAGATTGAAAGTAAAAATTATATTTTACAGTTTTCAGTGTATATGGATATGAAAAATAAGACAGATTATTTAGCATAAAAGAGGATGCCTGAGGGACCTTTAAAGCGCAGGGTTTTAGTAGACTATGAAATGTTAAGACCATATTTTGGTGAGTAATGTGGCTCACACTTATAATCCTCAAACTTGGAGGAGGAGGAGGAGGAGGAGGATTGCTACAAGTTCATTTGAAGCCAGCATGGGCTACATTATGATACTCTGTCTCAAAATAACAAGACAAAAAAGTACATACTTATAATCCTCAAAGACAAACTATTAAAATGGATACTGTAAAAATTTCAGCAAATACATTAAGTGACTAAAAAGATGCTGAAGCGCTCTGGTATGGGGCAGTTCTGTGCTTTTTAGCCAGCATCTCTCCAGCTCTGATAGCCACTTATTCAGGCTTTTCTGACTCCACATGTGAAAAGGTCCTGCAGGGTTTGTCTATTTCTTGCTTATCTCTTTTAGTGTAATGACCTGCAGCCCTTACTCATGTTGTTTCAGATTCCAGGGTCTCCTTTAATTTTTTTTCTGTGTATGTGTGCATAAGATGTGTTTATGTGTATAACGTGTGTGGGGCTGAGGAAATAGAGCAAGAGAATGTGCTCATGTGTGGAAGTCAGAGGACAACCCTGGGTGTTGATCCTCACCCTCCAATCCTTGTTTTGAGACAGTGTCTCCCTGTTTTTCTGCTACCTTCGCTGGGCTAGCTAGCCTGCAAGCTTCTTGGAATCCTCCTGTCTCTACCCTCACCAATAGCTGGGCTGTGATCACAGGTGCACTTCACCCGCTTTGCACGTGTATTCTGGGGGCTTGAATGTAGGTCCTTGTGCTTGCACAGCAAACATTCTGCCCTCTGAGCCACCTCCCCAACCCAAAGGCCCCCTTCCTAAACCTAAGCAGTGCTTCATTTCTAGCCGGCCATCCACTGTCTGTAGAGGCTGTCTCTATTCTCAGCTATGGTAAGAAGCGCTGCAATGCAAGAACACAGATATCTTTTGGAAGTACTTCTCAGAGGAGGAATTTCCAAGAAGAGGGATTCGCTGTACTTTTGTTTTCATTTTTAGGAATTTCAATACTGTCTTCCATTGGCTGTACTAACTGTCACTCCTATACACTGTGTTCAAGGTCTCTGCCTCTCCACATCCTTGCCAACACTTGCCTTTTAGCTTTTGGACAACAAGTTTCCTAACAGGTGTGAAGTTGTTTAAAGTTGTAAACTCACAGACTCAAGAAGCTAAACCAACCCCAAATGGAAAAAAGCCACAAAACCCACACCCATGTCACATTGCCAAACTCCCCCCCAAAAAAGCATAGGTTTTTTTCACTGTGGTTTTGACATAGTGAGTGCCTTTTCTTGTGTCTTTTGGACACCGAGTGTCTTCTTTGGGGGGAAACATTTATTTGAGTCCTATGCTCATTTTAATCAGGTTGTTCAGGTTTTCATTATTATATGTTATATATTTAGAATATTACGCTATTGTTACATATGTGATTTCAAAACACTTTTTTTTAAACTTTGTTGATTGTTTCTTTTTCCCTACAGAAGCTTTTTGGTTTGATATCGTCTCTTTTGTTCTGTTTTGTTTTTGTTAGTGCCTCAGGTTTGGGCATCATATTTAAAATTTCTTTTTAAGGCCAATGTAAAGCAGGATTTCCCTGTGTTCTCATCTATGACTCTTATGGTTTCAGGTCTTATGTTTTGGTCTTTAATCCATTTGAGTTGATTTTTTGTACAGTACAAGAAAAAGGGTCCAAATTTTTATATGTAAGTATACAGTTTTCCAAGCAGCATTTGTTGAAGAAACTCTCCTTTCCCCCATTGTGCATTCCCAGCACCTTGTCAGAAAATATTTGACCATATGTTCAGGTTTATTTCTGAGCTCTCTGTTCTATTCTGTTGGGCTATGTGTGTATTTTTGTTCCAGAACCACATTGTTCTGGTCATTACAGCTTTGTAATGCAATCTGAAATCAGGAAGTTGTATGCCAGGTTCTTTATTTCTCAAGATAATTTTGCAATTCAAGGTCTTTTATAGTTCCATATGAATTTTAGATTGCCTTTCTACTTATGTGAACAATGTTGGGATTTTGATGACGATTGCATTAAACCCTTGTGTCACTTCAAGAGCACATATTCTCTCAATGCATGAACATGGAATCTTTTGCCATTTATTTGTGTTTTCCTTGGCTTCTTTCATCTGTGTTTTCTAAGCTTCATGGTTAAAGTTATTAGCTATTAAATCCTTTTTATACTATGACATATTGAATTGCCTTTTCAGATAAGATGTTCTCAGCACAAAGAAACATCATTGATTTTTCTGCATTGATTTTGTTCCCTAAACTTTATTCAACTTATTAATTCTAAAAGTTTTTGTGGACTCTGTGGAGTTTTCTACACATAGGATTGTGTCATCTGCAAAAGGGGATAATGTTATTTCTTCATTTCTTTGTGAATGACTTATTTCATTTCTCATGTTTTCATTTTTTAAAAAAGATTTATTTTAATTATATGTATATGTGTCTGTGTGTGTTTGTGCCTGTAGGTTTGTATACATGGATGCAGTTGCCCTCAAAGGCCAAAAGAGGGAATTAGGACATCAGATCTCCTGGAGCTAGAGTTATATATGATGGTTACCTTCTGGATGTGGGTGCCCTTAAGAACAGTACAGGTTCTTAGCCACTGAGTATCTCTCCAGCCCCTTGTACGTTTTCTCTTACTAGTGTTTCCAGTGCTCTCTGGGTAGACATTGGAAGAACCGCAGTCATGCCTCTGCCCAGTTCTCATGGGAGAAGCCCTTCTTCTTCACTGATTACAGTACTGGCCTCAGGATTTTCACAGTTTTCCCTGTGTCAAGAAATTTCCTTTCTGTAGATTTTGTCAAGAGTTTTGCTTTTTAAATTATGAGTAGATGTTGAACTTTGTCAAATGCTTTGTATGCATCTATTGAAGTGATCACATGGTCTTAATTTTCTTTTGATATTTATTTTCTGTAGGAATTAGCTTGTCAAAGGTAATTCTTACTGTGTGAGGCAGACCGTGGGTGCTCTGTGAGCATGAGCTTATTTTGGGTTAACACTGGTTGCCAAACCAGGAATGGATTGCTGTCACTTAGAATTGTGGCTTATGTTTATTACTGAGGTGGCAGTTAGTCAGGCCAGCCCTAGAGGAAGCTCCACAGTGTAAGTCAACTTACTGCCTTTCAGATAAGTAGACTGCACCCCCTCTCTGAGGGGCCCTGGAGGCATGTTCACTGAAGAAAGCTGTTGCTGATTGATTAATCTTATCAGAAACTAGTTCTGAGCTGACTTATTGTGCCTGTAGGATGGCTGGCCTTTTCCTAGGCATGGAGGACTTCTGTATATCCCTGTTTTGATTTTTTTTCATCAGTCAAGCAGCAGGGAGCAGCAGAAGCTGTCCAGATACCTACCACCGTTGCTCATTCTCCTTAACGATGGGCTTGTGCTTATGGGCCTGCGTGTTGAACAGCATGAGCTCATCCTGCCTTTGTCTATAAAGCATTTGTTGAAACATTTGTTAGGTCAGCTGGCTGTGTAAATTTAAAATTTGATAACAACACATCAAACCATGCAATGATTTAGTTAACTAGTTATAAAAACAAAACTGGAGGGCAGTCTGGTGGAGTGATCTAGGTCTTTCCAGGTCTGTCCCAGCAATGCCCTCATGGTCCCCCAATGTCAGCTTGCTTGCCTTTCATCTTGCTTGGAGAGAAATTGATCTGACTTATCAGTGGTGCTAATCCAGGTTCAGATGAAGAATCCACAGTGGCGTGGATTTCTTTTTAGCAACAGAAAATCCTAGGCTATGCTTTCATCCTTAAATACCTGAGCAAAGGAATTTAACTTGGTTTCCTGTGTCCTGAGAGGCCTGGGATTAACAGTGTTCTGTATCAGCCAATGTTGGGGGAGAATTTTGAGCACCACTGAAGTTGAGCATCCCTATGGTGTGGATTATTATCCTTGGGATCCTGCTCTCTGTGTTTGTTTGTCTCCGGGAGGGCCCATCACTTTAAATTCCTCTCACAAGACAAAGTCCCTAAGAGTAGTACAGGGAATTAGTGTCGATGGGCATCACAGACCTGAATCCCAGAGAGGGAAAGAGAAAAGCATGTGACCTCCGTGAAGCAGCAGCACCTATGACATTTGTCTTTGGGTCTCATAATGGTCACCCTTCTATTCCAGGGAGATTTTACCCTCCCCCCTCTCCGAGCAAGCACAGTTTTCATTGTTGTGTTTTATCAGTATTACTACTATTGGTATAAAATGTCTCTATATAACATTCCAAATTAGCCACACAAGCAATGGTTTATGAGAACCAGACTACTAAGTTAGAACTGTCATCATAATTTATTAACTAGTAAAGCAAAAAAAAAATACCATCAGAGATATCTTCTTAAGTATCCAAAAAGACTCATTGTCAAACTGAAGACCCTAGTAAGGGAAACAGGGACTGTTTCAGTCTTGAACTTAATGGCTGGCTCTTTGACCCTCCCCCATACACGCCAGGGAGTAACAGCCTGGCTAGATCCCAGGGGAGGACATTGCAGCCAGCCCTGAGGAGACAAGATGATCAGATGGAAGGGGAGCCGTTGGTGGTCTTGGAGGGGGCGGGGAGGAGATGAGGGAGGGTTGGGGAGGGGGGGGAGGGAATGAGGGAGGGGGCTACGCATGGGATGCAAAAAACCTAACCTGTGATTGATATAAAAATAAATAAATGTATAAAAAAAAGTATCCAAAAAGGTGACTATGGTTCTAGAAGGCCCTTGTTCTCCTGATCTTAGAAGTATTCACCATGAACACCTGCCTTTTAAGTCTAAGGGTTTTTTTCATGTACCAAATGCTCTAGGGGTTATCTGGAGAACCACAATTTACAATCCCTGTGTTGGCCAGTTTCCATCATTGTGACAACTGCTGGAGGTGGCTGATCAGCCTAAAGCAGGAAAGGGTTTTCTGGCTCATGGTTTCAGGGGAGTTGTTTGATGCCATTTCTGCCAGGCCGGTGGCTCTCCTCCTCCTCCTCCTCCTCCTCCTCCTCTTCCTCCTCCTCCTCTTCCTCCTCCTCCTCCTCCTCCTCCTCCTCCCTCTCTTTTTCAGAGCTGAGGACTGGACTCAGGGCCTTGCAAGCACTCTGCAACTGAGTGAAACCCCAGCCCCCAAGGCTTCTTTTCTTAGAGGTTCTACCACCTCCTAACAGTCCCTCATGCTGATGACAAGCAGTAAGACCTGGGTCTTTGGTGGCATTCCAGATCCAAATTGTACCACACCCTAATGGGCATGCAGCCAATTCTTTGGCCTTTCTGAGCTTTTGAAAACGCTTCCCTATCAGCAGTTTTTCATCCCAGTGTTTTTTTCTCTGAGACTCTTATTTCAGGTTTGAACCACTTACAAGTAGAAAGAGCTAGCTTTGCACTACGTTCTTTTTTCTCTACCCCCCGAGAATAAGTTTGCTAAAGTCTACTCTTTACATTCTATTTTCCCTTAATTTTTACTTTATGCATATGTGTACTTTCCCTACATGTATGTCTCTGCATCACATGCATGCATTGTCAGAGGATGAGGAAGAAATCTTCAGATCCTCTAGATATGAAGTTCTAGTGAGCCACAGTGGTACCGGGAATAGAACCAAGTCCTCTGGAAGAGCACCAGTACTCGTAAACGCTGAGCCATCTCTCTACCTCCCATAAAAATCTACTTTTACAAATGTCCTTTTGCTTCATCTTTATTGCTTTTGCAATTCTGGGTCATCTTGTTTCTATTACTCTCCCAGAACTAGTCAAATAATTATATGGATGAGGTCTAGTTCATGGATACATCAGACTCAAATAGATAAACTGGATTGAGAGCCTGATCCAGGCCCTGTGTCTGAGAAATGAAAGACTCTGTATTTTCCAAATTCTTGACGCCAGCCTGTTTGATTGCCTAAATCCCATAACATTTTTATCAAGAAAAAAATTATTTTAACTTATCATATTTTCATGTTCATTTTTCCATGCAGAATACTATTTCTTGAAGAGCTATTAAATGTTACTTTCTTTACAATAATGTATTGTTTCGGTTCTCAAAATATATTACAAAAGTAAGTTCTTAGAGCTGGAGAGATAGCTCAGTGTCTACAAGTACATATTGCTCTTACAGAGGACCCAAGTGTGATTCCCAGCACCCCCTTCAGGTGCCTTACTACTACCTGTCTCTCCAGTTCCAGGGGATCTGATATTTCTGTCTTCGGTTGGCACTGCACGCATGTGTATGTATCCTTACACACATGTACATATTTTTACAGTAAGTCCTTCTCTTTGATTATTTTTACTGTACAAATAGCAGGATTAAGTCTAGGATTTAAGTCCAAATTTGTTCAACTTTGAAGTTAATTTTTTATTTGTTTTTTGAGACAGGGTTTCTCTGGTAGCCGTGGCTGTCCTGGACTTGCTTTGTAGACCAGGCTGGCCTCGAACTCACAGGGGTCCACGTGGCTCTGCCTCCCAAGTGCTGGGACTACAGGCGTGTGCCACGGTGCCCATCTTAAATAATTTTTAAAAATATGTTATTACTAAGGATTAGCTGGCTCATCTCAGTGGTTAAAGCACTTGCCTACAAGCTTGGGAACTAGAGTTTGACCCCCAGAATTCACAGTAAAGCCAGGCAAGCTTTCATGATGGCTCTTAGAATCCCAGAATTCTGGAAAAGAGACAAGGGATCCCTTGTGTAAGCTGGATAACTGGACTAGCAAAAATTGGTGTGCCCTGTGTTCGTTGAGGGGTCCTACCTCAATAACCAAGTGGAAAGTGGTCAAAGAAGATACCCGATATCAACTTCAGGTCTTTACATGCCAGCACACACACATGTAAAAACATGCATGCATTCACATTACAGATAGACAGATGGATAGATATCAGCAAAGATTGTCCTCTGCGCATGAGTAATGTTGTTGTAGAATCATGCAACTTTTCTTTGTCCCCTGAACTAAGAGGCCACAGGTAACCAGATTTGGCTGGTTCTTCTTTTCCTTCCCACTGCCAGGCAAGTGCCTTTGGTTTTCTCTTTAGTTCTGGGATGGAACCTAAGATCTGGCTTCGTGCTAGGCAAGTATTCTGCCACCAAACCACATGTCAGTCCTCAGTCCTTCCCACTGCTGCTCATTATTGTCTCATCATCTTTTGTGGCTGTCACAAGCACATGCAAGCTCCTCCATGCGTTCTACACAACATAGCACAAGAATGTACTGCAGGCGACTGTGTGTCTATCTCTACAGACTAGACATGAAATTAGGCCAGGAGATCATATATCTTTAGCGGTGTTCCAAAATGCTACAGAACAGAGTTTCAGGTCTCTGCACTGGAACACAGAAACATTTTTGTTTTTTCATGGTTCTCTTCTGTCTGCTAGGCAGTGGCCTGGAAGTCTGGCTTTTTGACAGTTGAGTGACACTATTGCACCACTGGGAATTATGGCCATAGTTGTCATGGTTCGTAGGCATCACAGCTGGGTAGGACAACTGATTGTTTTTCTCCCTTGGCAACTGGCATAGCACCGTCAGATACCCTGAGAGCTCGTCTTTAGGGAGAAGACTTCCAGGTCAGTTCCAGTACTATTCTTCCCAGTCCTGCATCTTAAGTGTGTGGCATCTTCAGCAATAAGTCCTGAGGCAACCAGGGACAGCAGTGATAGTGATAGTCTCTTGGACTCCCCTGACCAACAACTCAAAGGGAGGTTCCCCTTATTTGGCTATGGCTCTTGGAGGGGATATTATATAATATGCATTTTAAAGTAAATATGAGGTAGTATGTTTACCCATGGCTTTTTCAAACATCCATCTCCCTTCCAGATCCTCTGTATTCTTTGCTTCTCCTTCCTTAGTTAACCTCCCTCTCCCCCTCTTTTTTTCATTTTCTCCTTCACAGCACCTGCGTTCTACTATATCCTTCACTAAAGCCTCCCCCCCTTCCTATGGTGTTGGTCCCTTTTTCACTTGCCTGGTTTGTATGGTTACTCCAGGTTATCTACTCACACCTAAAGACTCAGAACCAGAATCCAAACTTAAGAGAGAATATGTTACATGTGTCTTTCTGAGTCCAGGTCACCTCCTTACCAAGATTGCTTTTCTTTTAATTAATTAATGCATTTATTTACTTTAGATCCCAATCACAGCTTCCCTTCCCTCTTTTCCTCCCAGTTCCTTCCTCTACCCTCCCCTCCCACACACTCCCCTTCCCTTTTCTTCAGAGAAAAAGAAGGGGATAGCCCTCTACCTTGGCATAGCAAGTTGTAGGATTGGGCACATCTTCTTATGAGGCTAGAGAAGGCCACCCAGTTAGAGGAAAGGGATCCAAAGGTAGAGGCAGAGGCAGCCCCTGCTCCTGCTGTTAGAGGTCTCACATGAGGACCAAGCTGTACATCTGTTACATATGTATAGAGGACCTAGGTCCTCCCATGCATGCTCTCTGGTTGGTGGTTCAGCCTCTGTGAACCCCTATGGGCCCACGTTAGTTGATTCTGTAGGTTTTCTTGTGGTGTCGTTGATCTTGCTGGCTCTCTCAATCCTTCCTCCCCATCATCTTTCACAAAATTCCCTGAGTTCCTCTTGATGTTTGGCTATGGGTCTCTGCATCTGTTTTCCTCAGCTGCTGGGTGAAGCCTCTCAGATGACAGTTATGCTAGCCTCCTGTCTGCAAGTATAGAGAATATTATTAATAGTGTCAGGGGTAGGCTCTCTCATGGTATGGGACTCAAGTTGGGCCAGTTATTGGTTGGCCATTCCCTCACTTTCTGCTCCCTCTTTATCCCTGTACATCTTATAGGCAGGAAAACTTATGGGTCAAAGGTTTTGTGGGTGGGTTGGTGTCCCCATCCCTCTACCGGAAGTCTTGCTTGATTATAGGAGGTGACCATTTCATGTTCCATATTCCCTGTTGCTAGGAGTCTTAGCTAAGATCACCCTCATAGAGTCCTGGGAGTTTCCATTGTCCTAGATTTCTAGCTTGCTCTAGAGATGCGCCCACCACTGATTCCAGTTCTCTCTGCCACTTCTCTTTCCAGCCATCCTTCCTCAACTTGAACTCTCCTGTTCCCCTCTCCACCCCATCTCCCACCCAGATCCCTCCATCCATCCACCTCAGATGTCTATTTTATTTCCCTGTCTCTGTGAGATTCAGGCATCTTCCCTTGGGCCCTACTTGTTACTTAGCTTCTTTGGGTCTGTGGATTGTAGCATGGTTATCCTGGTACTTTATGGCTAATACACACTTATAAGTGAGGACCTAACATGTTTGTCTTTCTGGGTCTGGGTTACCTCACTCAGGATGATCTTTTCTAGTTCCATCCATTTGCCTGTAAATTTCATGATATCGTTGTTTTTAATAGCTGAGTAATAGTCCATTGTGTAAGTACGATATTTTCTTTATCCATTCTTCAGCTGAGGGGCATCTAGGTTGTTTCCAGTTTCTGACTATTACAAATAAAGTTGTAGTGAACATAGTTGAGCAAGTGACTGTTTTGTTAATACACAGTACTAAGTCATTTGGCTTTGACACTTAAGAGTGCATTCCGCCATATGCTGGATAATAACTGTGTGGTAAGTGATAGTTATAATTAATGTTACTTGTACACTATAGCCCTGATGATGATTAACCCAGATACCTCTGTACAGCCACCCAAGGGGGCATCACTGCACTGGGTCATTTGTTAAAGAACCACGCCTTTGCTGCCTGCTTCATCTCCTCCATACTGAATTTGTGCTGATGACATACACACTTGAACCCCCCACTGCTGTGTGCGATGCACACACATTTTCCCATAGGCAGCACTAGAAATACCATGCAGAATGTGCTCCTGTATCTGTGCATACATGTGCTTTTTCCTTCCTTGGGTTATCCTGGTGTGAGATTATTTATGCCTGTGCTTTTGTAGATGTAGTTAACCTTCTCAGGTTGGAGTTTTCCTTTTACTATCTTCTGTAGGGCTGAATTTGTGGAGAGATATTGTTTAAATTCGACTTTATCATGGAATATATTGTTTTCATCTGTGGTGATTAAAAATTTTGCTGAGTATAGTAGTCCGGGTTGGCATCTGTGGTCCCTTAGAGACTGCAGCACATTTGTCTAAGCCCTTCTGGCTTTTAGACTCTCCGTTGAGAAATCAGGTGTAATTCTAATAGGTCTGCCTTAATATGCTACTTGGCCTTTTTCTCTTGCAGCTTTGAATATTCTTTCTTTATGTTTAGTATTTTGATTATTACGTGGCTGGAGGACTTCTTTTTCTGGTCCAATCTATTTGGTATGTTCTGTAAGCTTCTTGTGTCTTTATAGGCATATTCTTCTTTAGATTAGGAAATTTTTCTTCTATGATTTTGTTAAAAAATATTTTCTGGACCTTTGAGCTGGAAAACTTCTTCTATTCCTATTATTCTTAGGTTTGGTCTTTTCATGGTGTGCCAGATTTCCCAGATGTTTGTGTCAGGATTTTTTTAGATTTAACATTTTCTTTAACTGATAAATCATCTTTTATCATGTCATATTCTTTGACCGATGTATCGATTTCTTCAATCGTATCTTCTATACCTGAGATTCTGTTGGTGATACTATTGTAGATCTTGCTCGCTTACCTCCATTTTCTAATTCCAGAATTTCATAAGTTTGTCTTTTTTCTTATTGCTTCTATTTCCATTTTGAGGTCTTGAACAGTTTTATTCATTTCCTTCAACCATTTGTGGTTTTCTTGGCTTTCTTGACATTCTTTAAAGGATTTATTGATTTCCTCCAATTTTTCGATTGTCCTTTCCTCTATTTCTTTGAGGGACTTTTAAAATTTTCTTTTTAAGGACCTCTGTCATTTTCATAAAGTTAGTTTAAAGGTTGTTTTCTTGACTTTCAGCTGTGTTGGTATATCCAGGGCTTGCTGTCATGGAATAGCTGAGCTCTGTGGTAACACATTTCCCGCTGTTGTTAACTGTGTTCTTACACTGATGTTTAGGCATCTGGATTTGGAGTGATTATAGGTCGGGGTGCCAATTTCTTGGTTTGTCTTTATTGAATGGGTGTTTTCTTCCTTGGTATCTGTTTCTTTCTGGTCTTCTGGCTGGAGTGGCCTGGGGTTCAGGGTGTTGGCCTGGCCTCTCTAGATTGCCTTCTCAACATAAAGGTAGAGATATGGATTTGAGAGACTCCACTTTGCATGTGCCTACTTGTGTATTTTATCACTGTACTAAGCTGTGATTGGTGGGTTCTGATAGATGACTTCCTAGTAACTAATCTACGTAGTCTGTATGAACCTTATATATAAAGGTACGCCAACCAAACGTGAAGGTGCTGAAACTTTCTTAGTTTTACTTTGACTTTCTTCCTGCCTGTGTTTTGGGAAGTGTTGTGGTGGTGATGGTGCTGTGTGCCAGATGGAACCACTGGGACCCTCCCAGAAAGACCAAAGAAGGGTACTACCTTCAACTGTGTATTTTTAAATGCCTTATTTGGAATCAGAAAAAAAATGTTTTTTTCATTTGCATGGAGAAAAGTCATACTAATAGATCATTAAGTATATCACACACACTCCTGGGCAGGCCCTATGCCCTGCCAAGAGTAGTTGGCCAACACAAAACAAATTCCATGTTTGCTTGTTTGTGAACTTTTTGTTTAGTTTTGCTTGGGTTTGGCTTTTTTTTTTGTCTTATTGGTTTTTTGCTTTTTTGTTCTGTTGTTCACTTTTTGTGTTTTGTGGGTTTCTTTCTTTTTGAAAGAGAGAGAGCACAAAGTTGGGTGGGTAGGGAGTTGGGGAGGCTCTGAGAGGAGTTGGGAGAGGGAAAGACATGATCAGAATTCTAAAAATATTCCCAAAGGGGGGGGGGAAGAAAACTTAGTTATAAGTTTCTTCTAAGATGCCCTGGGGTTCTCTCTGCACAGAAGCACATGGTGGGTAAGATAAAGAAGTAGGCACATTTTTAAATCCCGTAATGTTAATTATGCTTTTCAATAATCTGTGCTTACTCCTGGAATGAAGATGCATATTCATATATATGTTTTTGGGTTTCCATCAAGTATATATTGTGAAAAGTCAAACTGAGTACAGAATCCACTTCAACTTGACAGCACATAGAATGTGAGGAGAGTCCCACCTTCAGCCTAGACGAGACGGTCTTGCCACCTTGCAGCCCCCACTTCTCCAGCTGTGTCCTGAAACCCCAGGAACAGCTCAGGCCGCAGGACGCTTTCCTGGACACACATCCCTCTCAGCCTCTTCCCCACCCTCTTATCTGTGTGCTGCTAACTCCAGCTTCAGGGTCCAGCAGAAATCTATCTCTTTCCAGTGGCTTGTGTGGCCACTTGCTTATATGAACCACTGGTTTTCAATAGCACAAGGTTTCCCTGTCTCTGCCCTTGTCATTTAAACAAGGGAAAGACCTTGTCTTGTTTACCTCAGACAGAGTAAAATCTTGTCTTGTTTACCTTTTTGTCTCTTACCTAAGGGCTGGCTTTAGGTGACAAATACTTGGTAAACATTGTTTGCCAAATTGAATTTTCCCATCTCTGTTTCCGTCCTGTTCTTCCTTTATGTAAAGTTCTACTTTTTAAAAGTCAGATTAGATGTCTTGTGGCAATTTTTTAAGTAGAAGCTTTTGATTTTCTCGTAGAGGGAGATGGCCAATGTCAAATCTTCCCACATAGCCAATGCCCTAAACCATCAACATTGTTCCTCAGGAAGCCATTCTGTGCCTCATTGCCTTGCTGAAAATATAACAGCATTGTTTGAGTCTGACTCAGTTTGAATGCCATTAAAGAGTAATGAAGGGAAGAGTTACATAAAAGGTCCAAGTTATTACTGTAAATGCATTCGAAAGATCACTCTAGTGCTGAATTATCTTATGAGCGTTCTGAGCTCCACTGTAACAAAATTTGTCTTTCCTTCTGACTTTTTAAATACAAATGTATTGTGAATTACCTAAGTTGTGCTTTAAAATGCTGTGTGTCTGACTCTTGTTCTTACCAGATACCCATCAGAAGGTTTGAAAGGAGCTGAGATCCTGTGAGGAGGGGGCTGCCAGGCAGTTCTGGAGTGAATGATCATAGGACTGAACTTCAAGTACACAGATTGTGAGATTGTCCCTATAGGTGGCATATGCTCAGAGTCATAACCCTGAACTGCGTTAGCCAGCCCTGGGCTGGTTTACAAGAGACCAGGATGAGTGCAGTGTGTCTTCTCATAGCTACTGTTGTGTATTCAAAGTGATACTGACAAGTGATCTGAGTGCCTGCTCAGCATGTTCCACTCTGATTGCAGGGGTTTTCACTTCTTACAATGACATTCCTTACACTCATGCTGAGCAAGGTGGAAATGTGCTTTACTGTTGCCAGAGGGACAAATAGCTTATCTTCCATACTTCCTTGCTCTGAGAAAAGTCCTGCATGTAGTGCTTTCGTGGCCAAGAGGCTCTCAGCTGAGGTGAATAGCTCATCATTGTTTGTACATAATCATAAGCCATTCCCAGCTAAGCATAAAAGTCATGATAATTGGGGCTGAAGAGATAGCTCAGCAGTTAAAAGCACTGGCTGTTCTTCCAGAGGTACTGTGTTCAATTCCCAGCAACCACATGGTGGCTCACAACCATCCAGTATGGGATCTCATGCCCTCTTCTGGCATGCAGCCATACATGCGGATAGAACACCCAGACATAAAATAAACAAATAAATCTTTAAAAAAAAATTATGTTAACCCTTTGTCATCTGGTGTCCTTAGCAGTACTTAGAAGACCAGAACTTTGATGTGGCCCCTAGACTGCAATAGAGCTACAGTAGAGTCTATCACTAATGCCTTGAAGGGTTAGAGAGCCTGTATCTGTATTTCATCATTATAGTCCATCGGTGTTTAACTCCAACACTCTGTTTTATGTGTGTGACCTCCCATAAGACTCTGAATATTTTAGGGACAAAACACAGAAGCCAGAAGCTGGTTATTGTATGTCGCATACAGATATGAACTGGGCACAGGAAATTTTAGATTACTTAAAGTTAACTAGAAGTTTAAAATGTTTTTGAGGGCTGGAAGGGTGGCTCAATGGTTAAGAACACTGGGGTTTAGTTCTTAGCACCCACCTCAATCAGCTTACAAGCTGCTTTTAACACTTGCTCCAGGGGATCTGATGTCCTCTTCTGACACGCAGAAACATAAAAACACATACTCATAAACCAAAAATAAAGATAAATCTTTTATATAGGCTTTTGACTCTGAAGTCATGATTTAAGAAGCTGCAGCAGGGAACGGTGCTGATGACATTAGTGAGGGTAGACCAGAACAATCTTGGGAGTGCCTGCTCAGCGCTGGTGTCTCTGTACTCGCAGGAAAGCAGCAGAGGGTTTGCTGTTCCACGTTTTCCGAAGTTACTTTTAGGAGAGATAGGTAACAAAATGTTGAAAAGCTGTCAGTGGTGACGGTCTGTTAAAAACAAAGCAAGACAAAACTTTAAGATTGTCTGATGTGTCCTATGTGTTGTGCACATGGAGAGCCATTTATACGGGTACACCTGAACCCGATAATCCCAGTGCTTGAGAAGCAGAAGCAGCCAGAGCACTATGAGTTTAAAGCTAGCCTGGTCCACATAAAGACACCAGAACTACATAGTAAAAGGCTGCCTCAAAAAAAAAAAAATAATCACAACAGAAAAAAAAAATACACACTGTCATTTTGAATGAAACACATTGTCTTTCTTCAATTAGTTTAACCTGCCAGGCATTGGTGGCACACAGCTTTAATCCCAGCACTCAGGAGGCAGAGGCAGGCAGATCTCTTTGAGTTTGAGGCCAGCCAGGTCTACGGAGCTAGTTTTAGGACAGACTAGGCTACATGGTGAAGCCCTGTCTCGAAAAACCAAAATTAAGTTAAAGTAAACCAAATTAAAAAAATTAGTTTAACCTAATTACATTTTCTTATTCTCATCTCCATCATCTGTCATCTGTTACATAAATGAGCAAGTACTATACAAATACCACTTTATGTAAATCATTTCACTCAGACATGAGGTAAATAAACCAAGATCCTTATAACCCTTTATTTAAAAAAAAAAAAAAAGAAAGAAAAAAGAAATTCAGGGCTGGAGGTCTTAGAGGTGAAGAACCCTGGTTTCTCTTGCAGAGGACCCGAGTTCAGTTTCCAACACCACACGGCGGCTCACAACCATCCAATGCCCTCTTTGAATTGCTGCAGACACCAGCACACATGTGGTACACAAATGTGCATGCAAGCAAAACATTCATACACATAAGAGAAAATAACAACATTAAAAACAGCAAATTCAAACTTCCTGAGGGTGGAATCCAGACATTAGTATTTTTAATAAATGTGTGTGTGTGTGTGTGTCTGCACCACTGCACATATGTGGAAGACAACTTTCAGGAGTTGTTTCTCACTTTCCACTTTGAGTTGGGGTCTCCTTGTTTTTTCCTGCTGCAATGCACACCTTAGGCTAAATGGCCTGTGAGCTTCCAGGCATTCTCCTATCCCTGCCTCCCCCCTCCCTGCTGGAGTCCTGGAATTAGAGATAGGTATAAACGTAACTTTTATTTGCCTGTTCCAGTTGTCTCGGAGGCTTCTGGCCTCTGTCAGCTAACCACGACCTACTCCTAGAAGCTTCTAGCCTCCATACAATCTAACCTAGACCTAGGATGCTTTCAGCCTCTGAGACTTACTGCTGAATAAGCTCACCCTTGTTCTTACTGAGCTCTGGGCTGGCTAGTTCAACTCAGCTGTCCTGGCTCCAACCTTTCTTCCCAGATTAATTTATTCACTCTGGCTTCTCTTTCAGCCTCTGCTCTGCTTGGCCTCAAACTAACTCCAGGAATCTTTTCTAATCTTCTGGCTTCTCTCTCAATCTCTGACTCATTTGGTCTTCACCTGAGTGTTTTCTCTGCAGTCTATCTCTCTATTACTGTCCTAGTAAAACTTCCTCTTCTTGTGAGAGTTGGGCATATTCTATTCTGTCAAATCTGTCTCTGATTCATTTCTATTTCTGCCACTCAATTAGACATCACTTTCAAACATGAATGCTTCCTGCTACAAACTAACTTTACCTTTATTGTTTGGAATTAAAGGCATGTACCACCTTGCCTGGATCTAAACTTTTCTTTACCTACTTGCTTTATACCAGTCTTCCCTTGAACTCAGATCTACTTGCCTCTGTCTCCTGGATTAAAAGTGTGTTTGTATTTCAGCCAGATCTTGGATGTGATCTCTTGCCAGAGCAGCCCTGTTCTGAATTAAATTTTTTTTACAGATATATGCCACCAAATCCAGCTAAGAATCAAGCTCAGGTCATCAGGTGTGCAAACTCAGGTCAGCCGGCATGTGAATCTAATACTTTTACTCCTGACCCATCTCTCCCACTCTAATCTTTGTTTCTACAAACTTTTCCCTAACAAATTCTGTCAAGCCTTATTTAAGAGAAAGGCAGCATGCTTGGCACCTCAGGAAATACAAAGTACACACCATGCTTTGTAGGACTTTTGTCTTGTGCCTCTTATGCTTTTGAGCTGGGGTATATTTGTTTGATAGGTCTTTGTGGAAGCATTAGTAGGAATTTTGTCTGTATTTTGTTAAGTAGTCCAACCTAAGTCAGGAAAGGCTAATCATCCTGGTAGGCAGGCAAGCCTTGGGGAGAAGACCCAGTACAGTCTCTTTTTGACACAATCTGCTTCTAAAGCTGCCCAGACACTTGTCACTGAGTTCTTTGGACCTAGAACTTGCCACATTTTAGTTAATCGTCAGCAAACAGATGATGACCTGGGAATAAGATGAAGAAACTACCATTCACGTGTTCACCTCAGTTTCACTGAAGAAAGTGCTGGAGGTTCTATCCCCAGGGAGCTTGCAGGTTAATATAATAGGAGGGAGAATGAGGGGCAGAGGGAAAGGAGAGAGAGGGAGAAAGGCGAGAGAGAGAATATGTTTTCATACAAAACTTGATTTCTGTTCGTTCTGTATGGAGGCAGGAATGACTCTGAGAGGGTATGGGCAAGCTAGGCCTTAAAGGTGCTGAAGTATGTCAAGCTGGGGAGGGGTTGTCAGAGAGAAAGGTCTTGACTCTCTAGGGAACTGCTGAGCTGCCTCCACCTAAGGTGCAGGGAATAACAAACCAGGCATGTGAGGAGGGCAGGACCTGGATTATCCAGAGCCTTGTGCTTCTTTAGAGAAAGGAATAGATATGAAAATAGGTACAGTCTACAGAACTGATGATTAAGAGAGATATGGAGGACGATGGTGACACTCATTTGGGGCTGCTGTAGTCCTTACTGGTCATCTTCTAAACTTTATGAGTGTCACTGTCCCCGCCCACCCTGAGCTATTCTTTCCTTAGGGACTCAACCCTCAGGCTTTTGGAGGCCCTGCAGTACACACTTGTGCAGTATGGGAAGAGACAAGGAAAGATGAGCTCAGGATATGGAAAGCTCTGGTGTGGCTAGAAACACCACTGCCTGGTACTTGGGTTGAGATAGACAGCCTAAGGTTGCTCACAATCAGATGGAATGAGACTTTCAACTTCAGTTTATATGGCACCAACGCCTTCTAAGTTCTTTCTTTTTTCTTCTTTTTCTTGGCTGTGTCATTCTAAAGATATGTGTTTGCCTCTCTACAAAACAGTTCAAATATCTAGGGTTTTCTCTCCAAAATTAAGCTCTAACATATGAGACTTGGTCTTCTCTTTCTGTTATTTTTTTCTGAGATTTTAGGTTTTTTTTTTTTTTTTGGTGGTGGAGGGGGGTTGTAGTATTCTGCTTGGGTAGCAAAGAAAATGCAATCAACACCATTTGCTAACATTCTCAGCCTGGTGGGAAATATGTGGGAACTGTCATCCCAAGTTTTCTGAACCCAAGGCATGCTGTTGGCTAGTAATGTCTAGCCTTATCCAGGATTTGGTAAAAGGCAGATAAGAGCTTTTTATTGAAAATACCCAAGAGCCCCTGTGTTGGGCTTTAGAAAGTGACAAGCTGGTGGGTTTTTTTTTTTAAAGCATTAGGCTTGAAACCTACTATAGGGGAAAAAATCAAAGAGCTGACAATCTGCATGAGAAGGAAGCAAACTGTCACAAGCATCCCATTAGTAGACAGAGGCTAAGGTCAACACAAGTCAGAAGAAAGCCTGGAAGCTTGGGAAGATGGGCCACTTTTACTCTAAGACGCTGATGATTTCTAGAATCTTCTTTCCCATGGCTCTTACAGCTCAGATGCTTATGGCCAGGTAAGAAGTTCTGTGAGGTCAGAGAGAGCTTCCCTCTGCCTCATGCCTGATGGTCTTTGGTTTTTTGAAACAGTCTTACTTTGTAGCCCTGGCTGGATACTATGTCTGGGCTGTCCTCCTTCTTACTGTATAGCTCAGGCTAGGCTCAAACTAATATCAGGTATCCTGCCTCAGCTTCTGAAGCACTGGGATTAAAGGCATGCACTGTCACAGCTTTTGGCTGACTTGACCTGATTCCCTCTGCCCATGTTCAAAAGAAATGTCTAAGAGCATTTGACCCTATATCAGTAAACCAGCAATTATCCACAAATCCAACTGAGGGCAATCACAAGTTCTCAACAATTTCAAAAAATAATGGTGTACATAAAACCCCACAGAACATGACAGAACATAATTGTCATCTGAGTACCAGCTGTATGTGTGCCATGTTGCTTAGACACAGTACACAAGAGCAGATATGTCAGAGAATTCCTTCCATGATACCCATGAGTACTCTGAGCTCCTCCTTGCTTTCTGCTTTTCTTTGTTATTAGCTGAGTAGTTTAATCCTTGCCGCATTTTATGAAATCAGTGTTATTATCCTTAGTTTCCAGGTGAGAATGATTGAGGCTTAGAAGAATTAAATCAATCAACTTCATTTGGCTATCAAGTAGTGACACAAGAATGTGAACCCTGGGTGTGTTTTCTAAAAGTCTGCATTGTTTCACCATGGCACATGGGTGCCCCACCACCACCACACACAGTCCTTCCCCAACCCCAAGCCTGGTTTAGCAATGCAAGCAACTTTGGGAGTTTGCCATAACTGTTAGTGAAATCCCAGGCTTTGGATCAGGCCCAGATCAGAGTAGACTAAGCCTGCCACCTTGAGGCAGTCCTGTAGGTGAAGGGTGTGGACCACATTCACGGGCAACTGGATGGCAGGTCCCTGTGCCTTTAGCCAGCTGTCTGCCGGGCCCTCCGTGGGAGGACAAGCTGACTCCCACACATCCCCAGAAATGAAAGAATCTATCATAGCCCAACATCCGAAAAGGCAATCTTCATCTTTGTAGGAATAAAATGAAGAAAGACTGGCAAGTTGTAATTTTCTTCTCCTTCCCACCCCCGGACAATCTAGGTATATATTTTGCATGTTCGGTGCATTTGGGCATGACCTATGAAGGTAATTTCTATTCGCTCGCTTGATTTTGAGTGAGGGAAAGTCATGTTCAGAGATTCTGGTAGCACATAAATTAAAGCCTGAGCTGACTTATTGACATTCTGCAGCTGTGCAGATCCCACCCTAGGCTTCCTCTCATCAAAGGCTGTACGTGTAGAGCCAGTGCTGACTTATTAATAAAGATCGGGCCTTTATTTGATTATTTATCTAATCAAGATTCATCTTCAGTCTAAGCTCATTAAGCCTGCTGCTAATGGAGGGTGCTTGAGGTGAAATTACACTCAGTGTCACGGAGTCCAGGCTTCAGGGGCCAAGACAGAAAGAGCACAGGGTGAGCACAGTAAGCTCCGGGGTGGGGCGGAGCATGTGCACTATGTGCTCACCAATGAGAACAGGTACATTTCACGAGATTGGCTTTGAACACGGTGATTAAACACACTCGGCAGCAGAGCAAAGGTGCCGCCCTCTCATTACCCCAGACAGTCAAGAGTGATAAGCTCTCTGCTTGTGTCACACTGGGGCAGCAGCTCTGAAGGACCTTTCTGCGGGACTTCTGAGTTAGAACCAAGCTGCTGGCGCTCTGAGTGCCCCAGCCTGACTCCCGGTGACTTCTGTCTAGACGTCTTGTTTCACTCCCTGGTCTAACATGGCTGCGACACAAGCTAGCCCCAAAGCAACGCTTCTGCCTCTCACAGGGGGAGCCCATCATCTTCTTACCTTGCAGGGCTCTGCTGCTACGGATAAACCCTCTTCTGCTTGACTTCTTGGCCAATAGAAGGAATTTCCACTTTTTTCTCTGGCTAAGAAATGTCCCACCGCTCCACACTGGAAGTGGCCCTGCCCACGAACACAGAGCTGCGCAGAGACCAGTGAGCTTTCTCCTCCAAAACACAGCAGTTCAGACTCAGCTTCATAAGAGGCTAGATTGTTTATCTAAGCAGATAAGACAGGAGGCAGTGTCCTGAGTTCATAGTCTCAGTTTCTGGGTTTATGCTGGGAGAACTGACCAGGTGACATCCTTAAAGAGAGGAGATCCCTCCGGTCTTTTATCACCTTCAAAAAGTGGCTTGTTGTGAAGTATGCAGCTCTCATTGCAGCCCCCCTGCATTCATTGGGTACTGTATGGCAGTCTCAGTCATGACAATGTGACCTTTGCCCTCCATGAGCTTATAGTACCCAGACCCAGCCAGGGAGAACATGGGAAGGAACGTTTCTTATTCATTCATTCTTTCCAGACACATGATGTGTCAGGATCTGTGGGAGGTGCTGAAGGTGGGGTTAGAGAAAGAGAGAAGGAAGCAGTGACGATAAAGACGCTGCCTGGCTAATTCTGTAGAGTCTAAGCAGTAATGAGGCAGAGAGGCAAGGAGGCTGTATGATCAACTTCTCAGCAAGTGGGATCTGTGATAAAGGCTATAAGTATTTCTTTTTAATTTTTGGATTTGTGATAAACAGTATGCCGCACTGATGATAAGCATATCATACTCCATATATGCAGTAGGCCTTCCAGGACCATCCTCCCAGGGGGCTGGTATAGCCAAAGCCAACACTTTACAATCCCCCTATGACATACAAAGATCAGCAGTAGATCTGAATGGAGGGGGGTAACAGTAGAATGATTGCAAATACAAGAGTGTCCCTTCTTCCAGGGAATCTGCCTCAGTCTCCGGAGCTAACCTGTAAGTCGGGAACCATGACCCTTTTGTCTTAGGACGTAGGAGGTGTCTTAGTTAATTTTCTACTTCTGTGATAAAATACTATGACCAAGGCACCTTATAGAAGGGTTTATTTTGGCTAACCATTCCAGAGAGCTAAGAGTCCATTACCATGGAGGGGAAGCTTGGGAGTAGGCTAGCCCGGCAACTGGAGCAGCTAGCTAAGCGCTCACACCTTGAACTACAGACAGGAAACAGAGCAAACTGGGAGCAGCACGAGTCTTTGAACTCTCAAAGCACACCCTCCACCCTACTTCCACCCCCACGGCCTGTGATATGCCCAATCCTCAGTGACATGCTTCCTCCAGCAAGGCCAAACCTCCCAAGCCTCCTGCAACAGCACTACCTACTGAGGATCAAACATTCAAAAGCTCAAGACTGTGAGGGGCATCACATTCAAATCACCACAGGAGAGATGAAAACAAATCACAAGCCGACTGCTATGTCTCATAAGAATGGGTTGGAAAATCTCACACGATCGGACTTAAAGTCCTAATTCAGCACACAGTATGTCTGCCCCGTTTCCATCTGAAGTAGCACTTGAGATGCCTGTCTTACTTTCTACTTATTTCCATGTATGGCTCCTTCCACTCTGTTAACTTCTTGTTTTGAGACAGTATTTCACCATGTAGCCCTGGCTGACCTGGAACTGTGTTGACTAGTCTGGCCTCAACCTCACAGAGATCCACCTGCCTCTGTTCACCCAGTGCTGTGATTAAAGGTGTGTACCACCATTTCCTGCCTTCACTCCATTAATTTCTTAAAAGGCAGGGGCAGAAGCTTTATCAAGCTTTTAAAACTTTTTATCACTTACCATTATCTTGGCAACAATGAACATTTAGTGATCATTTGTTGAATAAACCATGGGCCAGTAAGAGAGGAGCCTAGACATTTCATCTTCCAGTCCTTCTGGTCCCCCTTCAGTCTCAAACCTGAAATGTACCTAAGAGCCCTTCTTTTCAAATGGAGAAGTATCCATGCAAGTAAAGATGAGAAGCCAGCTTACAATGATGAGTCATAAAAGAGATAGGTCTTGATAGCTACATCAGTGAGCTCATTGCTCACAATGAGGCAGGTGTCTGAGTCATTCAACCAATATTCTTACTGGAAAGGGAGTACTTTATGAACCAACATTGCAGGATCTATGCGGAAATAAATCTTATGCCTAAGCAGTAATGGGAAATACTGCATTACCATGACATTAAACTTGCCTGTGAAACATATGGAAAACATTGCCGTCACTTAGAAATTACCTTGGAAATAGGTGACAAAGAAAAGTCAAGGCCAGCGGGCCTGTGCTGCTAACAGTGCTAGGAGAGGAGGATGTCCCCTGTGAGGTTTCTGTTCCCAAACACCCCACTTCTGTGCTTCATTCTCTTAGGTGGAATAGGCTGTGTGGGCCGAGACAGGGGACAAGTTCGGAAATGCCTTGATGTGGTTGAGATCTACAACCCTGACGGAGACTTCTGGCGGGAAGGCCCACCTATGCCAACTCCCCTCCTCTCACTGCGAACCAATTCCACCAGCGCGGGTGCCATGGATGGAAAGCTCTATGTCTGCGGGGGATTTCATGGAGCAGGTACTGGCCCACCTATAAATATATCGTGAACCTTTCACCATTAGCTGACTTGATGGTCAGAGCTTGCTCTCCAGAGTAGTGAGACACTGGCAAGAGTCTGGCTTTCAGAGCGCAGCGGCCTGCAGCAGATCTCTGGGGCTTCACCTCCATGAAATGGTGAGGATTCTGTGGGTTCAAGTTTACAATACATCTAGCACATGTCAGCCACTTGACCCATAGTAGTTGAGTATGAAAAGAAGTAGAAAAGGAAAGCAAAGAGAGATTTCCAAACAAGAGGGGACTGGAAGCAGAGGAATGACTGGATGTGGTGAGTGTTGTTTTCAGCTACCAATTCGGAAGACCCTTATGCTGCACACTACCATCAAGTGAAGTGAATTTCTTGAAAGCATTTCTAAAATGATGCCCAGTGTATATACTTACTACTGAATGTACACATCCCATACCATCATTGCATTCTGCAGCATGGTGCAAGGAGGCTTTTAAGCACACACAAATCTAGAAGCTAATGTCTCTAAAGCCTCATTGCATCCGTAAATAAGGCAGAAGAATACCTTCATAGTAGACTGACTAGCTGATTCTGACCTCACCGGCTGAAGTGTTAAGCCAATACATACCCGTGAGACACTTGTCCAAGAGCACATACAATTTTGAAAGAACGCAGATTAAAATAAACTTGCCTTCACTTTGTAAGTAGTTTTAGGTAACTAACTTAGAAAATGAGACTTTCATTGTGAATTAGAAGAAACTTAGTGAGTTAGGGAGTTGGCCTTCTTGATAAAGTACTTGTCTTGCAAATATGGAAACCTGAGTTCAATCCCCAAGAACACATGTTAAAAAACCAGAAACATGGTAGAGCATTCTTGTGACTTTAGTGCTTGTGAGATGGGAGGCAGAGATAGGCACCTGACCTAGCCTAGTTGGCAAAGTTCCAGACCAGTAAAGGTTGTTTTAAAATTGTGTTGTGGTTTCTCTTTTAACACAGCTAGTGCCCAAATAATTGAGACTGAACTATTACATTTGTTTAAAAAGCTCTACAGCACAACAACTTAGCAATATAAGTCTACAATAACCCTCTAAACTAGTCTGGCTTCCTCTTTGTCAAAATTCCCAAGATGCTTGCATTTTATGGCTTTCTCTGCTCCAGCTGCTCCTAGACCACTCCCATTGCTCAATCCCAATTCCATTCTATTCTCTTCTCTTCTCTTCTCTTCTCTTCTCTTCTCTCTTCTCTTCTCTTCTCCTGGCTGGTAGGAAGTCCAGCCCAATTCTCTACCCTGCTCAGTGATTGGCCATTAGGCTGCTTTATTGGCAAATTAGGGGACAATTGGGGAGCAAAGTTTTGACAAGAGATTCTCAGAACAAGGACTGCAACCAGATATAGGGGCATAGAAATCAGCATTTGAATCTACATAATGCACAATAACATTATGCCTACACTCTCAACACTGAGGATATTCTCTGACCCACACACACACACACACACACACACACCTTCAACAGCAACCAAACAAGAAACTTAGAAGATATATGAGTCAAATACAGAAAAATTTTGTTCTTTATTCAAACCTCTCATGAAAAGGTGTTTTTTGGATAGTCAGGACCAGTGTATTAGAGGATATTAAGGAGTTGTTTTAGGGATAATAATAGTATTGCGTTTTATATAAATCAAAATAAAAAGAATATTCTGTACAATTAGAAATTATACTTAGGTCAGGCATGGTGACACATGGTGGCATACACCTTGAATCCCAGCACTTGGGAGGCAGAAGCAGGTGGATCTCTGTGAGTTCAAGGCCAACCTGCTCTACTTAGTGAGTTCAGGACAGCCAGGGCTAAACAAAGAAGCCTTGACTTAAAAATATGTATATATTAAAGTATTTGCAGGTGAAAATGATGTAAATATTTGCAAGTGAAAAATGATGCACTATCTGAGGTCTGTTCTTTAGCAGATTTGTTTTTAAATTTAAATATATGCATGTATGCCACATGAGTGCAGGTGACCTTGGAAGCCAGAAAAGTGTGTCAGATCCCTGGGAGCTGGATTTAGGTAGTTGTGAGCCACCCAACCTGGGTGTTGGGAACTGAACTCAAGTCTTCTGAAAAAGAAGCAAGTGCTCTAAGCCACTGAGCCATCCCTGTAGCCCTCCAGCAGAATTGTGATAGAAGGAGGAGCCAGGATCCATTCTAGAACACTCTTGAATGAGGTAATTGTTAGAGCTGGGTTATGCTGCCTTGACCGTTTCACTTCTATGTGCTGTAAAGTGCCTATGATCCATTTGTCCTTTAGAGAACGATCCCAAAAGGTCTTAAATTTTTTCATTACATTTTATTTATTGTGTGCAGTGTGTGTGGGTTCAGTGGTTTGAGTGTGGAGGTCCAAGGCCAGTCCAAGGTAGCTGGTTGACTGTGAGGGTCCTGGGGATTGACGCTTGAGGAAAAACACATAAAGCAGAGTAGCACGAAAGAGCAGGGACAATGCCAGGAGAGGCAGCAGCCGGAAAGGTACAAGGAAATGCTGTGTTGAAGGGACAGGGAATGGAGAGTGAAGAGATTTACTGGAAATTAACACTTGAAACATAAACTGAATCTACACTGAAAATGTTAGCAAAGATAGTTGAAATCAGAGTAAGGAATAATTGTAAAATCAGAGGAAGAGAAATGAAGTCAGGAGTCCCAGCCTTGAAGTAACAGAACCTCTGGCAAAGAGAACACAGAAAGAGGACTGAAATGTGTCATCCAGAGAGTAGATTAATAAAAATCTCAGAACTACAGTCACTAGCCTAAAGGAAGCTACCACATTCCCTGGGAAGCAGATACAAACTGACAAAGCCAAAGCACATCACTGTGACATTAGAGACATGCAAAAGATTCTAAAATGTTCTGTCATAGGAAGTTTTTCCATTGAACATTTTAAATGCCATATTTAGCAGATCTCTGACAAGCTTGAGTACCAATTTCTAATAAGTATATCTGAGCTAAGCAAGCCTTGCTTATTTCTAGTTATTTGCTTTAGGCTTAACCTTGAAAATGAATACAGGAAACTAAATAAGACTTATTTCTGTAATTTAATCAAATTAGTACCTAAATTGACTGCAAATATAGTTCTGAGCATATTAAAGGTTAGTAGTCTTTAACAGTTTATAATGAAAAATAACAATTTCTGAACCGAAGCTCTTCTAGTTTCAAAATAAAATTCTTAAATCATTAATACAGTCCATAAGGAGACTGGAAACTTTACTTTGCTGGTCCTTACAGAATACCACAGTTTCTTATATGATTCAGTTTATCAAAATAGCTATAGCTTGTAGCCACACATTTGGCTACTTTAGTTCGATTCCTATAGTTACCACCCTTCTCTATCCCCGTCCCTTCCAACCTCCCAACACTAGGTGGGTTATAAAGAAAGCTGGGGGGGAAGAGGGTATAAGACCTCGTTAGACTACTTCCTGCTGATTAGAGGTGTCCAGTTCCATGGGGTAAGGCCAATCTTTATCGTCAGAATACCAGCAAACAGCAGCCCAGCAGTCGAGCAATAACAAAAGCAACAGCAGGACCCAGCAGCAGCAGGAGCAGCAGGGGCAGCAGCAGCTGCCACAGCATAAGCCATCCGCAGCTGGCAAAACCACACCCCTGCCAAAGCACAAGTCAAATTAGAGTCAGCTGCCGTGGAGAATCTGAAGTAGCCCCGTATTCCACACCTGAGATTAAAACAAAAAACATATTCATGTGACATAAGTGGGTTTTTAAAGAAAACAATATTTTCACTACATTCCCCCCCCTTTAGTCCAATAAACGGCCTTTTCTCTAACATCAATAAACTATATAAAATAAGAACAATTATGAGAACTATCATGTAAGAATTATATTTATGATGTCCAGTCCATTTGTATTTGGCAACCTTGGAGAAGATACTTGACTAACTATCCTATCTTACTGAGTTTAAAATTTTATACCTAAATCACTCTCTTACCATAACTTGAATCACTTTTAAGACCCTAAAATACTTTCTTAGATCCTTCAAAACTTAAGCTTTTATGTATTTATAACATTACACTTCTTTTCTGAGTTTTCTTTTTGTATCTCGATAACAAGGAAAACTGTAAGACTATAACTATCTAGTCTTAATCAGAGACCTGAAAAGGATAAATTTTACCTGAGTAATCAGGAAGTACAGAGCAAATAGCTTCCAAAACTATAGAAATGGCAGAGACTGATGGCTACCTGGACAGTCATCCCATTCCTCTGTATCGGTGGGACATCTAATCTTTAGCTGACAGGCTCAGACAGACTTTTCTGTGAAGCAGGAATGTTGAAGAACTGGCCTACCTTGTCTGAGGAAAGTTGGGCAGTCAACTTCCTGGTGTCCTGCTTGTCTACAGTTTGGACAGCATGCTGTCAGCAGTCGAGGTAAGGGCAGTGTTATGCCCAGTGGCTAGCTTTGCAATGTTTGAAGCAAACTCCATGTGGAGCTTCTTCGATGTCCATCACCTTCTTTAAAGTAGATTGGGGTGCTGCCAGGAGCTGATGTATATCTCTCTGTGTCAGAAAAAGCCTATTATTGTTAAAAACCTCTTAATTGTCATACTCTGTGGATCTCTGAAGTGTTTGAGGACCACCTATCTATCCTAGTATATCTAAATGGACAAACATTGTTTTGTTTCTAGCTATTTACTTGCTCATGTGCCTGTAATTTTTTCTTAGTTCAGGGCCATTTCTCTATCAACACAGGCTTGTCAGTCAACCATTTTAAGGATAAGGCCATTTTTTTTTTTTTAGCAGTGGCCCCTCTTATATTGGAAACTCAATCCTTGTGATGTCCTATGTTTAGAAAATCAGCACAGCTTGTGATTGTTCTTGATGATACGTATCAGTACTTTCCAGGAACATCAACCATTTTCCTCTAATTTCATCATGGGTTGTCTCTGAGATTAGAGAAATATTAGAGTACACCATTGTTGTGAAAGATTTCTTTCCCATGAATGTATGGAAAGGTTAGCCATATAGTCTCAACTTCCCTGTTTGCCCTTCTGGTCCCACACATTTAACCCATTATACACTTTGTTTTATTTGAGATGACTTACCAGTTCCTATAAACTGTGTATAAACCCTTTGTAGTGGCCATTCTGAATTCCAGGATTTGGGGAAAATGACAGTCACATCAGCTTCTGTATCCACCAAACCTTCTATTTTAACACCATTCACTTGCAGTTTTAATTTTGGATTCTGATCATTAACCACTGTTTGCCAGAATACACGTTTTCCAGTACTCCCAAATCCCCCTGTTCTTTCTACTGGAGAAACTTTGCCCTTAATGTAGCAGCTGAGAAATTCTATCCCCTGTGTTAATTTGAATCTCTTTTTTACATATGCCATAATTTTAGTTTCTTCTTTGACATTCCCTTCTATAATACCTGGATGCACAATGAATCCTTGGGAAGTTAATCCACTTTTTCCCAAGCTCATCCCTACTGTCCCTGAAGGCAAAATACCATAAACTCCAGTGGCTATTTTGTAACATTGAATTTGGGGAGATAGTATAAGAGGTTTATCTGTGGCCAAATTTAGAACAGCACTGCCTTCAGTAGCATGAGATCAGCAATACTTAATTGCAGTTTTTCTGCCTGCTTATTGTCTCCTGGCTGACCAGAGGGAAATGGTTCATAGTTTTTGCTGCAGAGCCTCATGCTCTCAGGCCCCAATTTTACAAGAGATTGCCTTGGATATCTTTCTTAGACGTGCACTCATTGGTCCAATGATATATCTTGCCACAATGTCCGCAAACCCTGGGGAAACCTCAGCTTTGTTTTCGAGAACCGACTGCAGCCAGAAACAGCTTGTTCACGTCTCCAGTGGGAAGTACCATATTTCTTTTTTTATTATTTTATATTAATCACAGGTTATGTACTTTGTATCCCAGCCATAGCCCCCTCCCAAGTTCCCTCCTTATCCCCCCCTTCCCTCCCTCATCTCCTCCCTGCACCTTTCCAAGTCCACTGATAGGGGAGGACCTCCTCCCCTTCCATCTAACTCTAGTTTATCAGGTCTCTTCAGGAATGGATGCAATGTCCTCTTCTGTGGCCTAGCAAAGCTGCTCCTCCCTCGGGGGACAGGGAGGTCGAAGAGCCAGCCATTGAGTTCATGTCCAAAATAGTCCCTGTTCCCCTTACTAGTATACCCACTTAGGTATTGAGCTACCATTTGCTACATACAAGCAGGGGTTCTAGATTATATCCATACATGGTCCTTGGTTGGAGAAACAGTCTCATAAAAGACCCCTGTGCCCTGATATATTTGGTTCTTGGGGAGCTCCTGACATCTCCAGGTCATACTAACTCCCCCTTCTTTCATATGATTCCCTGCACTCTGCCAAGGGGTTGGTTATGTTTCTTAATATTTGCTTTGATACCCTGCTAGGAAGAGTTTTTCCGAGGCCCTCTGTGGTAGGTTCTTATCCTGCTACTTGTTTACTCCTACATCCAATGACCATCCCATTTGACTTTCTAAGTGAGTATTAATCCTCTTACCCCAGGTCCTCTTTCTTGTTTATCTTCTTTAGGTGTATGGATTTCAGTATGTTTATCCTATCTTATAGGTCTATAAAAGTGAGTATATACCATGTGCGTCTTT
>CM053761.1:51316525-51396193 GCA_028658305.1 Pachyuromys duprasi
ATTCCATTGTGTAAAAGTACCACAATTTCTGTATCCATTCCTCAACTGAGGGACATCTGGGTTGTTTCCAGGTTCTGGCTATTATGAATAAAGCAGCTACGAACATAGTTGAGCAAATGTCCTTGTTGTGTACTTGAACATCTTAAGTGAGCACACCACACATTTTGAGATCTGGCTCAGAAAATACCATATTTCTCACAGTTACCACACTGGGCATTTTGAGATCTGAGGCTTTTAGCAGCTTGCTCAGAACTTCTTTGTAAGTGGCCAGATTCACCGCAATTAAAGCACTGAGCAATTTGGTATCTGAGACCTCTAGCTATAGCTTATCCTGTTATTGTCATGATGCTCGTGAGAGCCAATATCAGTCGTGTTTCTTATCTGCTCATCCATTGGCACTGCTCTGCCTTTAAAGGTCTGATAACTTCTTTTACATTCAGTATTCACATTCTCAAACACCAAGGTCTGTATCAACACCTGTCTTGCATCAGGATCTGCTACGGCTTTGTTTACAGCTGAAGCCAATCTTTGCAAGAAATCTGTGAAAGATTCTCCAGAGCCTTGTTCAATCTTAGTGAATGAAGTGGACCTTTTCCTGGTTCCTCAACTTTACCCAAGCTCTTAAAGCCACAAAATGACATCAAATCAAATCATCAAATAAAATCTGTTACTGTAAATCAGAGTAATGCCCTTCAGACCTCTCCATTCTCAGGGAATAATTTTTTAGGGGGAAGCCCAGTTACTTAATATTTGTTTAGCAAAAGGGGAATGCAGTCTGTAGGAAAACACAACCTCTTTAAAACACCTCAGATCTATCATTGCTACAGGACACCATGTTATCTCATCATAATCATGATCAGCACCATTAGCAGGCATTACTGGGGGAAATGACGGTGATTTTGTAATTCCAGGACATCCCTCCTCTGGTGGTACAGCTGGCTCCAGATTAAGCCTTCTCTCAAAACCAGTGGCTTTCCTTTAACCCTGCCACCCTTCGGGCCTCCCTCTCATCAGCTGCACACCCAGCTCCCCACCCAGGGGCATCTGGACTTGAAACAGAACGTTTGCAGCACTGGCTGGGGCCAATGGTTTCTTCTTCTTTCATCCTACGGGAAGCTCCCACTCTTCTGCTCAGTCACCAGGGCTGAGCCCTTCCTTCCTCTCTTTTCCAGCGCTCTTTGCTTTCTAATCACTTCCACCTCTACCCATAACTTTTCCAGTTGCATAATCAACTCTGCAACTTTTTCATAAATTTTTTTCCTGTTTCTCAGATTTTTTTTTCATTTCCATTTGCAACTTTTCAAACTGCTCAGTCGTTCTCCAACCTTTTTTTGAGACAGAATACAGAAAAAAAAAAATTCCCTTTAGGAGCAAAGCAGGAGAGAACCCAGCAGCAGCTGCTGCAATAAACTTTTTGCTGACATCCTGAAACAGAATATTCATCCCTTCTTCCCTTTCTGCTTCCTCTACAGCATTGGTAATCAGATTTCCCATTCTGCCTAGCCTCATGTCTGGCCGCCACTTGTAGCCATACTTTTGGCTACTTTATTTGGGTTCCTATATTTACCACCCTTCTCTAGCCCAGTCCCTTCCAACCTCCTAATACTAAGTAGGTGATAAAGAAGGTTAGAGGGTATAAACCTGTTTAGACTACTTCCTGCTAATTAGGAGTGTTGAGTTTCTTGGGGCAAGTCTGACCTTCCTTGTCAGAATAGCAGCAAACAACAATCCAGCAACAGCAAAAGCCACAGCAGGAACCAAGAGCAGCCAGGGCAGCATCAGGGAAAGCAGCAGCCACCACAGGCCCTCTCTCGGGAGTTGCCAGAATTGCAAATGTAAACTATCTGGCCAAATCACTCCCCTGCTGGAGCACAAGTCAAATTATAGTTAGCGGCTGTGGAGAATCTGAAGCAGCCCCATAGCCCACACCTGGGATTAAAACAAAAACATATTCACATAACTGGGTTTTAAAAGAAACCAACATTCTCACTACAACAGCTTAACAATGTTAGCAAGGACAAGAAGGTTAGACTTTTTTTTTGACACAGAGTTTCTCTGTTCAACCCTGGCTGTTCTGGAACTAGCTCTGTAGACCAGTCTAGCCTTCCACTCAGAGATCTGCCTGTCCTTGCCTCTGCCTCCTGAGTGCTGGAATTAAAGGCATGTGCCACCACATCTAGCTCTAGACATTCATTTTTAAATCAGTCTCTGTTAGCCTGAATAGACCTTGGGAAAGAAGAAACTCTTTGCCAGACTGCTTAGGCCTTGTTGAATCTCAAGATAGGAATATCCCAGTTTTGGGTATTTAGTACGTGGTGCTCATAGCTGTGGCCCTAATTTTTAATTTTTTTTATTTATCTATTCATCAAGATAACATACTAATAATAAAAATGCCATAATAAAATATCTTCATAAAGTTAAATATTTTAAAAGCTGTCCCTTAAAATTATCCAGGTTTTAAAAAATTTATATTTTCTGTAAAACTTCAAATTTTCCTTTCAAAAAAGCTTAAAATATCTCAACTATGTGCTCCTGCAATATCAAAAATAAAGTATCTTTTTTATTTAAAGAGGAAGATACAAAGCACGACCACAGTCTGCACAAGGCAAAACCAAGCTCCCCATAGTGCAAACAATTCAATGTTCAGCATCTGGGATTCATTCATAATTCTTTCAGCTTGGGAAACCACTCTGGCCCCACCCTCGGCAGCATATGTAGCCTGTCTTCTAGATCCCAGCCAGCTCCATGACCCCTTCATGTCTTTAAAACCTGGCTGACTCTTATGTTACAAAGTTTGGCTGCCAGCAACATACATTTTTTTAAATATGAACCCATGGAGGTACTTTGATATCTTACTAAACAGGCACTGTTTTTAAATACTATCTTTCATAAACCTTCTTTTCAGGATAGGAATCTAAAATATCTTGAAGACCTGTTATTTCTTCCTTGATTGGGCCACACTACATGGTTACCTTTAATTAAGATGACAGTAAAGTCACATGGTATCCTTCTCCAACCCTAGCAAAGGTGGCTTCCAGCCACTTGGCTGCCTAAAGGTGGCAGTGAAGCCACATGACATCTGCCCTCTCCAACCCTAGCAAAGATGGCTACCAGCCACTTGGCTGCATAAAGATGGTGGCAGGTCACATGTTGTTTATATCCCAAAATGGAATCATGCTAAATGACTCCTTTAAGATTACTTATACATACATTTTTAACTGTCCACCTCTTGTTACAAGTTTTAAGTTAACTTTTTTATTACAGATATTATGGATTTTAACCATATCCCATAAATTAACAAATCTTGAGATATAGAAAGTTTACATAATAGTCTTAGGGAAGTAAACAAAATGAATAATCCCTTTAGCTGTTCTGCTTTACTCTTTTTTCCAGGTTACAGTTCTTGATTCAGGACATAGAGACTTTAAAAGCATGCCTGGGTCTGAGAAAGAGAGAGCCAAATTCCAGAGCCAGCTTTTAAACAATGTAGAACAGCATAAACAACTTTAATATTATCCACATCCAAAAGACATTTGAATTCTTCTTAAACTAACTCAGTGACCAGAAAGCTTGGAGATATATTCTGAGCCCAGGCCATTAAAGCAGACATGGTAGGTGTGGCTGGCAGCTGGTGGCAGCAGAAAGAGTAAAATATAACCAAGAAATACAGAACACAGCAAGCTCATATATTCAGTTGAGCCTGATGCTCTTCTGCCTCAGCTCTATGTTTGCAACAAAACTTACAGACACATCAGAAAACACAGACCCTTCCATACACATGAAACAGATAGACTGAACTTTTCCTTCCTCCTTCAGCGTTGTAATTCTAAGGGGTGGCTACTCTGGTATCTGCCGTAGTAGGCGGTTACAGGCTGTGGTGCTGAAGTTGGAGCTCCAGATAGGGTGGCTGCCGCAAAGCCAGCCCCAGGCTTCCACACGGTGCTAGGACTTTCCTTCAAAGCTGCCCATCAAGCCCTAAGCCTGGCTTTTAGGTATTGCATTCTGCACCAGCTCACATAGACCCACCACATTCTGCCTGCAAACCCCATACCCCTGAAGTTCTGCCATTTCTGGAGTAACCTCTTCAAAGCAGCACCCAGCCTATCAGTCTTGTAGTTGGTCCATTCAGTTGCCCCAAGTCAGAACACATAAAGAGCCAAAATGACAACATAAGACAATGACACTAACAAGTGGTGTTACACAGGAATTTAACACCAGTGTGATGAATTGAACAAGTAAGAGGCAGTTTCAGTTGTCCCTTGCACAACCCCTGGACTGCCTGAGGTCTCCACACTGGGCCTCTCCAAACTCTAGGTCTGGCCCCCAGTGTCCTTGGCTTTGTTGGAATCCTTCTGACAGATGTCCAGGTGCCAGGCCTCTGTGAGTCCAGTGATCCTCCCCCTACCCCCCATGTCACCAAGGCTTTGTCAGAGATCCAAGATAGATTAAGAGAAACAAACTGGCTGAAATCCCAGAGGTGATCAGAGGGTTGTGAGATGTCTCCCTTTGCCATGAACAGGGGTACAAAGACCTCACCAGATCCTCCCTGTTCCTAGACTGGGGTCTCCCTCAGAGCCAGGATCCAGAAACCAGGCAGAAAAAATGTCACAGAAGGCTAAGAAGGATTCCTTACCAAAAGAAGACCTCTGTAAAAAATGCTTGCTATTGCCTTTCAAGTGCAGCCGTTCACCTCAGCAGTTTGCAGAGTGAAAAGCTTTTCCCGGGAGGCTTGGGTCAGCTGAGTTAGTTATCCCAAAGCACTCATACCTATAGGGTGGCTTACCAGCCTCTTGAGGGTCTCAGGGTAACAATCCCAGCTTCAGCAGAATTTTGGTGGAATGGCTTTTTATCTCACTGGGGCCTCCAAATATTAACCCTGAAAATCATGAAAGAAAGACCAATTCCACAATCCTAAGCCAAATTTAAAGCTAGCTTTAATTAAATACTGGCTAGGATAATGGACGACGACCACCAGATCCAGCTCTTGGTTCCCAGGAAATGATCACAAGTCATGTTTTGATTAAAAAGGCAAAACCTCATGACCACTGTAGTTCTCGTCAGGTCCAATCAGGGGCAAGCATACATCCTGATGTATCTCCTACCTACATTTCTCCCACCCACATCCAGTCAAGCACATCCGGTGCAAACAAACTTGTTTAGGGGAGCAAAAACATGTGGCTTATTATTTCCCAAGAACCACATCCCCCAACATTTCAGGAGTGAGGCTTACAAATTAACTTTGGCTCTTACAGGCTCAGCTAAGATGACTTAAGAACTAAACATTGAGCTAACCGATATTGTGCCTTGATTGTCCTGAAAAAATGAGAAAGGAGAAAGGAGACAGGTATGTTAAGGATGAGAGGCAAAGCTAAGTCCCACATGGGAGTCCAAGAGTTCTCAATTCCATTATCTTTTTCTGTTTCTGTGGCTTTCACAAAATATCTAAAGCTGGGTGCCTATAAGAAAAAGAGTATTGAGCTCACAGTTTTGGAGGCTAGAAGTCCATGCTCAAAGTGACCCCTACCATTTGGCCTCTGGTAAGAGAAAGCTCCTTGGCTGAGTCACTGCATAGTAGATGGTGTCTTGGCAGTGCATGGAGAAGGGGAAGGTCACATGGCAAAACAGGAAGCCAGAGTAACTCAGGAGCTCTTCTCGCTCTTAAGTTTGTTTTGTGAGACGATGTATTCTGAATTGGCTTGGAAGTCACTGCTTGGGACAGGCTGACCTTGAATTTGCAGTGACCCTGCCTCTGCTTCCTGACTGCTGCAGTAATGAGGATGAGCAACTTAGGCTGCGCTCAACTGCCCTGGGCCGCTAGTCAGAGGCCCATGAGAGCTACACCAACCCCTTCTGAGGAGGCCAGTCCCAGGGTCTGTTCACCTTCTAAAAAGCTCCTCTCCTCTGGAAACCAAGTTTCTTGCATATGACTCTTCGGAGAACAAACTCAAACAGTATTGAAAGCACAGCCACCTTCCTCTGAGAAATCAAGAATGAAGTGTTAGAAAAATGTTATTTATAGGGCTGGAGTCAGTGCCGGGAGAAGGAGCCAAGTGGGAAGAGAAGTGGGTAGGGACAGCTTCTTCAAGGAATTACAGGGGTAAAGTCATCTGACTCTTCCTATCCTTTGAATGTGGAACTAGGAAAGCTAAAATAAAGTTTACAATATGCAAATGGAGTGTGGATGAAGAGGAACGGCAGGGAGAGCACTAAGGAGTCGGCTGGAGGCCGGTCCCTGGATCCTGGGGCAGTCATGTCTTCTGGGCAGAGACACCGGCTGCTGTCATTCTGAACTATTTTTTTTTTATTCTGAACTATTTTTATAAGCATTTTTTTTTCTATAGCAGGTGATCTTAGAAGACACATTATCTTCCTCCGTAACAAAGGGCAGACATACTTCCTGGCCTTCGCATAAAAGTCTTGCATTTCCTAAGCCAAGGATCTCTCCATAGTACTCACAGGCGTTTGCTGGCACCCCTCAGGCTGCCCTGTGAGATAGGAGCTGAGATGGCTGCCATCTAAAATGCTGACTGCAGCAGCAGCAAAGAATACTTGCCCTTCATCTGTGGCTCAGGTGTCTCCTGTCTCTCAGCATCCGTGAATCTGCAGCCAACAAACTACAACTACAAAAATCCAGAGCTTTCACAGTCCTTGACAGAATCCTGACTCTCTCCAGCAGGCTTCCTTCTCCACCTAACATGGGCTGAGGAAGCTAGCATTGTTTCAAGGCCCAACCTTATAACACATGTCTTTCACACATTGCTACAAAGGTAAATGAGGGGACAATTCTCAACTTATTCTGTGAAGTTGGTGTTACCCTGTTTTTTTTTTTGTTTGTTTTTTTAAAGCAAAGCTAGGAGGCTAGCAAGATTAACAATCAGTGAAGTGCTTGCCATGTGAGCCTGGGGACCAGAGTTTGATCCCTCAGAATCTATGTATGAGGCAATCCCAGTGCTAGGGAGGATCCCGGATTCACTACCCAGCCAATGTAAACGAATCAGTGAGTCCAGAGAGCAATGCTGCCTCAAAACTAAGGTGGGCTGGGGCTGGAAAGACAGCACCAGGGTTGAAGGCATGCATTGCCCTTGTAAAAGACCAAAGCATGGCTCCAAATAGCCACGTCCAGCTGCTCACTGCTGCCTGTAACTCCAGCTCCAGAAGATCTGGAGTCCTCTTCTGGCCTCCACAGGCACCTGCATGCACACACACGTACCCACAGATGGACATCCATGCAGACATAAGATAATTAGAAATGAAAACAAGAAGATGGAGAAATGGCTCAGCAGTGGAGAGCACTGGCTGTTCCTCCAGAGAGCCAAGGTTTGATTCCCAGCATCCACATGGCAGCTCATAATCACCTGTAACTGCAGTTCAGGGAGAACCGGAGTTCTTCCAGAACCATTTTCTGGCTTCCTTGGACACTAGGCACAGACACAATGCACAGGAACACATGCAGACAAAACACCCACACAATTAAATATTTTAAATAAAAAGTAGAAGTTAAATTTAAAAAAATAAGGTGCAGAGCCATTGAGGGTGTGAGGACACATGATGTCAACTCAGGCTTCCATGCATGCACTCATGTATGCATTCACCTGTACATATGGCACATACACACATATAGACATACTACAAAAAATCAAAAATTGCAAGTGCAAAACTCCTCTACAAAATACTTGCAAACTGAATCCAGCAACATACAAAAAGAGTTCTATATCACGACCACACCAGATTCTCCCAGACATGCAATGTTGGCTAATTCTCTGAAAACTGATCTATATAATACATCTGTTAAATTGAATACAGAACGGAAACAAGATGATCATCTTAATGAAAAGTAAAAGACAACAAAATCCAGCTCCAACTCATAATGCAAGCACTCAGCAAGGAAACTGAACCAGTAACGCACTTCTGTGGGAAATCTGCAGCTACCTTCATATTTACCGCTGAGAGACCAAAAGCCCTTAGACTCAGAAACAAGACAACAATGCACATTTTTGCCATTTCTCTTTAGCACTGTATTCCATTCAGGGCAATTAGAAAAGAAAAGGAAAACACCAGATTAAAATAGTAATAATTAATTACCTATGACATGATCTTGTATTTAGAAAATTTTAAAAGTCTTTTTTAACTTATTGTTACTAAGAAACAAGTTCAGCAAGGTTGCAAGATGCATAATTAGTGTACAGAAAATCATATTTATATGCCCTTGTAACAAACAATCTGAATGTTAAAATTAAGAAAACAGCCTATACATAGTGCCATCAAAATGAATTAAATGCTTAGGAAAAAATTAACAAAATGCACAGAACTTGTACATTGACAAGTACAAACTAATTAATAATAATATCCCAGGGCTGAAGAGGTGGCTCCGCAGTTTAAAGCACTCACTGCTCTTGCAGAGGACCCAGGTTTGGTCCCCAGCATCCATGTGGTTGATAACAACTGTTAGAACTCCAGAACCATAGGATCCAATGTCCCTTTCCAGTCTCTAGGATTACAGCATGCATGGTGCACAGACAGACACACAGGCCAAACACCCACACATAAAACACAAATTTTAAAAATATCCAAAAACATTAAATAGTAAGCCAAATAAGTAGTCAGGTTAATAAAATGTTTTAAATTTCATTGGAGTTGACCAACACAAAATGAAGAACTCCATGGATTTTTTTGTGGGCTTTTATTTTGTTTTGGTGTTTTTTGATTGTTTTGATTTACATTTTTGTGTGTATTTTTGTGGGGTTTTTTTCCCCCAAAGAAAGACAGAAAGAGAACATAAAATTTGGTGGGCAGGGAGGCAGAAAGAGGATCTGAATAGAGTTGGGGGAGGGAAAAACATGTCCAAATATCTTATATGAAAAAAATTAAGAAAAAATGAATGTGGAAATGCATGAGACCTTCATAATAAGAGCCAAATACTCACTTCAAAGCTATGACAGTCCAGACTGTGGGGTGCCAGCAAATTACACTGAACACTTCAGCGGGAGATCCTGGAGCAGTCAGAAGTGACCTCTTTCTATTATAGTCACTTGGTTTGCTACAAAGCTTTTAAGATAGCTTAATTGGGAAAGGGTCTTTCGCCATCAAATTGTACAGAAATGGTTGGATAGCCACATGCAAAGGAGTGAGTGTACCTCATACCACCTACAAAAATGAACTCAAAGGATAAAAGAAAATGTAAATATCAAACTACAACGTTTTAGAAGGAAATGTGGGCATCTTTGTGACTTTGGATTATGCAATGAATAGGCGAGTAATTCTAAGAGCATTGCTAAAAAAGACAAGTGACAGAACAAGAGAAAATTGAGAATCATATATCTGACAAATTAGAGACATATCTAGACTGCACAAAGAAATCTTCTACCTCAGTGCCAGAAAGATAGATCACCAACTTTTAAAAAGTATTTATTTTATTTTGGGGGGGATTATAATTACATCATTTCTCCCTTCCCTTTCCTCCCACCACAGCCTCCCATATACCCTTCCTAAATGCATAAGTACAACCTGCTCGATCTGTATAATGCTACTTGTATGTATGTTTTCAGGGCTGACCATTTGGTATTGTTTAACCAGCTGGTGTGTTCTTCCCTGGGGAAGACTATTTCTCTCACTCCCGACATTCCTCAGTTGCCCGTAGTTCTTCGTGTAAGGAGGGAATCACCAACTTTTTAATTGACAAAAATCCTGAATAGACATTTCTCCAATGGGGGTTGGGGGCTTAGCTCCGTGGTAGAGCACTTGCCTAGCAAATGCAAGGCCCTGGGGTCCGTCCTCAGCTCAGGGTTAGGGGTCAACACAATGACATTTCTTCAATGAATGTAAACCAATGGCCAAGTGCTGGACATCATCAAAAGCACAATAAGGTCACACTTTATCCCCACTAGAGCGGCTGTCACAAAGGCTGCTGGGTAATCACAAGTGTGGACAAGGACTGGGGAGGCTGGAATCCTCACTCACCACTGGTGAGGGCGTAAGTGTGACACCGCTGTGAAACGGCCTGCGCTTCCTCAGAGGGTCAAACCACTAGTACCCATGTGACCTAGCGGTTCGTCCCAGTACTCACATATGGGACTCCATCTCTACGCAGAGATTCATGCAGGAGTGCCCACACTGCAGTGCTGAAACAGGCCAGAGGTGGCAACAACCCATGTGCTTCACAGCCGATGAGCGGTTAAACAAAAAGTTCTCTGTTCACACAGCAAAATAGCATTTGGCAATGAAACGGGTGCTAATGTGTAATCTAACAAAAGTGAATCGTGAAAGCGTTACTCTGAGAGAAGGCAGTCTCTGAAGATCATCTGGCCCATGCTTCCACTCATAGGAAATGCCCAGGAACAAAGGAAGGGACAAGAGGGAGTGACCCTCACACTGTCTCCCTATGGGTACTTCAGCTCAATTCTTCTTTACTGTCAAGCCCCAAAGCAGACCACCAAAGCAGGAGAATGGTAGTTCTTCCTTTTCCCTTCAGTAACAGCATTAGTGCATATAATTCATATGACATTCATTCCCTGTAAGTGAAAAAAACAGTGGGGATTTTTTAGCTTATTCACAAAGTTTGTGTGGCCACCCCACTATCTGATTTCAGAAGATCATTAGCCCCCAAATAAACGCTGCACTTTGTGTGGGAAGAGGCAGAAAAACATCCCAGAGACGAAGAGTGTGGTGGCCCACGACACCTAGTGGCCAACGCCCATTCCAGCTATCAGAATGCCCAAGAGATGACCTGCAGGTATTCCGTTGCCTAGGCTTGGTACCTAGGAGCCCTGCTTTTCAAGGTACCACCTGGGCTTGGACTGGGAACCTCGAGCTCTTAAAGGACATGGAGTTCAGTTCATCAGGGTTCTCTGGCGCAGGACCTGTCATCCCTCCTACGGTGCAGCACTTATTGCAGCTACTTCCTCCGGAGCTCCAGGGTTAGAAGGAAGCTCTGCAGGCATGCTAGGGAGCAGGACCTGCCACATCTCCATTTCAGCCCATCCCCGGCTGCCCAGATTTCATCCAGAGCCCAAGCCTGAGTTGCTCTGCCTTCAGCTCACAGAACATTTGTACCCTCAGCCTCAGCTGGCTCCCCAGGAACCCAGCAACATTCCCACCTCAGGTTTGTCCCTTTCTTCACCTCACCTGATTTCCCTAACTTCCCAGCAGAACTTTCTTTACATCCTTTTGTCCCCTCTAGTGCAGTCTAGCCCAGTCTTAGTGTGATGCTGTGATAGCTGCAGAGCACAAACCCAAATCAACAGGCAGAAGACACATTAGGAAGTACTTCATGGGCTCTCCCGCCATTAGGCACAGTGTGAGGCTGATGCTGATGCTGACGGAGCTGACAGCAGCCTTGGGCACCGTGCAGGAGTCCATTCATTTATTCTCAGCCTACAAGGGAGATACAGAAACTGCAGAAACTGACACACAGGAATTTGGGATTCAGAGTCGCATAGAGTCTCACCCCAAAGTTTTCTTTCTAAACAGTAGACTGGCCTGCCAAATTAAGTTACAGTATTTGGTATGGAGGCTGATATCATTTAAAGATCTTTAAAGATTGTATTTATATTTGTTTACTCTATATGTGAAAGTGTGTGTGTGTGTGTGTGTGTGTGGTATATGGAAGTCAGAGGACAACTTGTAGCAATCAGTTCTCTCCTTACATAGTGGGGCCCCAGGGATGAACTCAGGTTATCAGGCTTGGTGGCAAGTACCTTTACCCACTGAGCCATCTCATCACCCATAAAGACTTTAAGTTATTGTAATATGCTGTCGGGGTTGGTAATTAATACCCTGGATGATGCCTGTTGAATTTCATTCATTTAATCTCTTTTTATTGAATGCAGTCAGGTGATAAGCTCTTATTAGCTGCAGCCCTGAAGGACTTAACTAAAGGCAAAATAAGGAAGTTGCTAACTGAGCTGTTTAGAATAGAGCATGCTCCTTAAAAGTGGAGATGTGGAGGAACTTCAAGGTGAACTCAGGATAGCTTACTGTTCCCAAAGCCTGTGAGCTATCAAGGACTGTCAGGCAGTCACACCCAACACATAATAAGCAAACTACTGAACACCAAGATAGATAGAAAAACCATGAATGAAGCAAAAGAAAGGCAAGGTAAAAGGTAACAGGTGCTTAAATGGCCAGATTTCTCAAGCCAAGGACAGGACACAATTCCCAGAGAACTAAACACAAACAAATATCTGAAAACCTGTAGGAAGCAAAGATGCTGCTTAGGAACCAGATCAAAGCCAACCAAGACACTCCCTACCTGAGGGAAACAGAACTTGTCATAACAAGTTCTTGAAAAGAAAGTTCCTAAAGATGATCAACAAGTGAGGCCACAGAGAAACCTGGAGGGCGAGGCATTGGCTCAGTAGTAGCACTTGCCTGGTGTGTGCAAAGCTCTGCTTCCAGCCCCAGAATAAAACAGAAAGTGGCTGAGAAACCAGGAACTTTGGGAGTCAATGAAGAGAAACAAACAGTAAATATCCCTGGGTTTATGTGATGGCCTATTTTTCTCCCTTTCAATAATTTAAACTAAAATAATTTAAACTATTCCCATCTCCGTCTTTGTGAGAAGGGAAGGGACTTGCATGGTAAAAAGAGTCCTATAATCTACTTAAAATGACAATGCGTTAATTCAGAATGGCCAACCGTGTACAGCACAACGTGCATAACGAACATTACTACGACCAGAAAACTACACAAACACATGGGATTTTAAACCTCAAGATAACTTAGGAACGGAAATTGAAAATGTTCACAGTTTTAAACAAAGATAGGAAAAAGGATAAAAAGATTTATTTAATTAATTAGACCTAAACTCAAGCACATTAGTATTACAACAAATATAATAGTCAAAACCAGGGATTTAGAAACTAAAACCCAACTCTGGTAAATCCGGTCCATTGTGTTTTATAAACAAAATTCACTAGAAAATGCATTTGTTTACTTACATATTTCTGATTATGTGCTTGTCTATGGTCTAATTAGATTAACTAAAAGACAAAGATTGTAAGGCTAAATAAACTTCATCTAACTATATGCCATGTACAAAAGTCAGATTTATGATGGGGGTGATGGTATACCCCTGTAACCTCAGTACCTTGAGGCTGAGACAGGGGACTGCGAGTTTGAATCTAGCCTGGGGTTCATGGTGAGACCCTGCCTCAAAACAAGAAATTAAACGTAAGTGTGTAGGTGGTTAAAAGTCAAACCTGGATCAAAGGTTGATCCAGGTGCCGTGGTGCACGCCTTTAGTGCACTTGGGAGGCGGAGGCAGGTGAATCTCTGTGAGTTTGAGGCCAGCCTGGCCTACAGAGTGACTTCCAGGACAGCCAGAACTACACAGAGAAACCCTATCTGGAAAACAAACAAAAAAACCAGACAAACAGAAGTCTTAAGATGAACCGGGGGCAGTGTTGCGCCTGTAATCCCCGCACAAGGGAGACAGAGGCAGCAGGATCTGGAGTTCTCCAGCTCCTCAGCTGCGCAGAGCCTTTAAGACCCAGGGCTTCATGAGAGCCCATCTCAAGTATGCAAAAGGGGGGGGGGTTGCTGCTGAAAAAATGGCTCTGTGGGCATAAATCTAACAAAATCCATTGAGGATTTGTGTCTGGGAAGAGCTAAACAAATGAGCTTCCGGGTTTATGTGCTGGAAGACTCACTATGGTAAAGTTGTTGGCTCTTTCCAAATTGACCTAAATATTTAATACAGTTCTAATCAAAATCCTGTTCAAACTGCTTGTGCACATAGAGTTTCTTCTCAAATATCTATGGGAAACAACAGGAGCTGGAGAAGCCCAAACTATTTCAAGCCAAAAGAATAAAGCAAGAGTGTTCACCTTACAACTTGAAGACTTGCTATAAAGCCAGTCGTTAACATAGTGTGGGACTGGTGACAGGAAGGACACAGATGAGAAAGAAAGAGGTCAACAGCTATAAATACGCTCAAAGAAAGGTGGCGAATTATTTTGCTTTGCTTTGCTTTGTTTTGAGACCAGATCTGATCATGTAGCCATGGCCGAGTAGACCAGGCTAACCTTGAACTTACTGCCATTCAAGTTCTGAGATTCAAGGTGTGCGCCACAATTCCTGGCCAGCAAATTGATAGTTAACAAGTACGTAATTGAGTGAAGTAAGGACAGTGTTCAGAATTGATGCTGAGTAGCTCAGTGACACTTGCCCCCAAGCCTAACCACCCGACAAAGAAGGAAACAAAGCACCCAAATAAGTAAGTGGGCATAAGAATAGCACGGTCTTTTCACTGAAGCAGACACAAAACTCTGAAATAAGATGTTCAGCACCATTTCCTTAGTGAAATGTGAGCTGAAGTCACCATGAGCTACTACACTGCTTGAAAGGCTGAATAGTTTAAGACATTGTTTGATAAGTAGATCTCGACATAATGAGAATATTAAGCAGAGCAGACTCTCATGCATTCCTGGTGAGAATGCAAACTGAAACAGCCACTCTGGAAAACAACAAGGCTAGCATACTCTTACCCTGTTACCTGGTGTATGTGTCAGTGATTACCCAAGAGAAGAGAAGAATGCTAATCTAAAAACTTGTGCATGAATATCTTTCAAGGTAAATTTTCTAAAACTGAACAACTCAAAGGACCTTAAGGAGATGATCGGAGAAACAAGTTGTGGCAAACTCTACAGTGCAATGGCCCTCAGCAATGCAAAGAGTGTGAAACGGGGGCTACAGACAGTTACAGCTGCCACATGGTGCTAGGAACTGAAGCCAGGACCTCCGGAGCAACTGCTGAGCCATCCCTCCAGACCCTGTTTTGCTATCTTAGTGCTTCTTTGTGACTCTATAGAAACACTCCTAGCTGGACAGTGTAGTGCATGCCTTTCATTACAGCACCTGGGGGCAGAGGCAGGCAGGTCACTGTGAGTTCAAGGCCAGCCTGATTTACATAGCAAGTTCCAGGCAGGCCAGCCAGGACAACATATGAGTCCGTGTCTCAAATAACAAAAATAAAACCTATCATATCCCATATTCTTACAAATAAACTTAGAAAAGGTAGGAATTCGTTTACAGTCCCTTAATGGAATGCTAATTGTCCCTTGACCAAAATAATTTTACAGGTGCATTCTTTCAATTTGATGAAATCCTTAACTAATTAAGTGCATGGTCAAAGCCAAGAATGCTGATACCCACCCTCCTATCTTGTGTGCCCTGTAGGATCATGAAGACCCGAGCCCTCCCACTCCACCTGTGGAGCACTTGCTGGTCTTTTGTCCGTGTGGACAGGCTGTCACCTGCTGGTCATGCCTGTCTTGATGCTCTTCTTGCCCCTCCTTCTTCCTGAGTCCGGGTTTGGTTAATTTGTTGCTTTCATTGACAGGCAGTTTCCTCACCACCACAAGAGCAAGTCACATCCCTGACTGGGAACAAGGCAAAGTAGCCTGGACTCTTCATTATTTCTTCACACACCCAGTAGGCCATAGCAACACGGGCAGTAAGATGGCTCATTCCCCTCTTCAGAGTCATTCACAAGCAGGGAAGAACGCAGAGCACACCACACAGTGAGGTGGAAATTGAAATAAGCCTATATTATGGTTTGGTGTGAGCTGCTCCCCTCAGGCTCATTTGTGTGAAGACTTTTCCCCAGCTGCTGGGGTGCTGTGTTTGGGAGGCTCTGCAACTTTTAGGTGGGAGGGTCTAGACCAGTGGTTCTCAACCTTCCTGATGCTGTAACCCTTTAACATAGTTCCTCATGTTGTGGTGACCCACAACCGTAAAACTATTTTCGTTGCAACTTCATAACTGTAATTTGGCTACTGTTATGAATTGTAATGTAAATATCTGTTACTTCCAACGGTCTGTGAAAGGGTTTAGAAACACTGGTCTAGACAGAGAAATGAGGTCCCCAGGGAGGAGTCCTCCAGTTTATAGCCTGTTTTCAGTGTGTTTCCTCATCTGCCTACACATGAGCAGAGCAAGCCACTGCTCACTACCATTACCATGATAGACTGTCTTACCTCACACCCTAAGCTCAGAAAAAAATCCTTCCTCTTGCTTATTGTTAGATGTTCAATCACAGCAATGACAGCAGTAACACAGAACAGAAACTGAATGAAGGAGAAATAAGCTCAAAAGAGGCCAGCTGTGCCTTACATACCCCAGTGGGAACCGTCCTCAGTAATACTCCTGTAGGGCTGTCATGGCTCAGAACTGAGCTGTGTGTACCGTTCTTTCAGAGGACTTGAGTTCAGTCCCCAAGACCCACATCAGACAGCTCATAGTAGCTTATCACTCTAGGGGACCTAACATTCTCTTCTGGCCTCTGTGGGTGCTGTTCACACACACACACACACACACACACACACACACACACACACACACACACACACCATGAAAAGTATGTCTAGAAAATTTAAATAGTAATACTATTCCTATAATAAAACCCAGCAATGAGCAAATCAGTGAAAAACAGTACATGGTACCCCCATACACTCTTCAGTTCTCTGATTGCATTAAAGAGTAAAATCTAGGCGGAAATGGTCCCCAAGGTTTCCACTAAAGTACCTTCCATAGCCCAGAGCATGCTCTTAAAAGCCTGGGGTGCATCCCAAGGCAGCCTGCCACATTCACAGGTTTTCATTGACTTATTTACCTCAAAACTCATGTGCACATTGAGTTTGCTCCCTGGGCTAGCTGAGCCCATTTTCTTGTGAGACAGTGTTCTTGAACCCCTGGCTGCTGGAGGCGGGGTGTGCGGGCTTGCCTGACTCCTTCAGGGAATACGGAGCTGCTGTATGTGGTTCATCTATTTTGGGGACGAGCTGGATTGGAAAGAGCTGACATGGGGTTCAGCCTCCCGATTCTTTTCCTTGTTAGTGTGATCTTATTTCATCCTAAGTAGGTCAGCTCAAACGCCAGCCCCTTTTCTCTGTTCCCCAAGCCCTGAGCTTAGAGGAGTACCAAGAGGGACGCCAAGGGGATGAGCCGAACTGCCAAGCTGACCTGCTGGAAGTGGTGATGACCTGGGGTAACAAGAGGATAACCTGTCTGGTTATCCTTTTTTTTTAATTTAAATTTTAATTTTTTATATTAATTACAGTTTATTTACTTTGTATCCCAGCTGTAGGCCCTTTCCAACCAAACCCTCTCCCCCCTTTTTAACAATTAATACAGCGATTTTTATCCCATGTCAGTGGATAGCAGACTCCTGGGGAAAATGGCAACATTGTGTGGTTTAAAAAAAACAGCATGAGAAAGATGGGGAAAAGAATCCAGAAAAGGCCACTGACTGCAGTTTTAAGAGCTCTGCCTACATTCACTTGAGCTTGGCTACATTCAGAGACCCCCTTCCCAGTAAAAACAGAAGAAACCCAGATCTTGTGTGTGGCCGTGCTAAAAAAGCTCTCCCCAAGACAGTTACAGAGAGAAGGAGCAGTTGTTTCTGCTTGCAGGAGAAACAAACAGGATGAGGGCAGTTGTGCTGGGCTCCTGTCATGCTGGCCATCCCTCTCCTGGTTTTGCTGAGGCAGTGCAATGCTCACTCTTCCTGCACCCATAACCCACAGCCTAGCGTTGAGCAGGCATCCTGTCTGCCACTCAGAAGGTGGCACAGAAGTAGAAGTTACAGAAACAGTTTACCTATCCACAATGCTGAAATTTTAAAAGCTAGTCAGGAGATAATGTAGCCTGTCTTTGTCACCAAGACGAAAAACCTGACTGCAATCCCTGGAACCCACATGGTGGAAGGAAAGAGTCAGATACTCACACACATACACACATTTTATCTTTAAAAATTTATTATCAAAGATAGACAGACACTAATACGTACATATTTACAACTCAGAGGTGAGACTCAGAGGTGAGACCTGACTATCAGCTTACTTTCCTAATTTATTTGTTTTTAGTGTGTGTGTGTGTGTGTGTGTGTGTGTGTGTGTATCTTTGGATGCAATACCCAGACAGACTAGAAGAGGAAACCAGATCACCTGTAGCTGAAGTTACAAGAAGTTGTAAGCCACCCACCTGGTGCTAGGAATTGAACTTGGATCCTCTGCAAGAGCAGTATATATCACTCTTAACTGCTGAGCCATCTCTCCAGCCCTGAGCTGTAAAATCTTAAATATTCTAAAAAGTCTTTAGTTAAAACAGTATTCAACTTTGAAATGACAGACTGTGGAGGAATTTGAAGCGTACCAGGAATCTTCTAAATGGTGGCAGAGCACCCAGAAGAGAGCCTTGAAGGCATATGTGAGAAGACATGAACAATGAAATACGTGAACGCAGCACCCGGTCAGAGGACAGAGAAGGAACCGCAAATAGCATCAGAGGAGCTCTCAAGAGCAGCTTTTGGCCCGGCCTAAATGATTCTGTCACACTTCTGAAAGTTCTTAGTTTGATGTCAGAAATCCAACATGACTCCCTGTTTTTTGTGCAGCTAGTATAGTCACTGGGATTTCAAAAGATCATAAAGCCTCCCCTATTCCCAAGATTGAGAAGTATATCTAATTAGCTTCTAATTAGGGTCGTTGCTAAGCTGTAAACCCTTCCCAGTTCGATCTAAAATTATAGTATATAAATTCCATCAAAGTCATACTAATTCTTCCTTTCTGTCCGGAGGTTTGAAACCAAAGGCCTCGTGCATGCCAGGCAGTTGCTCTACCACTGAGCTATATCACCAACCCCTCTTTTTTATTTTCACTTTTTATTTGAAGACAGGTTCCCACTAAATTGACCAAACTGGCCTTGAATAACACAGTGTCCTAAAGTAGAGTAAGGTTGGAAAAAAAAGACCAGTTATTAGATAATGAGTTACTAATCTATTTAGTGGTTTTCTTAAAGCCTGTACCATTTGCCAAGTGTGACTTCACTTGCTCCCTGAAACAGAATGATCTGGAGAGGTAGATGAAACAATAGGCCATTGCCCTTAACAATCCACTGACTGCCAAGTATGCTCCTGTAAACTCTTGCTTGCTTGTCCGTTCTACCTTGTGGATTTAGAGTACAGAATGAGAATACAAACTAGACCCGTTATCAAAGCCTTTCAGCTGTTCTGGCTTCCTGGCTGCGGTTCACCAGAGATCTCTCTTTCCCTCTCACTGATGTTGGAATCCCCTACACTCTACACTCCAATAACCACCTCAGCTAGTTTGCCACTCTATTCTTTCAGTTTCCTTCTCCTTTGTCTGAAGTGCTTTTGAAAACATGTAATAATCGGGCATTGCAGTTATCGATACTTCAGTGGCCATCTTTTACGGGATGGATGTGTTGATCCCCCATTCCACCACACCCCATGCTACTGTTACACCTAATGACCAACAGTGCTGCTTACTATCAGCCATGCTCCTTCCACATCAGATCCCAGGTGGCAGGAGGAAGCCTCTTTCATGTGTTTTTCCCCAGCCTGATCCTGTTGTTTGCCCTCCAGCCGTGAAATCTGAATGCAGTTGTGTTCTGGGCAGGTACACGCCTTCTATAATTCCTGCTCTATTTAGATTTTCTTTTGTCTTACCCCATGGTTAGTTAATGTATACGCTCTAGAAATGTTTGGGTGCGTAATCTTACTTGTTTGGCACAGGGTTCTGTGTTTCTGTGATTAAACTTACTGATCATGCTGTCTGGCTCCCACAGCAGAGTTACAATAGGCAAGTTAATTAGCTCCGTCTGGTCCCGTTACCTTCAGTATGAATAGAGAAAACAGTGACTGTTTCTTAGATGGTTGTTCAAAGGCCCAGTTGATTATCTCAAGAGTTAATGTACCTACTAGTGTCCATTAAGGTAGTCATTTTATTAACCTCAGACAACCTTGTACAAGTGAAAGTGTCCTTATATGAATTTAGTCCTGTGTTATTGTTTTGTTTTTTAATTTTTTAAAGACAAGGTCTTGCACTGCCCAGGCTGGTATTTTATTTCTGGGCTGAAGGGGTCATCCTACCTTACCTTCTGTATCACTATGTCCTGGATAGCCTTATGTTAACTTGACACAAGCTAGAGTTACCTGAAAGAAGTGGATCTCAATTGAGGAAATGCCTCCATAAGACCTGGCTGTAGGGCATTTTCTCAAGTAGAGATCAATGGGGGAGGGCCCAGCCAATTGTGGGTGGTGCCATTCCTGGGCTGAGGCCCTGGGTTCTATAAAAAAGCAGTCTGAGCAAGCCACAGGGAGCAAGCCAATAAGCAGCACCCCTCTGTGACCTCAGCATAAGCTCCTCCCTCTAGGTTCCTGCCCTGTTTGAGTTCCTGTCAGGACTTCCTCCCATGATGAACAGCAGTATAAAAGTGTAAGGCAAGTAAACCCTTTCCTCCTCAACTTGCTTTCCGGTCATGTTGTTTCATCCTAGCAATAGAAACCCAAATTAAAACACACTGTATCCAGCTTCTCCTTATTCTTCCATTGGGACAACTTTTAAGTTAATTGTTTGAAACAAAAATCACTCCAGTTTGAAAAATAAGAATTACTTAGATGTTCTCCCAGTAATAAACAAAAAGCATCAGAAATATCCTAGGGAGAGAGAAATGAGAATTCGGTGGTCACTGGAGTGTAGAAATTCTCTACCACCAAAGCCCGTCAAAACAAACCCCAGATCTCAAGCTAGCCACAACCTCTGAGCCATCTCAGTAGCATTGTGACCCTGTGGAGATCTGACAAACAAGAAAGACATCAGCCAGCAGGGAAGATGGCTTGTGGAACTCACATGTCTGCTTTCTACATGAAGAAATATGAGAAGACAGCCAAGCAGTGTGGCACAGACCTGTAATCCCAGCTCCTGAGGGCTAAGGCAGAAGATTGCCATGAGTTTAAAGCTAGCCTGGGCTACACAGAATTAGTCCAGCCAGGTCTGTATCAAGCACACGTGCATGTGCACACAAACACATAATAAAAGATGAAAAAGTTCAGGAAACAAAACATCAAAAGGTGATGTCAACACCACCAAAAGAAGAAAATAATCTAAAGTACCAAGACAAAGTCAGGGTGCCTGTATGTGAAGGCAGAAAACCCAAGCATCTTAGACTCGTCTCTCAGGTGTATACCCCTGTAGACCCATACCTCTTGCTGTGTCCTTTCTAATACTTGAATCTGGAGTATGCCCCAAAATTGTATGTCAAAGGCTTAGTCTTCAGTTTGGTGATATTGGAAGGTCGTTAAACGTCTAGGATGGATAAGGCCTATTGGTAGGTGTTTCATTCTTGGTACCAGATCTTTAGGTACCCTTGGAGGGGACTGTGAAGCCCTGCCTTCCCAGCTTCCCAGTTGCTGTGAAGTAAACAGCTTCCTCCACCATGTGCTCCTACCATGATGTGCTGTACTGTCAGCTCAGGCTCAAAATAGTGGGGCCAAAAGAACATGGATGAAACCTCAGAGATCATGAGCAAAGTAAACCTTAATTCTTTGTAAATTATTTGTGTTGGGTATTTTGTCACAGTGATAGAGGCTAACAATCCTAATGACTGTGCTGCGTGTCTTTTTGGCATGGAAGCATTAGGAATGAGACAAGGTCCTGTGTATCAGGAATACAGGCAAAGCTTTAGTGAGGCTCCATCTTGAGGCTGAAGAGGAGTCAGCACTAGCCTGGAAGGGACTGGGCTGCTTCTCAAATGAAGGAAGATGTAGGCCTTTATAGGTTCTGGGATTGACTAATGAGCAGTCATCCTCTTGCCTGGAGGACCTTAGGTGCTCAAGCACACAGGGTAAGGGAGAAACCAAAGGTGTATGGGTGCTTAGGCTGCTGGAGCCATAAGCCCAACTCCAACAGGTAATCAGTGGCCTCCGAATCACTGAAAGTAGCTAAGCTGATATAACCACCACTCACATCAAGGTGTTCTACACAGAATGCCTACTGGGAAACTAAGGCATGTCACCCATCTGTGTGACCCCAAAATAATGACTCTTAATCAGCGAAGGACAAGTGAGTGTGGAGGGTTTAGTTAAATTTTCTCTCAGCAACCATCTTATTTCTCTATCGGCATCCTTGGTGAGGGGGGTGGACTGCAGACTCCTTGGGTGCCCAACTCTTGATGCTCTGGTCCTTACATGACATAACAATTTGCATAGTTTGCACAAATCTCTAAACTTTACACCAGGACTTCTTAAACTTTTCCACTCGCAGCCCTTTTTCACCCGAGAATTTACATGACCCTAGGTATAAGTACATAAAACAGGTACACAAATCAAAATTTACCTACAGTAAATAATAGAGACATTTATTTAAAACACTTCTTCGAGCTGGGTGTGGTGACGCACACCTGTGATCCCAGGACTCAGGGAGGCAGAGGCAGGTGGATCTTTGTGAGTTCCAGGCCAGTCTGGGCTAGAAAGCAAGTCCAAAACAGCCAATGCTACACAAAGAAACCCTGTCTCTTAAAAAACAAAACAAAACAAAAACAAAAACAAAAAACCAAAAAGCACCTCTTTGGCATACATATAATTTTATCATATAGTATTAAAGATTAAGGTAAAATTGCTTATGAGATGAATGTGGCTGTTTGGTTTTGCATGAAGAATTAAATCTTGCATGGAGTCATGGAGTGCACTATGTTTAGCTACCTTTCTTACAGCTGTCATCAAATGTCTGACGAAAGCAACTAAGGAAAGAGGGGTTTGCTTCGGCTCCCATCCAGGGTGTATTCCATTGTGGCAGGGAATGCACAACAGCAGCAGTGTGCAGGAGCGACAGAGCTGTCTGCTTCAGGAAGGGGAGAGGTGACAGCTAGAGCTCAGCTCACTCCCTCCATCCGTGGCTAGTGCTGCCCACGTTTACCGTAAATCCTCCCTCCTCAGCCAACCCACTGTAGGAGCTCAGAAGTTTGCCTCCTGGGTGACTCTAGGACCTGTCAGGCTGATGAAATTAATCACCACATGGAGAATCTTCGACATTGTACAGTTAATGTTCAAATTGTATTTACGTCAATGCTGTTTTGCATAAATACAGAGAACACAATGGCTGAAGTATGGTTAAGGCCATTTCTGAAATTGTTGGAAATTCTGTCCTAATCCCAAACCAAAGTTCATTGAATTATTTTTTTAAGTGGAATTCAAGTCAGCAAATCAAATCAAAATAGGCCATTTAAAAAATCAAATAGTGTTACACAATACAACCCAACGACAATCATGGATGTCTTATAGGCTGAGGAATAACAGTAGGAAAATAGTAAATGTCTTTTATTCCAAATTAAACAGTGTGTCTCTGTAACAGTGAACATTTTAAGCTGGAGAGTTGGCTCAGTGGCGAAGAGTGCGTGTGCTCTAGTTGAAAGCCCTCAGTTCCAGAGCCACAGAGCAGCTCACAGGAGCCTGTAACTTCAGTCCCAGAGGAGTCAACACCTTCTGATCTCCATGGGCACCAGGCACATGCGGTACACAACACACATACAAACGTGCCTCGTCCTCTGCCTCTGGGACATTACTACCCTAGGCTACTCTCTTCCTACAATTCCTCCTGGCTGTGCCTAGCTGACCATCACATAAAGACATACAGATCCCAGGATGTTTGTCCCTGCGCTCAGCCCTGCCAAGGGTGGTTGCATCTAACCTGCATCAGCTCCTGCCAGGCAGTACCCCATTGCAAGACTGTGGGCCCCTGCTGTCGTCGGTAAGGAGCACTGTGGCATCTAGGTCAGTCCTCCTAACCCTGGTCACGTCTTCCTCAAGCTGCCCCAGGTTCTTATGCTGTGCTTCCTGCTCACATCCTGGCTGAGTGCCAGTATCTGTCCAACTGTATGCCCAGGGAAGGCAATGGCTAAGGCAAGGTCACACTACTCAGGCTGTGCTTCCTCCAGTGCTCACAGAAATCAAGACAGCTCCACAGCTTCAGAAGATCCTTCCAACAGGAGACAGCAGAATATTCTGTTGATATTTAAATGATTTTAAAGGTTTATTTGCTTTTATTTTATGTGTATTATGAGTGTCTGCTTATATGTATGTGTACCGTGTGTGTGTGTGTGTGTGTGTGTGTGTGTGGTGCCCCCAAAGGCCAGAAGAGGGCATTGGATCCCCTGGAACTAGAATTACAGGTGGTGGTGACCTGCCCAGCGTGGCTGCTGGGAACTGAACTTGGGTCCTCTGCAAGAGCTGCTCCTAACTGCTAAGCCATCTCTCCAGCCATACTGTCAGGACGCACGTCTTTCACTGTCCTAATGTGCCATATTCAGTGGTTTGTTCATTAACTCTTTGCTGTCAAAGAGGATCTAGTCGGATAGAGTGATGATAGCCTCTGAGTTTAACACATGTTTTTTGTCTTCCTACTTTGCTGCCTTTCAGATCGCCATGAGGTTATCTCCAAAGAGATTCTAGAGCTGGACCCCTGGGAGAACCAGTGGAATGTCGTTGCCATCAACGTCCTTATGCATGACAGCTATGACGTCTGCCTGGTAGCTAGAATGAACCCCCGAGACCTCATCCCACCACCTTCAGATCTGATTGAGGAAGGTGGCGACCACAGAGGGCAAAGATGAGGGAGTTGCAGCTGGCGGAGCTACGGCTAGAGGAGCCATGGCCTGGCAGCCAGGCCTCAATGCAAAACCCAGAACACTATGCGGCACTGACGTTCTCGTTGCATGCTTAGCAGCCCCTGTGTAAGGCAGTTCCGAGTGGTGGCAGGGATGAGGGGTACAGGATCTTCCCTCAGGGGCATCCCAGCCTGGTAAAGTAGATACGGCAGTGAGGATTCATGAGGTTAGGACAAAATGCAGAGCGCGGGCAGTATTCTGCTCTGCTGAGGACTAAAGAACACTGCCAAGCAGTCCCATTGGGTGCTTTTGATGATGAGGTTACAGGAAAGGACAAGTAAAAGTCCTAAAATAGGAAAGCTGATGCATGTTTATGACATCTAGTCCAGCCTGGCCGCACTGCTTGCACACAGGATTTGCCACTGTGAGACAGGTTATAACTAGGTGACCAATGCCTGAAAGGGGGAGGAGCATGAGCCTGGCCTGGGTGGAGGAGCCATCTCTCTTGGAGCTTTGCCCCCTCTCAGTCTGTCTGAGAGAACTGCCCTGACCCATAACAACACTGTGGGCCTGGCTGTGGCCAAATGTTCATACCTGGAACCCAGATCTGTTGCCATGGGCCACAGTGAACAGAGCATTCCTGGACACAGAGAGGCCCCTCGGGCTGTATAGACTGAACTTGGCGGGGAAAGTTCTTCCTAGCTCTCAGTTGTACAGGACCTTCCTCAGATTCAACTGAACATGGGGACCCAGGGTCAGAGCAGGCTCTGAATGAGGAGAGAAGAGGCATCTGTTGACTACCTGCTACCTCCTTCAGATCCTTCCCCTGGCTGGGAGGGTGAGGTGGAGCCTACCCCAGCCCAAGCAGGGTGCAGTGAGCACTCCCCAGACACATCAGGGGTGATGTACAATTATATGTGGGAAGTCATCTATTTTGCTTCCATTCATATTTCTGGATATACAACAGATCTGGTCGGTGGCTGTTCTCTAACTTTACAAAAGCTCCTATGTAAGCACAGTGGACACCCTGGGATCTTTCCAGAGGGTAGCAGACCCTGCCTGGAGACAGCTCTTTATCAATGAACATTCTCCAACTTCCTGCCTCTCCCTTATAGGAGAGACAAGCTCAACCAAACTGGAGCCACTCACAACTTCTATCTGACATCTGAGGGCCCCACACAGGTGTAGCCCCAGAAGGCTACACTCTTGGAGGCAGGGGCCATGTCTGTCTAAGGTTACCTGCAAAGTCCCCGCTGGTGGGTGGAGTTTGGGGTGACTGCAATAGACAGTATTTATCAGCCAGGGTCTTGGTCTCTGAGCTTGTCTGGGACTTTGAGTTTCAATGTCCTCATTCTGCCCCCTAGTGGACAGTGGTAATCTGAGCGCTCCTTTTCTCATGACAAACCAGAGCTGCTCCTTGAATTGGCAGCCAGGCTGAGAAGAAGCTCTACAGTGTCTCTGCCCCGCTATGCCCCTTTCCAGAATCCCTGCTCCTGCTCACCCACCTGGGCATGTTAGAAGCTACTTGTCACCTGGATCGAGGCTGCAGCGGCTTATCTTCTAAACACACTAGCTACTTAGCCAACCAGGAGCATGGGCAGAATTTTCCAAATCTTGCCTTCCTCGTATGCAGAATGGGAAGGAAAACCCCGCATTCTTTACAGGGTTGGTGTGTGGACTAAGTGAGAAACAGATGAGACACTATGAACAGGCATCAACTGCTGGCTATGTTACTGTCACCATGATGAGCATTTCCTGGGACAATGTACAGAACAGAATCCAGGACCTTAGGGAACCTCAGATTTCAGGGAGAGATGTGAACATGTTTAAGTTGGTTCTAATTTCCCTTGTGATTGGTTCCTTCAGCAGTGACAAGGACTCCCTTGGGTCTGTAGCTCCGTGAGACCATAAGCACATGAATCTGGGTAGTGAGAGCCATCCTGGCCTAGGACACCATTGCTGTCAAGCTGGGGAGTATCAGAGGGGACCTTCCAGTGAATGTTGAGGGAGGACCAGGGAGAGCGGCTGGTTTCCCTGGAGTGCTGGTTGGGCGAAGGAGGGGAGGCAGGAGCTGAGAGTAACGCGAGGCTTAGTCCAGACAGGTCCATTCAAGGTCCCAGACACCTGCGGTGAATTCCTTTCTACACCCAGAACCCAGAGTACAAGCCTGAGGGCGCCAGTGCTCACTTTCAGCTCAGGAGCATCTTGTCTGACTTTCCTACTTGTGATTCAAAATGACCCAAGCTGCCCTCCCAGAGAACAATTGTTAGAGATTCCATTTGGACAGACCTTCCCACTATTCCTTCACTGTCATTGAAGGTGTTCTGACACTGCATGGAGACTTCTCAGAAAATGTCTACTATTGGGGCTTCTTATCTTGGTGACGCAGGATTGCTGGACGCTGAGCGAGGAAACACAATGGGGAAGTAATTTGGATGCTGTGCTGATAAAGGGCTGCAGCTGTCAGACAGACTGACTCAGTTTGTGCTCAGCAAGAGGCTGCATTGTTCTCAGGCTGACTTTATAATGAGGAAATGCTCTGAGTGCAGACTTATAAAATGCATTTTTGCTAGTGAACAATCGCCTGTATTTGGTTTTCATATTGTGTGCGAGTGTAAGTTTTGGTTGAACAAGAATCCCAGTGCCTGGGAAACGTGGTGTTCCCAGAGCAGGGAATGTCATGTCTGTGGACATCCAGGACAGAGGCAGGTGGGGTGATGGGAAAAGGGCAGCAGGTGGCCCACTTTCAGGGCAGTGGCCCTTCTCTTCATGGCCCCTCATTCTATACAGAGCAGATTTGCAAACATGTGCCCCCACTCTTGTTCTGAGACAGCTATAGTCTCTAGTCTAAGCTGGCTTAAATTCTGCAATCCTCCTGCCTCTGCCTTCCGAATGCTGGGCTTGCAGGCATATACCACCACTCTCAATTATAACGTTTCATTTCAAGAGGAGCAAAAGCCAAACCCAACTTAGTAGGCAAATATGCCAAGAGCCCACATTTTCTGCCTTACTATACAACCTCAGCAGAACAAGTTATAATGGCGTCAGAGGCTTAAAACAGCACAGACTTACCCTCTTACAGTTCTGGAACTCAAGAGCCCTTGTGCATCTCAATGAGCTGTGACCCTCCTGGAGCTTCGTGCCTGTTTCTGCCTTCAGAATGCGCTGACCTATCTTGTTCTGAGGCACCTTCCCTCCATCTTTATCTCCAGAATCACAGCCAGACTCACATCTTCTTTGTTTGTTTCTTCCGCTTTTCAGGACTCTATAAATAAATTGGCCCACCTGGATGATGCATGGGACTTCTTACTAAAGGTCAACTGATTAGCAACCTTCAGGCCAGTGGTGACCTCCGTTCTTCTTTACCATGTAACAAAATATATACAGGTTCTGGCACAGATGTGATGTGGTAAGAGAACATTTTTTTCTACCTATCTTAACCAAAATCCTCTTTGTTGCCCATACAACAATCCACAAAAACATGTAAATATCTGATTCCCCTACCTTCTCTTTCTCCGGTCAATGACAGAGGTATTTATACAGATGACTGGGCACTGCCAGCATGCCTTGCTTGCCTGTGAAGATACAGCAAGAAGATCTAGGGCACCTCCACTTCCTGGAGGGGCTCTAAGAGCAGGGATGCCTGAAGCGACTGGACTGATAAGATTAATTTAGTAAAAATGGTCATCTACAGACCCAATGCAATCTCCATCAAAATACAAAAACAATTCTCCACAGATCTTGAAAGGAAAATTTTCAGCTTCATATGGAAACACACACACACACAAAACCAGTATAGCTAAAACAATCCTGAACACCAAAAGAACTTTTCCAGGTCTTACCATTCCCGACTTCAAATTCTGATATTGGCACAAAAACAGATACATCAATCCATGGAATAGAAGTTATCACCCAGACATAAATCCACACACCCATGGACACCTGTTTTGTTTTCTTTTGTATAAAGAACCCAGAAATACACTGGAAAAGAGACAGCATCTTCAACAAATGCATGGCTGGAGGTAGAAGAATTCAAATAGATCCATACTTCTTACCCTGCACAAAACCCAGCTCCAATGGATCAAAGACCTCAGCATAAGACCAGATACACTGAACCTGATAGAAGAAAAAGTGGGGAATAGCCTTGGACTCATTGGTACAGGAAAAGACTTTCTCAACAAAACACCATTAACACGGGAACTAAGATCAACAATTAATAAATGGGACCTCATGAAACCGAAAAACTCCAGCATGGCACAGAGCACCATCATTCAGACAAAGCAGCAAGTTACAGAATGAGAAAATATTTTTACCAACTACACATCTATAAAGGGCTAATATCCAAAATATATAAAGAACTAAAAAAAATAGATATCAAGAAAACAAATAACCCAATTAAAATGGGATCAGATCTAAACAGAGGATTCTCGAAAGAGGAAGCTCAATAGTTAAACTCTTAAAGAAATGTTTAATGTCCTTAGCCATCAAGGAAATACAAATCAAAACTACTTTGAGATTTCATCTTACACCAGTCATAATAGCTAGGGTCAATAAAATGAGAGCTCATTCTGGCAAGAGTATATAGAGAGTAAGGGAAATCCATTGTTGGTGGGACTGCAAACTTGTATAACCAATATGGAAATCAATGTGGTGGTTTCTCAGAAGGATGGGAACGGATCTACTTCATGACCCAGCTATACCTCGCTTAGACATATATGGAAAGCAGGTTTCATCCTACAACAGAACGCTTGCTCAACCATGTTCACTGCTGCTTTATAAATAATGGCCAGAAACTGTAAACAACCTAGACGTCACTCAAGAAATGAATGAATAAAGAAAATGTGCTGTATTTACACAATGGAATACTACTCAACCATTAAAAAAAAAATGAAATCATGGAATTCTCAGGTAAATGGATAGAACTAGAAAGAAAAAATCATCCTGAGTGAAGTAATCCAGACCCATAAAAACAAATGTAATACTTCTTGGCTTATAAGTGGATGTGAGCTGTTAAGCCGATGATAACCAAGCTACAGTCCGAAGAACCGCAGATATTAAGTATAGAGGAAGGGACTAGGAGGGACAGAGGTCTTCTTGGAAGCTGGAACGGGAGGGTCAAGGGGAGTGAAAAGAAGAAAGAAGGAAAGTATAGGAGAGATGGTTCAGTGGTTAAGAAGGAAAGAATACAGAGAGACAGACAGCTAAAATTAAGCCACTTGAGAGGTAGTATGGAAACCTAATACAGTAAAAGCTTCCTAAAATATGAAGGTAAGCTAAATGAAATCCCCAAATAATGAGGGAGACAGAGCCCCAAATGGACGTCTCTTCTCACCATATGAAGCTTCCAGGGCCAGGAATGGGTTGCATCCTATTGAGTTGTTGATCAAAGGGGCCCTATGGGAATCACCAAATAACCCAAACATCGAAACTGATGCTGTCCACAAAACGACAGCAAGACCCTATTGCTGAAAACAGTATCCACACAACTCATTATATGTGAGAAGTCTAGCTGACCTACATAGACTCTTCACTCCTACCTGCCAGTGTCTTTGGTACAGGAAGGTACTCTGCATGGTACCAAGGATAAATGTAAACATCACCCCAGCTACAAACCCTTTAATCTTTAACAGTGTCCTGATGAAAGAGATGCTAGGGAAATGACAGCACAGAGCCTGTGCAAGTAACCAACGAGTATTTGATTTGACCTAAGGCCCACTCCATGAGATGGGACCCATACCTGACACTGCTTCGGTAATCAATAACCTAGAACTAGATAGACCAGGGATCTAGGGTAAAACTAAAAACTACTGTTCAACTAAAGGACTGTAGCAATTAAATGACTCCCAATGACAATGCGTTATACATAGATCAGCGCCTTGCTCAGCCATTGCTAGAGAAGCTTTCTTCTGTAGCAGATGGACACAAATACAGTGATCCACATCCAGGTATTTCACAGAGAGTGAGAGAACTTGGAACATAGCCCTAAACAGGATGTCTCCACCACGTCCTTCCCCTCAGAACTCAGGAAACCCTGTGGAAGAAGCAGAAAAAGTGTAAGAGTCAAAGAGCATGGGGGACAGAATTGATGCACATACGAACTCACAGAGACCAGGGCAGCATGCACAGGACTGCATGGATTCTTTGAGTATATATCATGGCTTCCAGTTTAGTGTTTTTATGGGATCCCTGAATACGCAAATGAGTGTGTCTCTGATTCTTGTGCCTTATCTTGGGCTCTTTTCCTTTTGTTGGTTTTATCCTATTCTGATGTATTTAGTTTGGGTTTATCTTATTATATTTTGTTGTTGAATGAAACAAGTATATGACTTCTCCAAGGTGTGCTTGAGGAGAAGGATTTTATTGTAGATATGATATGACAGAGTACAGTCAGAGGCATCTGGAAGAGGCCAGAGCAGGAAGCCCATGTCCAGCAAGTTCTACCCTTGGTTTCACTATCACTAAAGAGCAGAACAAAGACATTTTCATTTACTATGGTGCAACAGACTACATCTGAACTCAGCAATAGTCCTCTGGTCACTTTTCATGCCTTTGTGGGCTAGGAACTATGGCATGGCTCAGCCAGGTAACTCATCTGCTCTGGATATGTATGAAGAGAAAACATTCATACATATAAAATAAAAATAAGTATATCTTCTTTACAAAAAGAAAGAAAACGATTTGTCTGGGAGTGGCCTTTACTTGGTAGAGTGCTTGCCATGTACATCCAGAGCCCTGAGTTCAATCCCAGCGCCTCAGGAACTGGGTGCACACACCTAGAATCCTAACACTTACAAGACAGACATCAGAAGCTTAAGGCCATTTTCAGCTACATAGCCAGTTTGTGGTCATCGTGAGATCCTGTGTCCAAAAGGAAGGAAAAAGAACACCACGCATAGTACCAAACACCCTTAATCCCAGCACCCAGAAGGCAGAGGCAGGAGGATTTCTGTGAGTTTGAGGCCAGCCTGGTCTACATAATGAGTTCCAGAACAGCCAGAGCTACATAGAGAGACCCTGTTTCAAAGACAGAAGAGGGTGGAGGGGGAGGGAGGAGAAGGAAAAAAGAGAAAAATGCAGACCTGTGTCCAGCAGCCAACTGCATCAGCAACAGGGGGCATAAACTAACAAGCACTGGGTCCTCACAGCTTTGCCAGACACAACCCATGCCTCCATCTCATTCAGCTACATGTGGGTCATTTGGGAGTTTTCTTTTGACCTCATGAAAAACTTCCTCTCTGGCCCCCTCCGCCCACTCCCTTCTCTTCAGCTTGCAAGCTGGGTGTGTTTACCATTGGTCTCCTCTTGGCCTGTCACAACCATAGTCAAGGTTGTGAAAGTGCCCTTGGGCTTGTATTTCCTCAAGCTTTGGCAAATCAAGTCAGTTCCTTTGGGGAGATACATGAGGTGCTATCAATTTATGGTCTGTCTCCAATTAGGTGAAAACTTTGGGCCAGGGACAATTATCCACATCTACCACTGATGTCCTCATTTACGACAGAGCATGGGGCAGTAGTAAACTGCTTGGTTTGTCTTTGTTGGAGGGGAACCTCACTCTGTGAATAAGGCAGTGCAAAAGCAAAGGGCATCCCAATATTAGTGCTTTACACATGGGGCAAGGCCTCCGCAGAACGGAGCCTTGCAACTCACAGTAGCATGGTGGAGGGACTGGGTGCAGAAAGGAGCTAATGCTACAGTCCTGCAGACTCAATCCTGTGCCTCCCTTTCTTTGTAAATAAAGTTTTATTGCAACACAGCCATAGCCACTCATTTGCTATTGTCAGTGGCTGCTTTTGTGCCAGCAGAGCAAGAGCAGACCTGGGTAGTCATCACCGATGTCAATTCCTGGAAAACCTAAAGCTTTATCCTTGTAAAAGCTCTTTAAGGCTGCTGGTAGCTAGCCCTGGACAGATATGTTGGCTTACACTGCTGCCACGTTCTTGTACTTGATTTATGTAGGTGCACAGCTATGTTCACTTTGGAAAACTTCATTAGTTCATAATTTGCATATTTTACTCTATTGTATCAGAAATTTATCCTCCCCCAAATCCCTTGCTCCTCTCAGGACACCCCATTGAACCAAGAACTCCAAAAATAAAAAGGTGAAAAGCCACAAGGCCAGAGAAAGATACAGAAACAGGTGAATAATGCTTACAATATCCGCTCTTGGAAAGCAGATAAACGAGAAATGAGTCCGTCTTGCTGGCAAAGGTGGGGTGTACTACCGATGCCTCTGAAGCAGGGGTGTGGAGGAGGCAAGAAGCAGAACACTAGGTCTCTAAGGCCTTGCATGGTGGCAACACCTTTATGGGCTTATGTGAGGCTTTGGTAGTCATGCACCCAATCTGGGCTGGAAGTCAAAATCACTATAATGGTCAAACGCAGATGCCCTCCCCCGTCCCCCGACTCCTCTCAGCTGAGTGACTAACCCAGCCTAGCAGGAGAAAAGGAGGTAGCCATCTGGGTAAGGATACCAGATTTAGAAGGAATTAAAACAAAACTGGGATATCAAATGCAATTTGAATTTTTGTTTGTTTGTTTTTGAGTCAGTGTTTCTCTGTGTAGCTTGACTGTGCTTTGTAGACCAGGCTGGTCTCGAACTCACAGCAAGCCACCTGCCTCTGCCTTCCTGGATGGTGGGATTACAGACACCGAATCTGGCACTCAATTTGAATTTTAAACAAGTAACAGATAATGTGTTTGGTATGAGGCCATCCCAAATGTTACATGGAATACACTTATCCTAAGACACTATTCTCTGCTTTTCCAAAAGGCAAATGCACCTGGGTATTCCATGTACTTTCTGAAAGTAACCTAGCATCTGGAGAGACAAACCAGGGAAGTCTGATGGCGCATTCAGTCCCCACCAGGTGATCAATATGAAGAATCTAAGTAGAAATAGGAACACAGGCCTTTCTCCAACTCAGCTTCCAGTTGATTGACAACCATGCCTGTACTCCACCTAGCCAGGCTTCACTGAGGAATGATTGCACAAAGAGCCAGTGAGTGATCAGAACGGCTCCAGATTTCTCAGCTGCAGAAAATCACTATGGTGAATGGTGATTTCAAATCATAGGGGATAGTGGCTTCCAACTCACTATGGCTACCTGACCCAGCTCGCAGGGAGAAGATTTCCCTCCCAAACACCATCCTTTGGCATTGCTAGGGAAGATGACTCACCATGTGGGCTCCCCAAGAAAGAGGAGGATGCAATATACCAGAAACAGGAAAGTGAGGAGATGCCCTTGGTGAAGAGAAAACCCAGGCTAAGAGGTGGGCTGCAAGCCTACAGGGACAATCCACACAGGAGCTGGAGAAGCAAAAGGGGATCTAGAAAACAAAAGGAACAAGACTCCTTAGACTTTTCACTGCATTGGGAGAGATGAGAGACTGCCAAAGAACAGAGAGGCAACCTAGTCAACAGTGCTCTCAAAGCCCGACAAGTGAAAGCATGAGTTTAGAACTCCAAGAGGAAAGATCTTGAGTCACTAGCATCCTTGCTACTGTAAGAAAGTACCCAAGGTCAAGAGCTTATAACAAGGGGTTTATCCCAGCCCATAGTCTTGGAGGTTTACTCCATGATACAGGCTTTTTAGGCTAGTCAGCAGAACAAAATCCACTACTCTCATGTCCAGGAAATAAGAAACAAAGAAGGCACAAAGATTCCACAATTTCCTTCAAGGGCACACCCCTGCCCCCCAAGACCTACTAGGCTACACCTCTTAATGGTGTCACTGCATCTCAGTACTGTCAACCTGGTGAGCAAGGCTTTAACACATGGCCTTTTGAGCACAGCTATCCAAGCCACAGTGGCTCTGTCAGAGCAACGCGACAGGCAAGCACAGGTGGACATTCTGTGCAGTGTCATGAGCCATTGGAAGCCGGGTGAACGGCAGTGGATCTAACTGCTCACTATTAGCCCAGAGAGCCAGTGAGAAGAGAGAAGACTGTTACATTTATCCACAGATGCAATTTGCCCGGGCACATGCTCTGTGGGCAGAGGTGCAAGGACTTTAGTCCTAATTGACTCCATCAGGAAGTGATGAGACTGCTGATGGGAAATGAAGACCCAGAGATACCACTGCCATCTTGAGAGTTGATTGACAAGTTCATATGCGATTTGTTGTTGTTTGAGACAGGTTCTCACTGTGGAGCTCTGGTTAGGCTGGCCTGGAACTAAGAGATCTGCCTGCCTCTGCCTCCTGAGTGCTGGGACTAAAGCCACCACATCCAGCTTTGAGCTTTTAACTATGTGCCTGTGCACATGCCCACATAGGCTAGAAGAGGACATCAGATCTCCTAGAGCTGGGATTACAGGCAGCTGTGAGCTGCCTGATGTGGGTTCCAGGAACCTAATTGGGGTTCTCTATAAGAGCACTGAACCATCTCTCCAGCTCACCATGAGGTAATTTTAACAAAGTAAATGTGCTCCATGAGTTTGCTCGGGTTACATCAGCTACAGAAGCAGATGGTGTAAGGAAAGTGGTCCCTACTTAGGGGTGTGAGAGAGGGTAGGTGTAGGTGGGAACATCTGTGCTGGGATCTGACGCCCTCTTCTGGCATTCAGGTGTACATGCAGATAGAGCTCTCATATACATGTAAAATAAATGAATATATCTTAAAAAAATAAATAAAGGCCGAATTTGGAAGTGTGTCATCAACAGCAGCATGACCAATTGTGGACTACAGAGCAAAGAAAAGGAGGAAACATACAAATTCCATACATAAGGCAGAAAGGTTTCTTTGGAATGTTGCCATTTTTTAAGTTCCAGAAGAGGCAATCTGTAGTGACTGAGAAGACATCAGGGCAGTAGTTACCCAGGGGGTAGTCATCTTACTTGGGGGCTGCACAGGAAAGCCCACACAAGCCCTGAAGGATCCTCTGCACACACATGTACAAATTTATCAAGATGCATCCATTCTGTGTACTTTACCAGTGTCAACATGTGCACCCTAGCCACTCCTTTGTTCCTTTTCAATCCAGTGTCTTCACAAGTTAGGAGCCAAATTTAGGACCCAAGAAGTCCAGGACCTGTAAAATCTCACTAATGTGACCACCTAAACACGAGTTGGACAAAAGACATGACAAAGTACATGGGAGAGAGACTAAAAGGACTCAAACTTACACAAAGAACTACAGGCACCCAAAGGATGCTGAGAGCACGGGGAAAAAAAGTGTTCTCCAGGGAATAGCTCCCAAAGTGGTTACCCAACATCAGATACGTATAAAAAACATACAAGTAATATACATAATGAGCACGTTATATTTGGGGATATATATGTATATACACATGTAAACAATTAATGAAATAGAAGCCATAAATTTTAAAGATAGCAAAGAGATGTATAAGGGAAGGTCTGGAGGTAGAAAAGGGAAAATTGATGTACTGTAATCTCAAAAACAAATAAAAGAAGTCCAGGGCTGGAGATGCAGCTCAGGAGTCACTGGTCTAGTGTGCTCCAAGCCTGGAATTTCAGCCCAGTATCACACTCCTTTCCACTCCTCCAAAAAAAAAAAAAAAAAAAAAAAAAAAAAAAAGGAAAATAAAAGGTTCAATACCATTTCCTACTTTTCATACTTTTCCTCCATTTTGATATCATCTATTGGGAATTCCACGTTTTTCACTTAGAATTGCTTTCATTTTTCAAGCAGTATACCTGCTTTGTTGTTTTGTTCTCTATATAAGGTCTTCCAGTTGTTTCAAACTATCCTTTGTTTATGTGAATTAAAAGGAAACATTGGGCGGGACACAGTGGCCCAGCATTCAGGGAGGCAGAGGCAGGCGGGTCACTGAGAGTTTCAGGCCAGCCTGGTCTGCAAAGTAAATCCAGTACAATGAAGAATACACAAAGTACACAAAGAAACTCTGTCTCAAAGAAACAAAAAGAAAAACCAAACCAAACCAAAAAAATGGGTCCATACTACATTGGTGTGTCAGAACGTTTCCATCTCTATATTGGTGCTAAAAACCTTGACAATACCTTCTGAGCCGTTTGTGTTTTCCCAAGATGTGACATTAAACTGCACCTTAAAACAACAACAAAAACCACCGGGAGAAACGTTGGGGGTCTGGAGTACACATGTGGAGGTCCAAGGACAATTTTGTAGAGTTGGTTCTCTCCTTCCACCTTTGTGTGGGCTCCAGGAATTGAATTCAGGCCACCAAGACTCCATGGGAACACTTTACCCCAGGGTCAACTTAGCGGTCTCAGCCTGGCTTATCCTTGCCATGGTAACACTCTGGGAACTCTTTCTTGTTTAGAGATTTTGCTTTGAGAAAAGGTATCTTGTAGCCTAGGCTGTCCTTGAACTGCTCATCCTCTTCCCTCAGACTGAGTTCTAGGACTGCAGGCCTAAGTCACCAGGCCAGACTCTAGGGAGCTTTTATTCTTGAAATAATCAATGTATGAAATTTACTAGGTTCTCTTCAATTTTCTTATCATTGATGATTAAAATTTTTCACTTACACAAGTTCTAACCATAGTCTGAGGAAACAGACATTTGTGGCACTATAATCTTTTTTTGGTAAGTGCTATGATTTGTTTTGTGAGCACTGAACACAGGGCCTCACACATTAGACACGCATTTTGCCAATGAGGGAGTTACTTTCTCAGGTCTACTTTCACTTTCAACAAAACTTTTGTACCCACTGTCCTGTCACTAACACAATATGCTCAAATTCTTGGCTAAGGAGAAAAAGGAGAAAAAAAAAAATCAAGCTACATTTTATTCCAGAATGTTTTGTAAAATATAAATTTTATTTTGTGCTTAGTTCTTGAAGTATCAAAACAAGTTGCAGTCTGGAATCCATTACTATTTTAACTTCTTCATTAAGATAAACAAGATTCAAATTTACGTATATTGTATTTTAACATACTGTATCAAGGTGCTCAGCCGTTAAGATCACTTGTTGCTTTTCCAGAGAACCTGAGTTCAGTTCTGAACAGCCTCATGAGGTAGCGCCCTCTTACAGCCTCCAAGGGCACCTGCAATCACACTTAAGTGAAGACACACACAATAAAAAAATAAATCTCAAAGAAATACTTAATCAAAACTTCAGATTTTATTGGCTGTTCAAGGCATGTTTCTAGTATTTAATAATAAAATCTTTGAAATGTGTAAATGCAAAAACAGCGCACACCTGTTTAAAAACTCACATTGTGGCCAGGTGTGGTGGCTTACAGCTAGTCCCAACACTCAGAAGGCGGAGTTAGGTTGGCTCTCTGTGAGTTTGAAGCCAGCCTAGTCTAAGTAATGAGTTCTGGGACAGTCAGGGCTACATAGAGAGACCTGTTTTAAAAAAATAAAAAACAAAACCCAAAACAAAACAAGAACCTCACATTGTGCTAACACAGAAATTGTTAGTGGTTTCTCTAAGCCCACCAGTATTTGTGCAACAGCATGCAACTTAATGCCAAATTAAATTGAAATGTCCTATTAATGACACAGGCCGAGCTGTCAAGAGTGCTTCTCAAGACATGGCTACCGCAAATGTCTCCGTTGAAGTCAGGGGACTTGGCTGCATGAAACATAACCTCAGCACTCAAGGCTCACAGCAAGAGGTCTAATTCTGATTTAACACACAGCACTGAATTCAAAGATCAGTCTAAAAATCAAATTCCACGTTGCCCCACCTCGCCTCGTCCCCTTCACACAGCCTTTGCTCCAGCTCAGCAGGATTCCTGTCCCTGAAGATCTGCAGCAGACAGGCTTGGCTCGGCTTCATCATATCTCTTAACTCTCCAGTTTCATAGAATCCGGGCAAGGGAAAGCCCAGCGCCAAGCCGCCAGACTCGGCATCTGCCGACCGTCCTCAAATGCAGGAGGATCTCAGGCTTCCTCAGCCCACCACACCCAGGACAGGAGGCTTGCTGTTCTGTCGCGCGGGTCGCGACATCACTGGCACTGAAGGCCACCGACCGACACAGAAAGCCGAATCGCCTGCTCGGTAGGGCCATAACCATGGTGAAGCGTCCAAAAGCACCACAACCTGATTCGGTCCGGACTTCCGGCCGAGTCTGCGCAGCTGCACACGCCCAGTTCCGGCGTGCCCCGACAATCATCTTCCCGACAGCCCCTCCGCTCCCGCTGCTTGCCGGGAGTTGTGGTCTTGGCGCAGGCGCCGCAGCGAGCGCGCGTGGCAGGAAGCGGAAGCAGTCGGTGACCCTTGCCCGGCCCCGCCTCGCCGCGCCGCTCGCCGCCGGGCTATCACTGACGTGTCTCTCGGCTCCAGAAACCTGCTCCGGAGCAAGCAGCGTCGCCTCACTCGAAGTGGAGCGCAGTCGGAGCAGGACGTGGATTTGGATCACCCGCCGCCATGGCGAGTGAGTCCCCTGAGGCAGCCCCGGCGCAGCTTTCCCCGCTTGGGCGCCCGCCGGCCGAGCTGCGCTTTCCCGGCGGAACGCGGCCTGCCCCGATACCCCTTGTCCCCGCACCCCCAGACGGAGCCCTGTATGTCCCCACGCCCGCCTTCCGCTCGTGCCGGGCTCCCTCAGTTGCTCGTAGGTTACTGTGTACCTAACTCTTTCTTTTTCTGTTTCTTCAATCAAAGTCAAATTTCTGGAAGTCATAAAGCCATTCTGTGTCATCTTGCCGGAAATTCAGAAGCCAGAGAGAAAGGTAAGTTCCCCAGATGGTGGTCAAAGAAGCCATGCGAAACTGGGTGCTGGAAGTTTACAGTGCAATTAAAAATGGCCTCAGCACACCGAATGGGAACTGCCCTTCTGGAGTGTAGCTTTGTGTTCTGGGATATTCACGGGAGCTGTCGAAAGATGACCTGCTTGTGTGGGAATTTTCACGAAACCATCTTGTTTCATTTGGAGCATCCTTAGTGGAAGGTGGTGAACAAAGCCATAGATTTGCCTGGTCCAAAAGTGGGTCTGAGCAGTGATTGAGACTTCAGATAGGATTCCAGATTGAGTTACCCTGTCTTCTTCACCTCCAGCAGGAGCAGATCTTGGGGCGTTTGTTTGGTTTGGGAGATGACTTCAGTATCTAGTTTTCAAAGGAAAAGGCCAGGCATGTTAATTGATGTGAACGTGTTTGTTTTTGGGGGGGAGGGGTGAGAATGTGCACTGCCCCAGCCTGAGGCTAACTGCTGTAGTGGGGTCTGCTGCCCTTGACAGCAGGTGCATTAAAACTAGGAAAGATAGAAATAGAGCACCATGTGAATCTTAATTAGAATTTCCGTGGCTGTTAGCTTCACCCCAAGAATAAATGTTCTAACATGAAATTGCCCAATGAAGGAAAGGCCAGGCCTATGGGTAACAGAAAACAGTAAATCCACTGTGAATCCCTGTTTTTACAGACTGTTACACATTCACATTCGGCATTTGTAGTTGGCATTCACACGGACACTTACCGTCCACTCCGGATTTTTTTAAGTACAAAGGCCTTGTTGTATCCCTGCTGCCTTCGACATGTTGCTGTCCAAAGCTTTACCTGCTCCACCTCAGTGCAAACGATCTGGCTCTAAGGCCAAGAAGCACGAGTCCCACTCTTTACATTCTTTCTTCATGGCCCTGTGACCTTGGCAGAACAAGGGAGATGGGAAGTAGGTATAACTTGGCCTAAGTGGGGAATAAGTCTGATGGGGGTTTGAAAGAAGACTGGAAGTTGCCTTGATGGTACAGGAAGGATTCCTGGCAAAGAATTCCTGGTTTCCTTACGCAGTGAAGACAGAGTATCAGTGCACTTGGATGGTAGGTTGTTAGGTGCAGTTCTTATTGATTTTAAATGTAAAGGCGAAGAGAAGCACAGGGAAGATGAATGAGATGGGCTAGGCAAAGAAATGGCCTTGGCAGTAAGGAAGAGGCCTGGAATGTGGCTTGGGGGCCCTTGCAGTAGAGGATGAATCATGGTACTGAATGAGAGTGGGTTGGGACTATTTCAGAGGCAGAAGATCCAGGACTTAGATGAAAAGCTTTTGATGTTTTGCTCTCAAATGACTGGGAGAGGAGGCTTTCTTGTTTAAAATAGTCTTTAAATTTTGTCTTTTTTTTTTTTTTTTCTAACAGAGTGATTACATGAGCTGGGAAAGTGGCTAGTGATAGACATGATGGCCCTATGTCCTGTGTCCCTCACTATAATAGATAGGATGCGAACACGTTCGTTACAAGCTTGTCTTTCTGGTTCCTGTGAAATAGTGTTGCTTCACCTGGTTAGGTGCTGAGTTCTTGGTGTGGTAGGGTGACAGGTGGGAAAGGCAATATTCTTGAGAGAAAGAGGAAGATTGTGAGTTCCCCAGTTCCCTCTGCAGGATCTGAGCTTTGAATTCACATTACTCATAGGGTCCGGTACTGTCTTTTTTCGAATGACTGTGCACAGAGGACTTGGGCTGTGACCAATACACTGGGTTGGCACTTGTTGGCCTTTTTTTGTCATTACATTCACTTTATATCATTAGTCTTTAGCTGTCTATTAAGCCTGTCTAAAACTGTCCAAAGCCAGTGTGGTAGTGGGGTCATGCATACTGAGGAGTTCTCACTACCTAGTGACAGAGGTCTCTTGACCAGGAGAAGCCAAGAGGTTTCCAGCCAGGCTAAATAGTAAAGTGATTTGTGTCTACTCTTTAACTTAGTCAGTTTGTCTCTGATTGTTGTGACAACGTTCCTGTCAAAAACAGTGGAAGGAAGGACGGCGTTCGAGCTCACCGTTCAAGGGCAGTTCATTACGGCAAGGATGCACGGCAGCGAGAAGACGCTGCAGCCCGAGTCGGGAGACAGGGACAGCCGGGGCTGGACTCCGCTCCCTTTCTCCTTTTTGTTTAGTTCGCATTCTCGCTCATGGGTTGGTGCCACCCACATTTACAGTCGGTCTGCCTGCTTCCATGAACTCAGTCCAGAGACTCCTCCATAGTCATACCCAAATGTTTGTTTCCGTGGTGATTCTGAAGTTGACAAGGTTAGCCATCAGGCTTACACACCTGGGTGGGTGAAGATGAGCGGCTGCTGCTGGGCTTAGTGCCCTCCCCCAGTGTTGCCACAGGCGTTACTCTTGATTCACTTACTGATGAGTCCCACATTGTAAAGTAGCTGAATCCAGGGTAAGACAACTGTTAGTGGTGTATTGTACGGAAGCAGTTGCTGTGCTACAAAGCTTTTCTATTCTATGAGCCTATTTCTCTGCAGTGTTCATTCGTCTTGCGTCTCAGCTGTTACTGTGAATGGGTAAGAGCATAGCTTTGGGCACAGATTCACTTCAGCTGCAGGATTTGGGACAAATTAAACTTTCTTGGTCACTGTGTTTATTTTCACATAAAGATAATCTGTGCAATGGGAGGGTTATCTGAGATAAAGAGCAACAAGGGTCTTAGAGAGTACACATGATATATGTATATATATGCTACTTATGGTCCGTGTTTGGTACACATTTGAGCAGCTCAGATAAATGGGGAATGATGCCTTAGATTAATCTGTTTGTTTGCCTATGTAATAACATTGCTTTCATTCATTCCCTCCCAGATTCAGTTTAAGGAGAAAGTGTTGTGGACAGCCATCACCCTCTTCATCTTCCTAGTATGCTGCCAGGTGAGCTCTGCTTTAGTGTTGGAGGGGTTGAGTGGGCTGGAATCACGTGTGTGATGCCTGTTCTCTGCCTGTTTCCAGATTCCCCTGTTTGGCATTATGTCTTCAGACTCAGCTGACCCTTTCTACTGGATGCGAGTGATTTTGGCCTCTAACAGAGGTAGGACTCTGCTCACACAGCCTTTCCCTGCATAGTGAAGACAAACCCGGTTTATTTCAGTTACAGGCTTTGGCTTATAGGGAGCTCAGAAAGTCTGTGAAGATCGTAGCTTGGAAAATAGAGGATGCTGGTATGGAAAAGTAATGTAGCATTTGCTGATGAATGTATCCTGTTGGGTCTGAATGCAATACAGAATCTGCAATAACAAGATAAGCTGCATTGTAGAAAATTGTCTAAAACCGGGAAAAACTAGGATAGTTTTGAAAGGCCTGAAGTGATAACACTCTTTAGGAGGCATAATACGTTTCTCAGCTGAGGTTACAGTGTCACCATGGTTGTCCCCCCACTCCAGAAAAAAACAAAACAAACCCATTTTGTAAGCCCTGACAATTTACCTGTGGGCACAGTAAGGATTTTGAATTATGTTGATACTGCGTTCGATTAACTCGTTTAAAAAATACAGTGCACATTAAGTTAGAAATCAGAAGTATGACTGGTTGTAGCATAATGAAGGTGGGAGTTTATTCACAGCCAGATACAGTTGTACGGGCACCTTTCCAGACTCGGGGAATGCCTTGAATGGTATCCTTTCTTATCAACTGATGGGGAGACCAGCCTCTCTTATCTCTGTGAGGCTAGAGTAAATATGTTGCTGAATTGAAATGCAGCAGTCTGGATAACGTGACCGCCTAAACAGAATGAGATGCTGCCTGGCAGAGTGAATAGAATGTATTAATCTGTGCTCATTGGTCTTTGGAGGTGGTTCCGTAAGTTAAATGCTGCTATCCAACTGAATGCTGTTGAACCTGTAGGAGTACCCTAGTGCTGTTCATTGTATCTAACCATGTTCTTCCAAGCTAATGTTGGCTGTGTCTTTCCTCTAGGTACCTTGATGGAGCTGGGCATCTCTCCTATTGTTACCTCCGGCCTTATCATGCAGCTCTTAGCTGGTGCCAAGATAATTGAAGTTGGGGATACCCCAAAAGACCGAGCTCTCTTCAATGGAGCCCAGAAGTGTAAGAAACATTGCACATAATGTTCTGATGTCCACAGTTGAGGGGGAATTTGCTGTAAAGCTTCTGGGATTATATGTGTGAAGGGGTTTAAGGGAGGAGAGGATACTCTTCTATGTCCCATATTCCTTACCAGCTTGTGAAGTGAAGGAAGTGAGGTGGTTATTCTGAAGGCTCAGTTTTCCATCTGCAAAGGGGGAAATGGGATTGTTAGTGATGTTTTCCATTCAGCAGTTGAGAAGTGTTTCTGGTAACCATGGCTAGCCACTGGCATCAGTGTCCTACCTTTGAACTGGAATAACATAATAATAAAATAATAATATTTTATTCAGAAAAAGTTTTCAAACTTTTTTCTGCCTTAAGAATTGAGGAGTATCGGGCTGGGTGTGTAGCTAAGTGGTAGAGCACTTGTAGCATGCCCAAATCCCTGGGTTTGTTTAATTGCTGATACTGAAAAAAAATTTTTTTTTAAATGATGCAGGGTTATTGAAAAATTTTATGTTTTACTTTTTTTTTTAGTTCATCTGCGAGTACGTGTGTGTGTGTGTGTGTGTATCTATGTCAAAACAGCTTGCAGGTTTGATTCTATCCTTCCATCATGTGGGTTCAGGCATCTACTCAAACTATGCATGTTGGCAGCACGTTTCTTACCTGCTGACCCATCTTGCTGGCCCTGGTTGCTTGGTTGGTTTTTATTTTGTTTATTTTTTTATTGCGTTTGTGTGCACGTGTGTGACATTGCATGTGTGTGAAACAGGTCTGTGTAGAGAAGTCAGGAGACTTTATAGAGTCGGCTTTCTCCTCTATGTGGATACTGAGCCATCAGGCTTGCATGGCAAGTATCTTACAGTGTAGACATCTTGGCAGCCCCTGAACTGTTTTTTAAATTTTCAAGTCGGGACTGTAGTCAATGGACACTTGAAATTTTAAGCTGAAATTTAACTCCCCACTTTTTATTTAGAACCAACTAGTACTAGGAAACCAATAGAATTGTCAATTCTACTGTGCCTAGAAACGAAATGAATGAGACCTGAGAAACAATCTGCAGAAGGAACTCTGTCAGGAAATGGGACCAGCCACATCAGTGGCACTGTGGGCTCCCTTTGAAGACATTTGAAATATAAATGTAGATCAGAAGGATTGCTTTTATCCGAAAGTCTTCTGTGCTTTGGACTCAGATCTGAGTGGCAAGTCTTAGAGACAGTGATAGCCCACTTGTGGCTTACAGGTCTCCAGATCTCTGTGGCCTGCAGTGCTCTGGATACTTTAAGCCTGCCAGCACTGCATTACATCCCTGATTTTGCTTGGGATTCCATGCTTTTCCTAAGACCATATTTGCCATGCTTCAGCTCCTCCTCTATCACTGAGCAAGAGGTGAGGTTGGAGAGCAGGTGTGCTTCAGATGAGGGTGCCTCTGCTGTCCGCGTTGACAGTGTGACTGTTGAGATTCCTCCTGCAGCTCCTTAGAGGCAGTGTCGGCACTGTGTTTTTTCTTCTCAGTGCTGGACGTTCAGCTGTTCATTAGCAGCTTCCTCTGCTGTGTATTGTCCTGCTTTGAGAACACAGTTCTCTTGGTTTCTAGTGTTTGGAATGATCATTACTATCGGTCAGTCCATTGTGTATGTGATGACGGGCATGTACGGGGACCCTTCAGAGATGGGTGCTGGAATCTGCCTGCTGATCACCATTCAGGTAATTGTTACTCTGTGCCCCCGACCCATATCAGAAATACCAAATCTCTGGATTTGCCCTTGTAAATCCACCGGTGGAAAGCCAGAGACTTAAACTCACTCTGTTTTTATACTCAATTATTGAGTATAAAATTGAGAACCCAATTATTAAGGAAGAGAGCCATGCCCATTGGGAGCAGTAACATGATCTATTTAAATTTTTTTACTTTTTTTTTTTTTCTTTCTTTCACAGCTCTTTGTTGCTGGTTTAATTGTCCTACTTTTGGATGAACTCCTGCAAAAAGGGTACGGCTTGGGCTCTGGCATCTCTCTCTTCATTGCTACCAATATCTGTGAGACCATTGTTTGGAAGGCGTTCAGCCCCACCACTGTCAACACTGGCCGAGGTAAGCACACTGGGAGCTCATGCCAGAGTTTGGCAGAGGCTCTGCCTGTGGTCAACACAAGCTCCAGGTTTTCTGTGCATCCACAGTGTTTCTAAATACAGGTAAGCTTATGTTCATGGCAACACACAGCCTAGATTTTCATATGCCTCATCATGGTTGGCATGTCAGATATGAATGGAGTGCGGCCCCGCTGCCGAGCACAGTGTAAACTGCATTACATGAGTAAGCGCCTTCTGTTTCAACCTGTCTTGGGTAGACATCAATTCATGCTCACTTTGTTGACATTGAAATTGTTCACATCCTCACCTTTGTGTATTTTGGCAGTTTACTCTAGATCGTTTAAAAACAAAAAACTGGAACTACTACACCAGTGTGTTTGATCATGCTTGCCCCTGAGCTAGATCTGTTAATGGTCTGTAGGTGGTGTGAGCACCTTCCCTGCTACTGCCCTGGATCGTCATGTACTGAGAGGTCATGACACAGATCTATTCCAGCTCTCTAGACACTGAGGCAGAAGGATGTTGCGTTTTAGGTCAACCTGCACTGTGTAGTGAGACCGTGCTTTCAGGAAGCTGAGGGGTACAGCTTTGTGCAGGGTTGAATACGTGGCACCACTGAAAAAGGAAACATGACCACGTGAAGCCTGGCATCTAGTAGATACAGCTCATATATCAGTATACTATGGTATAACCGTGAAGTGTGCTTGGGAATGGCAATGTTTCTAATAAAAATATGTAAACACAAAGGAAGTCTTAGAATGAGATTTACTAGGGATTTACTTTTGTCACTAAATGTGTTATTTATTTAGAAGAGTCGCATGAAAAATAATTGTGTTCATTTCATAAAATGGAATGCAGAGGCAGTTTCTGCCTCCAGAAGCCATACAATCCCATATAGCTAATGAGCAAAAGCTATCCTCTAGGAAGATCAAAGGCATTTGGGAGAGACTGGGGCAATGAAAGACAGGGCTTGTCAGACTTAGGAGTGCAGATGCATGGGTGACGGTGCCGTTGGAGGTCACTACTTAGAAAGAACATGCCCAGGGATGAGGCACTGGAAATGATAGCAGAGAGGGGAGCAGGGTAGGATGGTCCAGGCTCAGGAGCCAGCAGAGAATGCTGTTGCATTCTGGAGTTGGACAGAGTGTGAGGGCTGGTGTACTCATACTGCAGAGCGCACTGCTGGGGAAATGCTGTGGCTACCTTGAGCAGACAAGATGTGAAGCACTATTGCTTATTAGGGAAGATGTGTCATATAGGGGCTGAGGTGGAAAACTAAGAAGCCCCTAAGGGTGTCTCCATGGCCAGGCCTGGTGGAAATTTAGTCCGAAAGGGTGATTTGATTCCCTTGCTGCCAATTTGTGATGAGCTGCACCAGGCAGCCAAGGATGAGAACATCAGTAAGGTACAAGGACCAGAAGTGTACAGAGGACATAGGTCACTTGTTGACAGAAGGGCTGCTGCAGCTTGGCTGGTTCACTACTGCTGCCTCCCTGGGCAGTGCAACAGCCCAGGACTAGGAAAGTGTGGACAGCATGTATGGTGTGTTGCTGAGATGCTGTTAAGCATGTGGAAATGGGCTTGTTTCCAGAGATTTGGCAGATGTGACAAATACTGGCATTGCTGGCACTGCTGTGGGTTCTAAGATATTGCTGGCACACAGAATCCTAGGGATGCTGGGTCACCATGAGAAAAATAAGGAAGAAAGGGCTACAGGGAATGGTATTATAAGTTGATCTAGGCATCTCAGTTGAGCAAAGTCTTGTGCGATGTGAAAGAAGCAGCCAGCAGCGCTGCAGCCCTGAGCTGAGGTTGTCTTCACGAGGCTGGAACAGGGCAAAAACAGAGCACTTGGTGGGGAGCTTAGAAAGGCTACTGGGAGTAATCACAAGCAATTCTTTTCTCCCCCTGGTCTATGTGGGCCTGCCTCCTCTATTAGAGAAGAGTCTTGTCCTGACTGCAGCTCCCATATCCCTGAGTACTGAAATGAGGTAGACCACAGCTGAAACATAGGAGGGGTGCTCTAGCCTCCTCTTGCCCTGTAAATATTTGGGAGCCTCTTCCTGCTCCCTTCAGCTTTCAGGAGCCCGTCTGTTTGCCAGGCCTGCTTTGGGGCATGACCTGTGGAAGAGTGGAGACTGTGGTCTCAGGCCTCCTTGTAGGATTAGTGTTTGGTGTTTGGACCTGAGAACCCAAGCTTTCCCCACTCTCTCCCACTGGGTGCAGCCCTCTTCGGGATTTATTTGGGCATTAATGCTCATACTGCCCAGATTCCAAAGCAGGACTTGGCTTTTTCCAGGCAAAATGTGTCACAGGCATGTTTAAATTGGTGATTGCCCTGCCACGTCTGGTGACTTAAGAAAGAGATCAGCCAGCTGATTTCAGAAGAGAACAGCCCAGTGCTGTGTTTGCTTCTTGGAACTCTTTCGCACTTCCTCTCAGTTTTGGCCATTAAAAAGCTGAGAGGCAGAGTGAGCACTCTCCATCCTCTACACCTGCGTTTTGCTCTGCTCATAGGGATGGAATTCGAAGGCGCCATCATTGCACTGTTCCACCTGCTAGCTACCCGCACAGACAAGGTCCGAGCCCTCCGAGAGGCATTCTACCGCCAGAATCTCCCTAACCTCATGAACCTGATTGCCACCATCTTCGTCTTTGCTGTTGTCATCTATTTCCAGGTGTGTCCAAAGGGAGCTGAGAGGAGGTCTGCTTTGTACAGCAGTCAAGCTCAGCATCCACACTGTCCTGCTTCACAGCTCTTGGCTTTGTGACTATCTGTCTCTAACTTGTCTGAGTAGGACACTGAACTGCTAACTGACTTCTTTTAATTTTACTGACACCCATACTTAGCAGGATTTTTGTATTTGAGGGTTGGTTGGTTTGTTGGAGACTGGGTCTATCTAATACTAGTTGGCTTGAAGCTTACTAACTCACATAGTTTCATCTTCCTTTGCTTCTGAGATGTTGGGATTAAAGGCTTATGCTGCTGTATCCAGCATGTTTTGCAGAATTTTTATATTAACTGAAAGAAATTACAGCAGTTATCCAGATGTGGTGGCTCATTTAAGTGGGTAGGACATAAGACCCTAGAATTCAGGGACAGCCTGGTGTATGTGGCAAGATCTTTCTTTAAAGCAAACAAGGCTGGTCAGATGGCTCAGTAGTACAGGTAATTGCTGCCGAACCTAGTGACCTGAGTTCATTTCCCAGGACCCATATGGAAAGTCACTTCTATATGCTGTCCTTTGATCTCCACTTACATACTATGGCATGCACGAATTCCCATACACACACACACAAACACATTTAAATAAAATCAAAAGGAGGGGCAGCAGTTGAAAGACGTGTGTTTGTGACTAGAACTACTTTCCTGAAGCCAGGTAACTCAGTAATGACTTCTGCTGCATCTCAGGCATTGACTGCTTAGTCACAAAAAAGTCAGTCTTAGGGACAAGGCGATGGCTGCAGTTGGATCAGAAGTTTGAGTCTTCTGTCCTGTCATAGTGTCCTGGGCATTGGGTTTGTAATAGTAAAGAAGAAAGAAGCTCTGGTGTCCAGGAGGGCTGGGTGGTATTGGTAGGAAAGCTTAGGGTTTTTATGGATGTTGAGTGCCTAAGAACCACTAATAGGAGGTGCCCATTCAGGAAAGGAACGGGCATGTGCCCTCAGATACCATCACAACTGGGAGTCCATTGGCAGAACTGACAGCCGTCACCACCTCTCCCTCCTATGGCCAGCCTGACTATTCCAGCCACACTGGGGACAGGATGCAGACTAGGAAAGTGAAGGGACATGTTGTGTTTGCCCTGTAGGGCTTCCGAGTGGACCTTCCAATCAAGTCGGCGCGTTACCGAGGCCAGTACAACACCTATCCTATCAAGCTTTTCTACACCTCAAACATTCCCATCATCCTGCAGTCTGCTCTGGTGTCCAACCTGTATGTCATCTCCCAGATGCTGTCAGCACGCTTCAGTGGCAACCTGCTGGTTAGCCTATTGGGCACCTGGTCGGTGAGTGTCATTGGGTAGGGTAGGATTGTCCTGACGCAGCTAGTTGTGGTTTGTGGCAGGGTTTCTTAGGACCAAATATTTCACTCAAAGGTCTTTTTGCATTGTCTCTAACAAATGTAGTTCAGTGAGATTGCTGAGGGTATAGGTATGGCCCCACAAGGCTCCATGCTGTGGCATGCTAAAGCAGTATCCAGAAGACTTTCATGTCTTACTCCTAGGACACGTCATCTGGGGGCCCCGCCCGCGCTTATCCAGTTGGTGGCCTGTGTTACTACCTGTCTCCTCCGGAATCATTCGGCTCAGTGCTGGAGGACCCTGTCCATGCGGTCGTGTACATTGTATTCATGCTGGGCTCCTGTGCATTCTTTTCCAAAACATGGATCGAAGTTTCGGGTTCTTCTGCCAAAGATGTAAGTCTAAGTCCACATTCCTGCTAGAGAGATGGAGGAGCTGCTGCTATCCAGGTAGCTCCACTTGTGAACACTTTGTAATAGTTTGTGATATGAGTGGGCCAGCCTGCAGAGGGACCATCCACTTTGGTAGGGCATTGTTGGAAAGATACACTGTTGTGTGAGTGAGTACATTGCTACAAGTTAAACATGTCCTCCATGAAGACTGTCAGGGCTTGGGGGTTGGGGGTTGGGAATCTGGCTGCACAGTGGTGGTGCATACATTTAATCCCATATACACTGACAGAGAAGGCAGATCTTTATGAGGTCGAGGCCAGCCTGGTCTACAGAGTGAAGTTCAGGACAGCCAGAGCTACAGAGACAAATCCTGTCTCAAAGAAACAAATAAAATAAAAAATCTGTAATTGTTAAGTTTTACTGTGAAGCACCCCCTAACCCTGCAGCCTCTGGCTCATGTCCTTGTGCTTGGGTCATGCAGGTTGCAAAGCAGCTGAAGGAGCAGCAGATGGTAATGAGAGGCCACAGGGAGACTTCCATGGTACATGAGCTCAACCGGTAAGTATGGTCACTAAGCCCGAACACTAGAGATACCAGAATGGCCCTGTACAACCCCTGTCCAAAGAAGAAGGCACGGGAGAGGAGAAGGACGCACGTAGCCAGGATGCTGAAATCATAAGAGACAGTGGTAACTGAGCAGTGCTGGCCTAGGCTGCATGGGTCCTGGCACAGATGAAGCCAAGGTACCAGCAAGAGCTGGCCTGGGAGAGGTGGTGTATGTTCAGAAATAAGATCAAACCAGAGGCCAGAGGCTGCCAGGCTCAGCCACAGGTCATGGAGGAATATAGCAGTCACCTTGCAGAGAGAGTAAGGAAATGAGAGACTAGGGCTCCAGGAGCAGCAGGCACCCTGCATACATCTCTCTCTCCACCACCATTCTGAAGTTGGCTGTAAGGTAGGTTTGTACTGACGCAGCTAGTTGTGGTTTGTGGCAGGGTTTCTTAGGACCAAATATTTCACTCAAAGGTCTTTTTGAATTGTCTCTAACAAATGTAGTTCAGTGAGATTGTTGATGGTGTACGTATGGCCCCACAAGGCTCCATGCTGTGGCATGCTAAAGCAGTATCCAGAAGACTTTCATGTCTTACTCCTAGGACACGTCATCTGGGGCCCCCGCCCGCGCTTATCCAGTTGGTAGCCGGAAGTTCCTGAGGCTTTCCGCTCAGTCTCTCACTATGGTTGGCTCTGCTATAGACACTCAGAGCAACCAGATGCTGGGTAAACAAGTGCTCCCTTGAAGCTTGCTGACCTCAGCCACCAAAGGGAATGCCAGAATTGCAAGTTTCCTGTCAGTTTCTGAGCCAGGGGCAGCAGGGCTTTTCACTTCACTCTATAACTCTTAAGGTCCCTGGCTCAGACTGTGTAGGAAAAAAGCACAGCAGCCTCTGGCATTTTAGACTCCCCTATCTTGGCACATCTGCAGATTGTTTTAGCCTTTGGTAGTAGAAGAGCCAAGACGAAGTGTCTTATGCCTTGTATTCAGGCTGTTTAAAATCTAGTGTGGCATCATCCACATTTGTATTTGTGCTGGTCACATTCCCCTAGTCCTGGGTGGTTATCTTAATTGGCCTATCAAGCTTTCTGGCTCAGCAGGCAACACAGCTGTCTGTCTTTCTGTCTCCAGGTACATCCCCACAGCTGCAGCCTTTGGCGGGCTTTGCATTGGGGCCCTCTCTGTCCTGGCTGACTTCCTGGGTGCTATCGGATCTGGAACTGGCATCCTGCTGGCAGTCACCATCATCTACCAGTACTTCGAGATCTTCGTCAAGGAGCAGAGTGAGGTGGGCAGCATGGGAGCCCTCCTCTTCTAAGCCTGTGTGCCCATGGACCAGGGTGAGGGCATAGGCTTTGGAACTGCCCAGAAAGGATGCTCTTACCACTGGAGCATGCTACTGTGGCATAGGGACTTTAATTTTTATTTTTATTTTTCATATCTTCATTCCACTGTGTAAAGTGCTAGGAAATTTCCAATCTGAAATTTTGCTTTTTATTCTGGCATTGGCAAAAAACAAAAACAATAGAGGTGACTTGTTAGCTGATGGCCAGAGGGTGGTAATAACCAATTGTCCCCAAGTGTCCAATGTAATTTTTTTTTTAACTCTTGCACTTCTCAGTGCCTGGCAGCTGCAAGGGTCCCAACTGCCCCTCGGCAGTCTGTGGCCCTGGTTGAAGGAAGCACAAACTAGGAGATGTCTGCATCTCATCTGGGCATGCAGACGGGCGAGGATCTGCCTGTCTGCCATTGCCAGCAAGCAGGGATTGCAGGCATTACCTGGAGCCTAGCCAAGCTAGGTAGATGGGCTCGTGCAAAGGGCCCGCAGGCTTGCTCTCCCCAGTTCCCACTAGAAGGGGCACTCCTGTGGTGGCCACCTCTGTCTTCCTACTGAGAACTTCCTGTTCCAGGTTTTAGAATTTTCTTATTGTCGTTAGGACCAAATGTAGACTGGCTCAAGATCTATAAGAAAATCACACCAGAGTTTGGAGATCTCTTAGGGAAGTTGCTTAGAATCTTGTCTCTGGAGTTAAGGTTTTGAGATAGATACTGCCTAGCAGCAAGGATGCAAGGCTGAGGTTTGGGGTCAGAGCAACTAGAAATTCTTGACTTATGTTAAGACACAGGAGGATCCAGGTTGTTCACATGAGCAGGGAGGAGCCCAGGGGGATGTGCAGCCATGTGGTCTACCAGCAGCAGGCCAACTGGGTCCACCACACCTCAGTGGACACAGCAAATGCCTCCCTACCCAGGGCTCCTAGGGACTCTTGCTGCTATGCTTGCCAGCAAATGGCAATCGAGGGACAATTAGCTACTTGCCCCAACACAGGTCAGCAGCAGGGCCAGAGCCCTTGCCCACAGCCCAGGACTCACATCATATCACACGTGGCCTTGTCTAGACCCAGTCCTGAGCAGAGGAGCCTGGTACCCTCCCAGTCCACAGGGTCTTCCCACTGCCCCTCCTCTGCTACTGCCACAGAGCAGCAGGACCCCCACCTACCCTAGGGACTCCACAGCTTCTGGCAAGCAGGTCTCTGGGCTGTGCTGGGGAGTGTCAGGCTGAGGAGCCCACAGCCTCACCTGCTGCTGTAGCTGTCAGCTGGGCCTGGTGGCCTGTGGTTGATGGTCACCATTATTGGGTGAGTGGGAATGGCCTGGCTTCCAAGAGGACTGTCACTGTGGACACCAAAATGGCTTAACTGAGATACAGTGAAACCATGACAAATAAACCGACTTTTTACAAGCTGCCTCTTCATCTTTGTAAACTAAGAGCAGAGCACTTTTTCAGCAGTGTTGGAGGTGACCAGGGTTATCAGCGGACCTGTGAACTCCTGGGAGCTACTTCTCCACACACTGCCCGCTACCCCCTCTCCTCTGCTCCCACTCCTAGGAAAGGGAGGCATGGGGTTGGGGCAGTGCAATCCTGTGCACCAGCAAGAGTGAGACTCCTCTAGGACAGCAGTGCACTCCTAGCTCCCGAAGGGCACTGGAGTGGGCTACTGAGCCAGGTAGGTGGCACAGTTGGTAGGAGCTCTAATTGTTCAGGCCCAGAGCACAGTTGGTCACCAGGGAGGCTTGGTGTCTGAGGCTGCTCTGGGACCAGACCTGCAGCCACGGCAGATGTGTGCAGGCCAGAGCCTGATGGGGACAGGTGACCTGGGTGGTATACCTTGGAACAGCCTGCCAGCAGCTTCCTGCTTGCATACGTAGGCTTAGGGCAGGCTATTTGCCCTTATTAAGCCTGGCTGGTGCTTCCTTAGTCACCCTTGAGGGGCAGGTGACAGGGCAGTTCTTAGACAGGAGTAAGGGTGTACACGGCAGGCCCCCTGCACATGCTGTTCTGTACGTCTCTGGAACATCTCTGCTTTGTTGCACCAGGCAGGCTCTCCCCTAGGACTGTTTGGTGGTAGATGCCTGGCCTTGGCTGTGCTGCGCAGACACGGGTGGGCAACCACATCAACCCTGTGTTGCCAGCCACAGAGCTGCTGAACCTAGGACAGGAGCATGGCTGGAGGGCTGTGGGCTGGCAGCAGCTTACTCTGCTGGCCTCTAGAAAACCTCTCTCCAGGAGGGTCTGAGCCCCTTGCTCCCTGGGTACTTGCGGCTATGTCTACCAGAGACCCCTCCAGCAGTTTGGCTCCACATACCAGGCTTGGCCTCTGGTCTGAGGCTCCCTTCCTACTGTGTTCTCTAGGCACCTCTGCTGGGCCTTAGCTGGGACCAGGCAGATGGAGATGGCCTATGAATTTGACAAGCCATAGTCACCTAGAAAAGGAACCTGTGGGAAGGTGAAAAACCTCTGCTCACCTGTGAGAGGCTTGTCTTCATTAGTTAGCTTAGGAAGGCCCACCCTAAATGTGACATCACCATCTCATTGGCTGGGTCCTGAGCTGATAGGAGAACAAGCCAGCAGAGCAGGGGCAGTCATCTGACTATGGACGCAGTGTGAACAACTTCAAACTGCTGCCTTGACTTCCCCGCCACAGTGGGCTGAGCTGGAGGAAACCCTTAAAGTGCAGTGAGAGACAATAAACCGGGTCACCCATGCTCCCTGTAGCCCTGTTCCTGTACGCCGTTCTCCTTATCGCCCAGCCTGCCCTGCCCTGGCTGGATTGGAGGACAGCCTTAGAAGGGAAGACTAAGGAACGTTCCCCAGGTGACTCCACAGGTCCTGGGAAAAGCATGCTTCCCAGGGATACCAAAACGCAGACCAGGCCCTGGTGTGGGCTGCTGCAGGAGTGCCATTGCTGGCAGTGCCGCGTTATTCTGGCTGAGACCTGTGACTGCACTGTACTAGCAAGTAACCTTGTGGAGTAAAGGGAATGGAAGTGGATTCCACCCTGGCACCTATGTTCCCTGCCTGCCTGACAACTTCCTGTCCAGCCTTCAAAGCCCACCTCACTAAGACTTAAAAAAACAAAAACAAAAAAACCACAACCCATGAGAGGGGCTGGAAGCCAGGCCTGATGGCACACCTGTAATCCTAAAGCTGAGGGGAAGATTGTGAGTTTGCAGCCAGCCTAGGCTACTGTCTCCACAGTGGGGCTGGAGGCAGTGGCGGGGTGACAACCGCTTTGTCATCCATGAAGGAACCAGGTCAGTCTGTATACACTAGATCAGAAAATATCCCTGAGATACAACCCTGTGGAGAAAAACCAAAAGCGAGAATAGCGTCCATTACCATTCACATTTAGAGTAGGCAAGGAGGAGCCCAGTGTGGTGACACTTTTAGTCCCTTTGCTCCAGAAGTAAAGGCAGGCTGGTCTTAGGTCCAGGTCAGCCCAGGCTACAGTACACAGGCCTTGTAACACACACAAAACACACAGGCGTTCATGCTCACACATACAGAAATGGGCAAGAAGGGCATGACAGAATGCCTCTGGAAAGGCCTAGCAATCCCTTCAGAACTAAAAGTATATGTCCTTTACCCAATTTGTATATACATGGAAAATAGTAGAGCCCAAGCAGCCATGAGCAGTCATGAATAAGTAGGTGGTGGATAGCCCAGCCATTCACTGCTCTGGGTGAAAAGAGCCAACTCACAAAGGACAGGAACCATTCCAGCGCTCATGTGAGCCAGAAATAGCTGTAGACAAACCACCTCCATCTTCAGGAGTTGGCTGGACTTGCTGATCTTCACAGAAGAGCTTGCAGACTGTTGACCTTCCCTCTTCCAAGGGGAGGCCAGGGAAGCTCATGGGACCCTCCCCTGAGCACACAGCTACCCCTTCCAAGTTGTATGTAATCTTGCCGTAATTCTACCAAAGTGGCCTTGGGGTCTCTGAGAGGGGCTTGAGGAGATAGGTAAAATATGAGGGAAGGGACTCCATCTGTACAGCCACAGGACAGTCATCCCAGCTGGGTGCACATTTCCAGTGCGGCTGCTTTACCCACACTCCTTCCTCTAACCCCCTACCCTTTGTTCTGTAAGACCAATAGGTTCAGTGGTCTTTGGCAGACTTTGGTTTGTTGCTGGGACCCTAGGAAGAAGTGGGTATAGATACTGTTTATTCTCCGAAAGGAGTTGGGTAGATTTCCTTTGCCATAGGTCACAGTGACCCACTTATGACTTAGGGATTTTCCTTCATGGATATAAGAGTTAAAAGAGAGAATACAAGCAACTCTGGAACTCTAGGCAAGGCTAGGCATTCATATATCACTTGGGATGAGAGGACAGGGTCAGCTACTACAAAATGCAGAGGGCCTGGGCCTGGGCTACACAGCACCTTCCTTCCCTAGTGCCTGCTATCTCTAGCTCACTAGGAAATAAGCGGTCAGTGCTGGACGTGGCTTGCACAGGTGGAACACGCCAACGTTGCATACCCCTTTGATTCATTCCAAATTCTGCATCATGTTCAAATTATCTTAAAAAAAAAAACAAAACAAAACGTATCTTGCCAGGGGTGGCACACACTTTGATCTCAGCACTAGAAGAGGCAGAAGCAGAGGGATTTCTGTGAGTTCGGGGCCTTCCTGGTCTACTTGGAGAGTTCCAAGTCAGCCAAGCCTACGTGGGGCGGGGGGGTGGGGGGGAAGGTTTGGGATGGGGGGAGTCTCATTTTAGACACTGAAAAATAAAGCCAAGCTCCATGTTCCTCCCAGAACTGTTTCTTCCACAAGAAGCTGCTGCATGTGGCCACATGGAGGCGCTGTGGGCCACGCCACTCTACGGTCCTTGAGCTTTTCTAAGGGTCTGGGTGGCACCTCCCGCCCGCGTCCCCATTAATCACGCGTGCTGACGGCGCCGACCCGCACGCGGGCGGCGTGACGGCGCCGGTGACGGCGGGTGACGGAGCGGGCAATCGGCGGGCGCGCATCGGCCCATCTTATCGCGCCGGCCCAGCCTTCGCCCGCCGCCCGCCGCCCATTGATCGCGCGGGCCGGGGCTGGGGGTCAGCGCGGACGCTCGGCCTGACAGCCACATCCATCCCGCTGACGGCCGCACGCGCGCTCCGCCCGGCCATTAATCACCACACGGCGCCGACTGACGGGGAGGGCGACAGGGCCAGCAGGCGATTGCCAGCCCTGCCAGCCCGCGCCTCCCACTGCCGGGCCCTGCCGCAGGTCACTCGCATCCCCAGGTCACTTGCATTCTGGGATGGGAGGACAGTGTGTACCTCTCAGGGTCCCAAGGGAGAGCTGGCTTGTCTGGTTGAGACTAAGCCATACATACTATTTATTCCTTTCTCGGGGCTGGTGGGGCCCGTTTCTGGAAGCTGGAGCACAACCAGAACTGCATCCAAACGCAGAGGGCTGGACCTTGGGCCTGTTTCATAAACTCTGACCTTCTCTAGCAACAAGAGCCAGGAACTGGTCGTTTTTCTCTGAACCCTGGTCACATAGTGCCTGTGGCCTCAGCAAGCCTCACACCCAGACTTGGCTTCGCAGCTAATCACTCAAAGCCCCGGCCTTTTTAGAATTGGCCAGCTGCCCAATCAGGGCTGGCCCAGGGTCAGGGAGAGAGGTCTACAGGATGTTCGTCCCACCCCGCCCTCTGCCTGCAACTCCATCTTCTTAGCTAAGGCTTGTTGACCAACCACTTTTTGCTGTGAGAAAGCAAGCTCTGTTCCTTCTTAAAACCCAAGTATTCTCTGAATCAGGCCAGGGTTGAGGGCAGCCTGGAGGTGAGGTGTCTGCGAAGCAGGGGCAAAGGATTTAGCTTGGGAGCCTGTACTGTGCCTACAATGTGAGGCAGAGGCTTCCACTCAGCCACCAAGTGGCTCAAGGAGAGGCTCCCCGGAGCCTGGCCCAGGGCTGGGAATAGTGGCCACCTCCTGTGACCAGCCCCCATCCTGCCTGACTTTAATATTACAACAATTTTTCAAGCTGGAGCTGAACTAGTGGGAAAAATGGGGCTGCTGTAATTGTTGTTAGATTGTGTGTCAGCCTGATAAGATGTAACAAATACTTCCTCCCCACCAGGGACTGCTACCCGCTTGGGAATGGATGGAGAAACTTCTCATAGTCTGCGAGGGATGGGCCATAAAAACTTCGCCTGTAAGATTAATGTAATAATCACAGGCCTTGTTGGGGAAAAGGGAGGAAAATTAAAATAACCAAACCTTGCTACCTAGCCGGCCCATCTCCCTCCCATCAGAGTACTTCCCCCCCCCTCCCCAGGCACTGTCACAGCCCAGAGGGAGGAGTGGCAGGATCTGGGGAGGGCTGCACAGAACGCCCCAAACCATGACTGTGACAGCTTCTATCCTGATCAGGCCCAGTGGAGGATTAGGTCTGAGCAAAATCACCTCCTCAGTCTATCCTGCTCAAGGCTGGCTCCTCAACTAGGTACAGAAATTCCACACACAGTTCCCAACTCAGGCTCTAGCTAGTCTGATCTCAAATCTGGCTTCTGTTTCTAGCTTGCTGGGAAGGCTAATAGCCTACAGGCCATGTCCTCATTGGTCTGGTAGGCTTAATTAAATACCAACATTAGCAACTTATAGCAGCACATGCCTGTAGTCCCAGCATTCAGGGAGGCAGACAGGCAGATGTCTGGTGCAAGGCTAGCCTGATCTACAAAGGGAGTCCAGGACAGCAAAGGCTACACAGAGAAACCCTGTCTCAAACAAACAAACAAACCCACACCAATTTCCTAAGGTCTCTGCTATGAGGGCAAAATGATGTCACACTGAGAATGTTGGCTTATAACCCCAGCACTTAGGAGGCAGAGACAGGAAGATTTCCAAAACTGAATGCCAGCCTGTTTACATAGTAAGACTGTCTCAAGACAAGGTACCCAATGTACATACTAACCACCCACAGGCCACAATGACAGTTTACTAAACAAGTAAGCAGCAAGAGGGTCCCTCATGCAGACCTTCCAACCACTGGCAAACCTGCAGCTCTGGAAGAGGCACAGCTTCTAAACATGAAGTGCGGTTAGCACAGAGCGACTTCACTCAAAAGAGCCCACTGCAGAACATGGAGTAAAAACAGAGGCCCAGACAGGACAGCCTTGACCAGGTGCTGAGGGTCACAGAAGAGGTACCCTACTGAAAATACCTGCCAAGATGTGCTGTAGACTTCTGTGGCTCTGAGACCTACACCCCAGACTAATCACAAGAAAAACACTCAGCAAACCCACCAAGGGCATGTGTCAGAATGCTCACCAGTCACCCCTCTAACTGCCCAGGTCCCCAGGACTCAGGGACATCTGGGTAGCTCACAGCCAAGAGCCTGACACTGCACTCAACACTCACCGGGAAATGTGCTGCCCAACTAGAGCATGCTGGGGCACAAACATAAGTGGCTCTGCCCTTCCTGTGTGTCATGCATGAACAGCCTCGTTTTGTGCTGGGAATAGAACCAAGAACCACCTATAGTTAACTCCAGCTCCAAGGGCTCTGATGCCATCTTCTGGCTCCAACCGGCACCTGCAAGTATGTGTACATGTGTGCGTGCACACACACACACACACACACACACACAAATGAAGTTAAAAAATATATATATATACCTAAAAATAGAGGTATCATCAAAATAACCTATTCAGTTTTATTAGAAAACAAGCCAGGCGGGAAAGAGTTCCTTCCAAGCAACCATGGAGGTTTGATAATTCACAAAAAAATGTTTCCACACAGAGCCAGCAACACTGCAAAGCATGCTTGAGGCAAGGCCCTGTCCACGGTGTGGGGTCTGTCCTCTGGGTGCACCTCCAAACCCAACGTTACTTCATGTACTTGTCCTGCTGGTCAGCCAGAATCTTGGCAGAGGACTTGGCGTCATAGAAGAGTTCGCTGATCTCTTCCACGTGCTCCTTCTCAATGCTGTCCTTCCCATTGATCTTTGCCAGCAGGTTGGCCGGGGTCAGCAGCTGCACCGAATACCTACAGCAGACAGCATAGCAGTGAACAGAGGACCACTGGAGGGACCCCCAAGTCAGCAGACAGCATAGCAGTGAACAGAGGGCCACTGGAGGGACCCCCAAGTCAGCAGGCAGCATAGCAGTGAACAGAGGGCCACCGGAGGGACCCCCAAGTCAGCAGGCAGCATAGCAGTGAACAGAGGGCCACCGGAGGGACCCCCAAGTCAGCAGGCAGCATGGACACTGCTGCATGGCCGCAGCGGTCTGCCTACAGTGAGCCCATGGCAAGAACAGCAAAGGAGAACTTCCGCTGCCCTTCACAGGTGAGACGGGCCGCCAAAGGAGAGATGACATGAGTGCTCTTCTCAGATGTGCAAAGGGGGTGAGCCCACTTCTGCTGATGGACTAACACTGCAGTGCGCGCACATCCTGGCAGTGTGGACAGTGCCAACTAAAATGGAGACTTTAACATGCAAGGAACTCGGCACAGGCAACCAGAAGCTCATGCTGGTTCAAGGCACTCGACCACCAAAAGCTCAGTTAAACAGCTGACTATTCTCCCTTTACTTCAGGAACAGGAGCAACAGATTCAAGGGATACAGGAGGACTCAGGGTCTGAACAGCTAGTTCCTCCAGTCACTGCCTTTGAGCCCTGGCAGAACAGCGTGGGGAACACTGCGCATGCACTGATCCCTTGGGCTGCTGCCACCAGATGCCTGGAGTGCACCCAGAGGAGGGTGATGGGGGCAGGCTCTCCCTTCTCTGCTGGGAAATGGGAGGAAGTGGTATGAGCTCCTGTATGGGGCTTGCTGGAGATTGGGTTCTTTGGCACTCTGACCTCAGTGCCTGGAAAAGGCCCTTGTCACAGGAGAAGGGCTCCAGCAGGCTGCCACCTGCCTTACCTCAGTGTGGTCTTAGTGCCAATCTCCCCAAGGTGGTTCAGTGCCTCCTCACTGATGTTGATGCCCTCTGTCTGGGCTCGGATCTTAATGATCTTTGGAGACAAAAAGAACATGGTTAAGTGCCTCAACTGTGTTCAGTGTCTGATCTACTGATGGCCACCAGCACAGCTGGTCTGCACCTCTGGGGAAAACATGCCCCAAGCACAGTCCACCTGAGTGATGTCACAGCCAGGGGCTAGGACCACCTGACTCCAGGGTGCCCCGATGCCTTGGGCAGGCTCCCAGCTGCCTCTGGCCCTCTCTTCCATGGAGAACTAGAGCTACTCCCAGCCTTGCCTGGGGCCCTCAAGGCTGCAGCCTCCCCTGGCAGTTTGGGCACCATTACCTATGAGCATTCAAGGAAGAGAAGGCATTTTTTGTTTGCTTGATAAATACGATGGTTAAATAAATCAAAAAAAGTTACTTTTAAAGATTTACCAGCCCTCCTAACATCGCTGAGATATCTAATCTATCAAGAGTCTAATGCTTGTTGCACTGAGTATCCTGGTGGGGCTGGAGGGGCGGCCAGCAGGCAGGGAGACGCCGCCACAGTGGCACAGGGTCCCGCGGGCACAGCAGCAATGAGTGATAAGGGCCGGCGGGATAATGATGCTGCGTGTTGTGTGGCTGAGATAACTCGAGGACTTCGAGCCTCATATAATACAGGAATTTTTCATTCTGGCAGCTTCGTAAACAAGATATCAAGAAGCCGTTGTTTAAATTAAAGCCGTAAAAACACCCAGAGTCAAGGCACAGGGGCTGGGAGACACTGAGTCCTAGCACCAGGCTCCAGAGAGGGAAGAGGAGAGACACTGAGCCCTAGCGCCAGGCTCCAGCGAGGGGAAGGAGAGAGGAGGCCTGAGCTGGCTGAGTACAACAACTCAGGACTCTACCGGAGATCAGCGGTCATCAGCTGCCTATGGACAGGAATCATCCTGTCCCTGGGAGCAGCCTGGAGCGAAGGCCACCAGGCCAGCACGCATTCCTGAGAGACGGCCACTCCACAGGCCTCCACTGTTCGTGCTGCCTTTATCCAGACAGGCTGCAAGAGCAAAACTGGGAGGAACCTCTTTTTTTTTAGATTAATTTATTTACTATGTATACAATGTTCTGACTGCATGTACATGTACCCGTCAGAAGAGGGCACCAGACCTCATTATAGATGGCTATAAACCACCATGTGGTTGCTGGGAATTGAACTTAGGACCTCTGGTGAAGAGCCAGTGCTCTTCACCTCTGAGCCATCTCTCCCTCCCAGGAAGAACCTCTTGACTGGTCCCAAACACTACAGAGACCACAAACTCATTTGCTGTGCTCCTCAGGGGTCAGGATCTGAGCTTCCACACAGGCTCAGCCATCAGGGCCAACAGCAGAGGGGCCTAGTGCAGTCACCAGATAGGTACAAGGGCTGTGGAAAGGAAGACCTCAGGTCGCCAGCAAAAATGACTGCTAGGGAGTCTTCTGGAACTTCAAGAGGAGCTGGGGTGGCAGAGCATGTTCTCAGCATGCAGGGGTCCTAGTTTACATCCCCAGTGCTGCCAACTCCAGAGAGACACAAACGCTCAAGGCCAGGGCCTGGCTCAGGGGAGGGCCAGGCAGCATCACTCTCTGCTGTGCTTGAACTGTGGCTTGGCATCCTTCTGTAATGCCAGGGATATCTGCTCTTACTGTCTCTAGAACAGGCCAGAGCAGTCATGGGAGTGCTTACCTCAGCTGCTTGGAAACAGGCAGCTCATGAATGAGATCTTTAATCATTTAGTAACCTGCAGGGTTGTTTCTGAGGGATTGGCCCTAGTGGCACCCTGCACACATTTGAGGTTGAGTTTGTCTATGTAAAAACTGCCCTGGCTCCAGCAAAAGGCTGAGGAGCCCCTGAAGCCACCAAGGCCAAAGCTCTGGAGAAGCCTGGGAACTGGCCTGAGCGGGCCTGTCAGTCACAGCACCAGTATGAGGGGAGACAGAGCACTCCAGGGCAGCTTCGCCTGGAGCTCCAAGGTGAGCTCCTCTGTTTAGCTCCATCCCTTAGTTTTGAGCTGCAAACCCCAGTTATCATAAAGCTGTTGTCAAAGACCCGAGAGGCCGCCTATGAGCAGCTGAGGATAATGCTGCCCTTTTATTGTCACCAGCTCACAGAAGTCATGTGATAATTTTGCAAAGCAGAGAGTCTCTTTTGCTACCATCTCAATGGAATCTGAGTGACAATGTCTCAAAGCTAAAGGTAGGTCTCAATTACCAGAGAAGGGGCTGTTCTAGTTTTCTCCTTTGTTGATAAAACCTGACCAAAGGGACTTGGGGGAGAAAAGGTTATCTTTATCTCGTAGGTCCTGGTCTATCGCCCAGGGAGAGCTGGAGACCTGGAGACAGACCGCAGAGAGACGTGGGGTAATGCTGCTTACTGGCGGCTCCCAGGCTCATGCTCCGCCACTTTCTTCAACAGCCCAGGTCCACATAGGAATGTCTAGGAATGGCACTGCCCACAGTGGGCTGGGCCAGCCTACATCAACTAGTAATCAAGAAAATGCCCCACAGAGATGCCCACAGGCCACTTTGATGAAAACTATTCTCCAGCTGAAGTTCTCTCTTCTCCAGGTGTCACGTGGACAACTAAGATCGGCTACTAAGGTGCCCAGTTGCTTAGCAAAGGGAAGCCACAGAGGAGGGTGTGCCACTTCTTGGCAGGACTCAAGCTTTGAGCTCAATGGCAAGTGCTTCCTGGTCTGCAGGGTGATTCTGCTTCTGCTCCTGCTCACTGGCTACCCTGGCACTGGTCTGGGAGTAATGGATGATCTCAAGACATGGGGTCAGAGGGAGGAAGTTGGGCCACTGGGATGTGCCTCTTTGACAGACACTGGGATGTGTCTGTCTTTGCTTCCAGGACACCATGAGGTAAGTAAGCAGCCTCCTCTGCTATATGTCCCCTCCATGATACACTATACAGCTACAGGCTTAAAGAACAGCCACTGAAACCATGTCCAAAAATGAGCCTAGCTTGATTATCCTCACCTAACCTGATTATCTCAGGCATTGTCATAGTAACTGAAAGAAACTAACACAAGGGCCAAGGAGATGATCCTTGTCCTAAAGGAGGTGCATGAGTGACACTATGAACCGAAAGAGCTGGTCTCAAACATGCCAGATTTACTGGTGTCTTACCATGAGCCCCTGAGTGCCATCCTAAGAACATATAGTGTTCAGGGTGTCTAGAAGAGAAGAGCCACACTCCAGGTATCTCGCCCTGTCACAGGCACCAAGCAGCATTAGAACCTTGAGACAACTGTTTAAGCTAAGCTCACTGTTCTCATCCATCTAGGTCTCGGTCGGTCTGTCTGTCTGTTTAAAAGTCTAGCCTAGTCTCTGACTCCTATGTGGCTGAGGAGCATCCTCCCACCTACATTTCTCAAGTGCTGGGAAAGTACAGCAAGTTTCACCAAGCCCAGTTTAAGTGGTGCTGGGGACCAAAGCCCTGCATGCAGGACAATCAGTCTACAACAAGCTACAGCCTAGAATAGCTGTGTTTGCTTGTTTGTCTCCTTTTGGGACTGGATCTTACTATGCCTGCAACTTGTGATCCTCCTGCCTCTGCCTTCTGAGCGCCGGGACTGCAGGTGTTCATTACCACGTCCGGCAACTACATCATACTTACACGCCCCTTTCCCCAGGCTGACGGCATCCAGTGGCCATTAAGTCCATGCTCTCTCCCCTCCCACCCGCACCCGCTCTTCCCTCAAGCTCATCAGGAGTATATGGGCCAGATCCACGGGAACAGAGGCTCTAACTCATCCAAAAATGTCCACTCAGAATGGCCCATCTTTCAGAACCTCAAGGACCTAGACTTGCTCAGAATGGTGAGCAAAAGCCAGGCCTAGGCTAGCCAAGTGATCAGAGGTGGGTAGAAAGAGGAGGAGGAAGAATGGGGGAGGAGGGCTCCAGGGCGTACCTGTTTCATCTCCTGCGGCGTATACAGCATGGTCCTAATGATCATCACCCTGTCCAGCAGGTCCAATGGGATGCCATGTGGAGAGGTGATGTCCTCGGTGCCCCTATAAGGACCAAAATCACTCCCATCACCCAAGGTCCTCTTAGATCCTAGACAGCAGATCTTGAGTGGAGGCCCTCACAGCACAAGTGGGCAGGCAGCACCCCTGAGCATCATGGTCAGGTGACCCAGGACAACAGCTGCATCATTCCAGGAATGCAAAGTTTGGGGAGAAACACACCAAAACCAAAATCAAACAAACCCATCTACTTGGCAAACGTTCAATGAGTGTTTTATAATTATACACCAATGTGTGCATTTTTCCGTTCTGTCTGTTGCTTCAGTCTTAATAACCATGCTTAATTTTGACTTGACAGCACACATTCATGAATTATCTCCTCCGAAACTATCACCGTGCTTGAACAGCCCAGGGATCTGATGAGCAGATGACTATGCTAGCCTGCACAGCTACATGAGTGACCTGGTCTCAACACCACAGCTGGCACTGAGCATCTGAATTCCTAAATATTTGCTGCTTTAATGATTTAGACAAGGAGAAAAGGGAACACCTTGATTGAGTTGCATTTCCTTGGTTACTAATGAGGCACAAATGTTTTCTCCTACAGTCACTCTTTTCTTCCTGAGAATTGTCCAATTATATCCTTTGTTGTTCTCTTCAACCCTTAGCCAAGCCCTAGTCAATAGCCAGGAGAGGAAGCCTGCCAACCTGCCAGGCCTGTGCCAGCCGCCTGATGGGACACATGCTAGGCAGACACTGGTGCCTTATAGCCAGCCCAGCCGCAGCAACAAAAGCTTGCTGCGTCAGGCCATCCTAACCCAGGTGGCCATCAGCCTCCCTAACAAGCCTGAGCCTAGTCACAACTGCAAAATAGAACACAACTTATTAAAATAACAAAGAACAAGGCATGCCATTTCAATTTTAATTGTTAATATAAAAATATTTGGTTTCAGGGCTGGTGACATGGTTCGGCAGGCAGAGGTGTTTACCAGGCCTAATGGTCTGAGTTCAATTCCCAGAACCCACATGGTGCAAGGAGAGAACCTTCACATGTGCAGGGCTAAGGGAGTGTGAGCATGGACACACAGACACACAAAGAGAGAAGGAGAGGAGATGCAAGCAAGAAAAAAGGTTGAAATTATTTCCATACAGTGAATTATCAGTATATATTTATTACAAAAATAAATGAAAGTAAAATGGATGGAAGGATAAACTTGACACACTAAGCAAACAAGCTAGACACAAAAGGGCAATGGTGACAGCCTCCATGCCAGGAAACAAAGCGCCATGTCCACAGAAGGAAGTCAGCCGCTACTGCAGTCCAAGCAGAGAAGGCAGCACTGGATGCCGAAGGCCTAGGAGTCCTTTGAGGTGGGCAGAGGTTCTGGAAACAGGGCTGGAGGACAGCTCAGAGGTAATCCACTGGCTGTCTTGCTGAGGACCTGCTATCTGGATCCCAGCACCCACACGGTGGCTTACAACAGTCTGTAACGCCAGTTCCAGGGGATCTAATGCCCTCTTCTGGCCTCCATAGGCTCCTGCATGTATGTGGTGCACAGATACATGCAGGCAAGACATTTATACACAAAAGATAAAAATAAATGAACCTTTTAAAAGTTTTGGAAATAGAGGTAGTGCTGATGGTTCTGTCGCACAGGTCGATGAATTATACCGTTAAAAATGGCTAAAACCGTACACTTTAGGACTGGGCTGTGCTCAGAACAATGCTTGCTTAGCAAGCATGAAACCCCAGATTTAATCCCTAGTACTACATGAGACTGGGAATGGTGTATAAGCCTGTATTACTACCATGCCTCAGGAGGATCAGGAGTTCAAGGCCACCATCAGCTATGCAAGGAAACTGAGAGAAGCAACACTTTTTTTTTTTTAATAATAAGGGAGAATTGTAGAATATGAAGTTTAACCAGGACTCAAATCATAATACTTAGAATAGCTACCATCTTGTCAAAAAAAAAAAAAAACTTGAAAAAATTATGTTTAAATTTGTTCTTGAATTCCCTTTCAGTTTTTTTGGGGGGGCGAAAATTCTGAGAACATCTTAAAATATGAAATCTGCCATGTTGAAACAGTCCCAAACCAAAAATATTCAAAATCCCACAGCCTCAATAAGGAATCATCTTTAGTTTGGACATGATTAAAAACACAGGAAATTCAATGGGAAAAGGTATGTGAGAAATGAGGCTTTTCTCCCCAGCCCCAAAAGAATAGAATTTACACAAATGTGGTAACACGCTTTCTTACAACTGAGTTCATAAAGCTAAAGCGTAAACCAAAAGAGCACTCAAAAGCTACTAAGGACTGCCAAGCCCTACATAGTCATCCAAGCTATGACTCTGAAGCATAAAGATTCTTCGAGAAAACACGTTCATGGAAACAGTTCTTAGAATCCCAGCTGAGACAAGAAGGAGCAGGGACTCTGCTCAGTGGCAGCTGCAGGGGAAGAGGCGCTGAACTGGGAACAGAGCAGAACCACATCTTATCACAAACTTGTTAATAAACGTATTTCCGTTAATACTGCGCTTCCAGGTAGACATTCTGGGGTGGAAGCCCACAGGCACAATGCTCCTTGAGCGCAGGTGCAGCGCCTCTGCAGGAATGACACAATGGGCCTCTAGAAACACAGCTGACCCTTGAACAATAACCACACTTTTAACACTCCTCCACCTGAGACGCTGGGCTCTACACCATGTCACTGTTGACCTCTGTCAGAGGCTACCCTATGCACTGTGGGATGCTGTGTGACACCTACAGCACTGAGTCATGAAAAATAAAAATGGCTCCAGATGTGGGCAGATGTTCATAGGTAGAATGGGACCTGACTGAGGATGAGTGCCTACTGCTACTCTCTGCAATCCATGATAGGGACACAGGTGACACGCTTTCCTGATGACTGAAAATGTGGTAAGCAGATGGGCAACTTCCTGACATATGCCTGACCTTGGACCAGCAGACACACTGAGACACAAGGACAGCCATATGATTTGCTGCCAATGCAACCTGATAAGAATACTCATGTGAGGCTGGGGAGAGGCAGAGCAACTAAAATCTTACTGCTCTTCCAGAGGACCCGGGTTTGGTTCCCAGTACCACATTAGGGTCTCAACCACCCATAACTCTGTTCTAGGGTATCCAACATCTTCTGTGCTCCGTAGCAACTGCACACACATACACAGTGCACACAGAAGCATGCACACTCACACAATAAATAACAAATGGTTCTGACAGCTAGACATATCTATGTCTGTGATATAGAATCAACCCTTCTTTGAGTATGCACAAAATAAATCCCAAAATATTTATGAACCAAGAGCTGAACTGCAAACTCTTGGGAGAAAACAAAGACAAGTGCGGTTGGTCTCGGGTTAGACAGTACTTCTTATGGAAGAGCAAAACACAAAGGCAGGCTGTGGACTGGATGAACTGGAATTTGGTACTGAGGGTGATGAAAAACAAGGCCTTGCACATACAAGCTAAGTACTCTACTGAGCTGAACTCCTATCCTAAAAATTACAATTTTGAGTAAAAATTTAAAACCTGTGTCAAAAGACTGTCAAACAATTCATAAGACTATCTTGGAAAATACTCAGGTACGTTAATATAATGTTCAGACATTATTGATGTATATAATAAATGCCCTTCATCCAAAGGACAGAAAGAATGTTTACCACTTAAGGGTAAAGACAAACAACCTAAATGAAAACCCAGCACATCTGTAATCCTAAAACTTGGGAAGCAGGAAGATTGGAAGGTCAAGGTCATCTTTGGCTACACAGCCTAAGTTTGAGGTCATCTTGATATACCCAAGATCCTGTTGCAAAAAGCAAACAAATAGGCACAGAGCATAAGCAAACATTTTTCCAAAGATTTATAAGTGACTAGAAAAACACAAAATGTTCAAGCTCCCACCACCCAACAGGAACCACAAATCAAACCAGTGTGCTGCATACACCGCCCATTGGTTTCTCTAATTGGAAAGACAGATATTGGGGGAGAGTTGGAAGAACAGGGACATGGAACTATGCCCAATGCTGGTGGGGCAGAAAGGGGTGGTGATTTGGGAACAATCATCACTGTTCACTACATAATCCAGCACCTCAACTCCTAGAGACACACCCCAAAGAAGCACAGCTACCTTCACATAAGATGTGCTACAAATGTTCACAGCAGCATTACTCATCAAAGCTCAAAGAACTGCTGCCCCCTGCTGAGGAATGGACGGGTGACATGTGCCATTAAATGGTCCACACTGTGGAATACAGTTCTATCATAAAGTGTAAAAAGCAACACAAATGAACCTTGAGAACCTAGGTCAGGTTGTATGGTGTCATTTATCTAAAAAAGGCACATCTATGGAGACAGTGAATATACTAGAAACAACTGAGTGCTTCCATTGCGCATCCGTTACATGTCTATCAGTATAGTGTTTTAAGCACCATTCTGGACATCTGTCACAGGTCACACTGAAGGGAGATTACTGGTCCCGACACTTTGGTACAACAAGGTAAATAACCTTCAGGATTTCCTACCGACCTTCCTTATCCCAAGGAGACAAGGATCCACGGTTAATGGAACCTCTCACAAGCAGAACTGGGGTCAGTGCTGGCCACTCTCATCTAATAGTTGAAGTTCTTGGACCCCAAGGGAAAGAATTCCCGAGGAGCTCTTCCTCCGCCAGCATCCACCAGTGGACAGTTTCCCTTATGTACAGGCCATGACCTAGAGAACATATGACAAGGCCACATGACCTGTTATGCTCCCACAGGTTACTGAGGATTGGCCATGCAGAGAACAGACAGGCAGGGACCACCCTTGGTCCAGCACTCCAAGCCCACACAGCCTAGAGACTCTACACTCAATATCTAATCTGTGTAATTTACAAGAAAGGCATGACCATCTACCTGCCCTCGGGTGGCAGGGTGTCCTGACATCACTTTGTCAGTAGCTTATACAGAGAGCTCTAGAAAGCTGACAAGGAGAAAGCCCTCAACAATGTGACGTCATTTTGGAGCTTGGGTGTCGGATGTAATGCTTGTGGCACAAGAGCTGGACAGCTTCTCCAGGGAGAAGGCTGTGTATAGCTTGTCACAGGCTGCTCACTCTGTGCAGATATTCCCAAATTTCTGTCTCTTAGCATCCTAGCCAAACTTGCTGAGCATGCACTCTGGAGCCCAGTCTTCACCCAAACCCAAGCCACATGTTGAGAGCCCAGGCCCTGGGTTAGCAGGAGCAGGAGCAGTAGTGTTGTACCCCAAGAGTGGCTCCCACCATCTCCTGTGGATAATGTCACCATGACAGGGCATCCTCACTAGCACTCAGCACCAAGCCCACTTTTTAAGAGTTCATACTGCCGGCTAGAGCTTGGTTCTCACAAGCAGGCTGAGATCAAGGGCTCCTTCCTCCTGGGACACAGTCCTGACAACTGGGGCCAAGAGCTGCTAGACTCTGTTGGCACCCGCTGGGCTATGTTGGCTCTGCTGGCAGAGCTCCCAGCAGGGGGCACCATGTGTTCATGCTGCGCCCAGATGAAGCTGTGCAAAAAAGAGCCAGTCTCCAACAGAGCCACGGATGCCAGGCTTTCTAGGCCAGAGCCCAAATCCAGCCCTCCAGACACTACCCAGGTGGCCCTGATCCTCTCCACAGCTGGCCGAGACCTGGCACAGCAGCTTCCTCCAAGATGACAGGACACACCTGTGATAGTGCCCTTATCCAGATAGCATCCCAGGGTGCCAGAACAGCCACACAATGCCACCATTTATGCTTGAACCACAGACATATCCCAACACAACTGAGGGGAGCTGCACTGTAATGCACTGGTGTTCACACCGAGCACCACACTACTGGACACACTAGCATGCCCAGGGCCAGCAGCACCAGTGTGGACAATCTTAGTGTAGACGAGGTTTCTCCACTAAGAGCCAGTGACATTCTTCTGTGGGGCACATCATTGTGGAGAGGCGAGCCATCAGTCTAAGAGTCTAGTTCAGTGTGGCTTTTGCCGTCCTGAATACTCACAAGACCCTTTTCCGGTGTTCAGGGACCACTTCTGGGATCATAAAAGCCCCAGGGCACTGTCTCTTGGAGCCCTATGGGCCTGAGAAGACATCCCAGCACTGCAGAAACCAGCCCTGAATGTCCCGCAGGACCACGGGAAACCTCCAGGGTACTACACTGCATATTAGAACCTGACAGGCCTCACACAAAAGCTGGTGAATTCTCTACAGCACATGCCCAGAGTGCTTAGGACAAAAATGGAGCCTGGAAAGGTCCTCTGCCCCAAATTTGGGGCTGCACTAATATGGAGGAGACGATGTGAACATCTACCACCCAGGGCTTGACTGTACCTGTCAAAAGGGCATGAGGGAGGAGGGCCAGCAAGGTACCACTGAGTCACAGAACGGTCTTGGGTGGGAAGAACTGGGCCAAGTTATACCATTCAGTTCACTCACCTGAAGTGAAGCTAGCAATACCCACCTCTCAGCAGGAGGTAGGAAGTTTGCTAGCCCATGACATTTCTTTTCACCAAAGACCAGCTCTATGCAACCATCATTTTGCATACTCCACTGCCCTAAAGACCACTGGGAAGGCCCTCCTCATCAGAACAACACAGAGACACAACCTTGCTTCTTTCCCCATGTGACTCATGGTGCTGTAGATATACTGAGCCCAAGGAGGAAACTCACTCAGAAGGAAGCTGGGAAGCCTTGGGGCAGGCGGGGGGGGGGGGGGGGCGGGCCTACCTGATGACACAGTTGCCTCGGTTGGATGCAAAGATGACAATGGGGGCGATGGAGGACTCCAGGGCTCGGTGCAGGTAGGTGAAGCACTCGATATCCAGCATGTGGACCTCATCCACGAACAGCACCCCAGGAACCAGTTCTGCAACGCCCTGGTCAATGTATTTGTTCACCACCTTGTTGATCTCCCCTCGCAGTTTATCTAGATGTAGGATGGCAGGGTCAGCTCCAGCAAACAGCTCCCGCTCTGAGCTGACTTCCACCCAAAGCCACCCTTCTAACCTTTCCCTGGCTGTGGGGGCATAGCAGGCCCTGGCCTGACTCCAACTTCAGTTATGTCATCTGAAACTGGAACAAATATACCTAAAGGCCACAGAACTGGCAGATTTTCCTAAAGTTGTTTGGCTAACCCCAAGCGGGTTGTGCACAGGAAGACCATCGCCTCCTCACCCTTCTCATCCTGCTCAGCCTCTCAACCTCCCACCAGATCTCAGGGAGCTAAGGATGACAGGAGTTTTCATATGCAAATTTTCCTGTTTTGTGTTCTGTAAATGACCCAGTCTTGTGGCCCTGTATGACAATGCTTAAGTTAATTAGCCTTCAACATGTGTTAGCTCAGTCCTCTCCAGACTGGAAGATGGTTTCAAGCCCTAGAAGATGAGGTAACCCAGAGTCCTATGAGCCAGCACAAGTCACAGCCCAGTCTTGACTAGCACCTGTAGATCTGGTCACAAACAGAATCAGAAGCTCTGCTGGAGTTGCTGCCTCTTCCACCAAATCCACCAGCAAGGACTGCTTGAGAATAAAGAGCAAACTCAGGGCAAAAGACAGTAGCTGCTGCTGGGTGCGCCATACACACCTGTAACCCCAGCACTGGGAAGGCGGAGGAGTTCAAGGCTATCTCGGACTATACAGTGAAACACAGTCTCATCAGCCACACAAAGCCAAGCAAAAACCCAGACACAGCAGCTTTTGGGATCTAGAAGAACCGTCTCAAGCTGAGACCTCCTAGATCACAGAGACTTCAGTGTTTCACTCACATTTTAAGGTAACAAACTATAGTTCATTAGGGAAAAGACACAAGATGGGAAGAAAAGGGTAGAAACGCCACACAGGAGCACAGCACAGGGTAGGGGAAGAAGGCAGCACTACCCACCACCATGGCAACAGAGTTTGCTCCACTTCTCAACCTCCCTAGGACCTCAAAGGGGCCAGAAACTCTAAGAGCACAGGGCCAGAGAGCATACTACTGGCTGTCTAAACAGACCATGGACCACGGGTTAAGCTGTGATCTTAGAGGAGGGAAGACACCATTTCCACACATACTTTGCTTAGAGCCCCACAGTGTGGAACCCAGGGCCCTGACCCTGCTGCAAGCTCTGGACTGGCAGATCACCAGCTCTTACCTGTGATCTCTGTCTTCTTTGGCTTCATCAACTGGCCCATCATAGATAGGATATCTTGCCCGCCCTGGGAAAAAGACTCAGTCAGCCATGCTGTCCAAGGAGGCTGCTAAAACTTAATTCTGCTGCTTTCTGTAGGTCTCCAATGCCAATTCACTTGGAGACATCATGTCCCCTGGAAAGCGTCAATAAGCTTATTTTTCATGTATGTATGTTTTTTGAGACAGAGTTTCTCGGTGTAGCCCTGACCTGGAACTCACTCTATAGACAAGGCTGGACTTGGACTCAGAACCCTGCCTGTCTCTGCCTCCCCAGTACTGGAATTAAGGCTTGTGCCATCGTGCCTGGCTCCCGTGATAAGCTTCTAAAGACAGGGCAACTTTCATAGGCTCTAGACCTGTAGGAATCAAAGTCTTTCCACTGGAAGCACAGTGGGCAGGGTGGCCTCCTCTCCAACCATATCTTTTAAAATTTGTTATTTCTGGATTAGCCACAAAGGCCACAAACTCTCCCTGGACACAAGCTCTTCTGTGACTCAAAGCTTTGGCAGTGTATGGCATCCTCAAGGAAGGCTGTAGGAAGCTGCTCTCTTGATGCTCAGGCTCCTACACAATTGCTGATGTGCTGACGTGACCACACAATCAGCCTAAAGCAAAGGATTCTGAGGTCACTTTGAAGACAGACATCTCCGTCCTGAAGGCACCTGCTGGTCTACGATCAGTGACAACAATCGCTTGGGCAAAGCCTCACGGGATCCAATCTCCACCCTGCTGAAGAGGCAGCCTAGGGAGGATGAAGACAAGTGCACAAGGAACACGCGCACTTTGGTTCTTTGAATCATGTTTCTCAGAAATGTGGTTATAGGATGACAGCCTTTCCTACAGTTATCAGTCAAGGTGTAAGTATCCACTGTTCCTTCAGAGTTGGGTCCAGCTCAGAGCTAAAGGTGGTGGGGGCCTCCTAGGTGGAGAAAAGGTCACACTTGTGCGAGGCTTTAGAACCCTGTAAGGGCTCACAGAGCACTGTGCCCTCCTGTCAGTAACACCAGAGCATCCAGGCGTGAGCCACTGCTGGAGAGAAGCCAAGGAGGAAGCTGGCTGCTCAGGGAGGGAGGCTTGGCTGAGAGAAGAAATAGCCCAGGAAATCATCTGTGACTGGTGCACTAGAATGGGAACAAAGGAGTCCTGCGTAGCTCATGCCCATGTTAATTGCTGAACAGCACAGACAGAAAAGGAGAGCCTGCCTCCAAAGTGGCAGCAAGACCTTGCCAATTCATCCCCAGAGCCTCCAGGCAGAGACAAACGGCAAGTGTGCCGCCCGAGTGTGCTCCCCACAGGGGCACAGCAGTACCTGAGGCCGTGCGTTGGCCACATCCAGGTCATGCAAGGTCACATCCTGTATGATTTCCTTCTTCTTGTGCACATCTCCCTTTGGCAAAGGGACATATTCCTCAGCTTCAAGGTCAAATTCTGTGGCATAGGTGTCACACCTGCCTTGCCTCTGCAGACAGAGAAACATGAGTGTTGAGTGGGTTTTACTGCCCAGTCCTCAAAGGGCAGAGAGCGCAGCGAGAGAAGGGCTTGGTTCCCAACTGCAGCCTAACAACAGCAGACTCCCCGACAGTCTCCCAGTGTGCCCAGCCCCAGTGTGCCCACTACCCTCTGCCAAAAGAAGGAAGCTATCGGCAGGTTGGAGATACTCGATACTTTCTTCAGAGTCCCCCCAACACCCGTAACTGTATGCAATTCTCGATAAAGGGCAAATCCAGTAGATTAACTGGAGACAGAGGGAGCTGCTCAGACTCTTTTGTAGTGGGTGATTTACTGCTTGATATCAAGTATTATGCTCATCCATTAAACAGTGAGCAACACTGTACAGGACACTGGGAATCAGATACGAAAAGAATGCCAGCTAATGCCGCATTCCTTCCCACATGCATATATCTTGGGAAGAAAATACCAGGGAGATAAAGGAAGATTAAATACACTGCACATTTCAATTTGAAAATGACTAAAGTTGTTTTGGTCTCTCACCCTGTACTCCCCCTCTAAACAGGTCTTAGTATTTCTAACAGACTGTCTGTTTTCATCATGAGAAGGTTAAAGAATGAAGATAAAAAGAAAAGAAACTTTATAATACACAGAGGGACAACTCTGCCCTTCCCATGGCATGGCTCCAGGCAGCGTCCACCCGGGTCTTCCAATGACACACAAATCAGACCTAGTGGTTTATCCCAGGAAGGACATTACCTTCACAGCTCCACTGTTTGCTTCAATGTAAATCACATCTCCAGCCTCTACTCGTTCTTTCTGCAAACTTTCAAAAATACTGGGGTCCAGCTGAAAAAAAAAAAAAAAAAAAACAAAACAAGGGTGACTCAGTACTGCAAGGCATATTTGACTTTCTTCTATCACGCTGCAAAGTGCCTCTCTATGCCATATTCAAAGAGACCAGCAAACTGCATAGAGCATCTATCAGTGGGGAGCATGTCAGACTGGGATAAGGGTGAATAGTCCAGGGAGAAGAGGTGGGCAAGTGGGCCCACAAGCCAACCACAGGGTACCAGGACACCTCTCACCTTCCTTCGCTTCAGAGGCCATAAAAGGGGGGGGACCCCCCTTAAGGGTGGCTCTAGTTGACTTTATAGCATAGAACCAACAGCCCTACAGTCCCTCTGTATTCGGCTATCCCGTGTTCCTCCCCTCCCATCAGGTAGCCCTGAACCTTTCTATCACAGAACTTGCCAGTACCTGCTTACCAGTCTGGTGTTCTGCCAGGCTCAGGATTCTAGAGCCTTGTTTCCTCATCTACTAAGCACAACCAAGACACAATCACAGATGCATAGAATTAAAAATGAGACATAAACTAGGACCTTCTGGGTTCTGAGTCAAATGCCAGTGCTCAGGGCCTGCCTGTGGGCATGAGCAGACTGGCAAGGCACAGGCCTGCTGCTTTTCTGGGCTCCCCAGACCCATGCCCTTGGCTGCTGACATTCTAGAACAGCATCTTTTAGATACATCTCTCTACGCTAAACTTCAGAGCTCTTACATACGCATTTGTAGTGGGGAAAACTAGAGCTCTATTCTAAACAAAATTAAAGAATAAAAATCCAGCACTGCATAGAAGCCAAACAGAAAAAATATATACTACATGGCTCCATCTCTGTGAAATGTGCCAACAGGTAGACCCATAGAGACAGAATATAGTTTAGTGGTTGCCCAGGGCTAAGGGTGGGGCTAAGGGACCATCAGTGGCTTGAGGTTTCTTCTGGAATGATGAAAACACTCTTAATTTAGACTGTAGTGATAGCTGTGTGACTGTGTACTAAAATCCCTTCAGAAGCATACTTAAAAGCAATGAACTCTATTTTAAATTTTACATCAATGGAGCCCCAGGACAGTTAGCACCTCAGCTGCAAAGCTATGGCTCTACCTTGGTGCTGGGTAGAGAGAGGTTGCAAGCTGGGCACTGCTGTAGCAGGACAATGAGTGCCAAGTGCATAAGGCAGGCCTGGTGGAAGACTAATTGGGTACCCCTTGCTCAAACTCAGACATACCCTTTACAATAGACCACCCACCAAGTTTCAGGTTCTTCTGGCCAATTTCTACATCTACTACAAGTATCTAGAAGTAGGTGCATTTAGAACTCCCCCGACCCCTTATCTTCCTCAAAGAAACCGTCAGGGTAGCCTTATGGACAAGTCAAATTTAAGTTGCAGGTCTTTTAATATAAGATACACTTAAGAATACAGGGTGTGTGTGTGTGGCCCTCCTCTCAAGGGTTTTTATACTGGTTAATTCCGCAAATGAACTGGCTCAAGTTGTGGTGACTGAAAAGGAACTGCCTCCCACTGGGAAACCTCATGAGCACAGAATGAAGCCTGAGCACTAGGTTCAACAGAGAGATCTGCCGAGGCGAGCTCGTGGGATGAAGAACCCTGTTAGGAAGAAGAGAAATGGCTCTTTGAAGAAGTGACATTTTTATGCTCTCCATAAAACAGTGACCAAGAAACAACCTCACAGAATCACAGAAACAGAAAAATCAGAGTGAAGGCAGAAATTACGCAGTTGATCCAGCAGCTCGGATGAGAAGCTGGGTCCTGAGAGCTCAAATGACGCCTGTGCTTTGTGCAGCAAGCTGCAAGGCAGGCAGCACACTGCTGCGGAGAGAAGAGCCAGCCTGCTGCACACCCTGGGTGGGCTGACGCAGGCTGTCTGGCCCTCTGAGCAACTGCCCGTTCACCTCCAAGAGAGGGAGCTTTGGCACATGTTCACACACATGAACTAACAGTATATGACGCATACGTTGAAGCTGTCAGTGGTAACAACCAAACACACACATAAGGAGGATGTGATGACATTGTGTCAGTACTTACTGCAGAGCTGTGACAGACATGAATATCCAACCTCTCACTGTGGAGCTAACACTACAACTTTCATCCCTAGGACTATGTGAGATAAGCAATTAGCACTCCTAGTTAACACAGAGCAGCATAAATGAAACCAGGCTAAGAGTTAAAGCTAAAGATCCCCTTTGACTTTAAAGTCTATGCTCTGATCCTAAGCATCCTGGCCTATGTCCTAAAGGATGATAGGATAGTTCTCAAGGGTCAGACACGAAGTTCCACTCAGTATATTGAAGGCCTCAATCTTTAACTCATGGAAGCCTATCAGGAGCCGCTGCCAGGATCCTGTGCCCACTGAGCTGAATGCTCTACAATTCAGACAGATACCTCTAGGCTCTGCTTTCTGTGTGCATCAGACAGCTAGGGCCTTCCACAGGGAATATCATATGGACTATGGGATGGCAGAGGCAGGCTCCTCACTCACCCACCAGCTCATTCTAATGTACATGTGTGGCTTTCTAGGAGGAAGGGAAGTAGCGGCTACAGCCACTGAGTCTTCAAGGGCCTGTACCATGTCCTGCTCCATCACTTAACACTTTGAAGATGGCCTGTGCAGCTCCACAGCCACAGTGCACAGAGCCCAGCACACCTTCTCCAAGAGCCCCACAGCACTGGGAAGTTAAGGTAAGAGCCCACATACTAACCTTCAGCTGTTTGGTTCCTTTGGCAGTCTTGAGCCCTATGATCACATGGCTGATAGTTTTGCCATACCCACCCATGGGGTTTTCAGTCTCACAGGGAGTGAGCTCGGTCACCTCCCCTTCATAAACCTCCTTGGTCTCCTTTATCCGCAGCCCTGGAATAGATGGCAAATGGGCCATGAGACATAGAACCATTTCTCAGATGCCATGTTTTTCTCACACACCTAAACCCCAAAATTAGCCACGAACATCCATCACAAACCAACTTCAATAATGTAAGTGGAAGGATGTCACTGTAGATAGAAAAGCAGTAGAAACACAAATGAGAACTGGAGGTGCTGTGGGGTGTAGAAGAGAGATCTGACTGCTCAACCTTAATTTATTTTTGTTTTATTTTAATTATGTGTGTGCATGATTGCTTGTGTGAGGATGTGTTCATGTGAGTGCAGGTACCTGCACAGGTTAGAAGAGGGCACTGGACACTGGAATTGGGTTTATAGGCTATTCTGAGCTACCCTGCATGACTGCAGGGAACAGAACTCAGGTCTTCTGCAAGGACAGCACATAACTGAGCCATTCCCCTGGTCCTTGATTTCAACTTAAAAAATTTTTTTAAATTCTTTCTGTGTGTGTGTGTGTGCATGCATGTGTGTAAGTACAGAAGTTAATGTGTGGAGATCAGAGGACAAGTGGTCAGTCAATTCTTCCTTTCTACCGTGTGGATTCTGAGAGTTGAATGAAGGTAATTAGGCATCAACCTTTAACTTGAACTATCCTACCCACCCTTGATTGTTGGATCCCTGGAACTCAAACGGTGAAAGAGAAGGATCAGTTTCTACTTCTGATATCCACAAATCTGCCATGTGTGTGTACATGCACACTCAAGCCTATACATGCACAGGCAGGCTAGTGCTTGCTCATGTGTGCGCGAACTCACACATGCGCGCGCACAAACACTAAAATGATAAACAAATTTAAACAGATCTGCAATTTGCTTCAAAATAATATTACTGGGGATTGTTAAAGCCTTTATGCCAATCCAACTATGAGCTGAAGCTGGTGACAGAATACTTGTTGACTTTTGTACACTGTTCACGGTGAATTAAAAAGAAAAACAAACACTACTCCCCAAGCTCCACCCAGAACGCTAACAGAAACGCATGTCATTCCAAGAATACAGTTCTGAAAAGCTACATTAAGATCTGTGTTCTGCTGGTGGGACTGTAAATAGCATGGCACGATCTGCTACAGCCTACCACCCTTAGCCACATGGTCAGAAGCACGGCACAGGCACAACTAAGTGTCGCAGGCAACAATGATCAGCACAGCATCACTTCCAGCTGCCAGTCCACCAACAGCGGAAGAGAAAATGAAGTTATGGCGCGCTCAGGGACTGCGCACTACCTAGCAGTGGAAAGGTTACGGTTACACGCAACAGTGAAGATGACTCTTACACAGGGAACACTGGGAAAGGCACCATCAGGGCAGAAGAAAATAAATGTGAAGTTCAAAAGCAGGCATGAGTTCTCTACAGGGAGAAATCAAGACCACCCCTTCTGTGGAAAGGATGGTGACAAGGAGAAGACACGAAGGGCAGTGTGAGCTTCTGGCAGCAGCATGGTTTTTACAATAGCTGGTCTCAAGAGTCTTGAGAACATGGTTGTTTTGTGTATTTTTTCCGCACATTGGCACAAAATAACAAAATCAATTTAAGAGGTAAAGTGTGAGTGAGCACGGCTGTGGGACCTGTGAGAGAAGAGTGCAGACACTGCTGAGGACATTGCTCTGCCCTCTGAGGGCTCTGAGGACACTGCTCTGCCCTCTGAGGGCTCTGAGGACACTGCTCTGCCCTCTGAGGGCTCTGAGGACATTGCTCTGCCCCTGAGGGCTCTGAGGACACTGCTCTGCCCCTGAGGGCTCTGAGGACACTGCTCTGCCCCTGAGGGCTCTGCGGTCATGGTTCTCACCTCCAGACCCACTTTAGGGGCACCACCATCCCTCAGCCCATCTGTGCCCACACCACCTTCTCCTAATGTCAAGCAGCAGCAGTCCAGCTCTGCAGAAGATCTTCAAGTTAGGC
>CM053761.1:51396293-51437333 GCA_028658305.1 Pachyuromys duprasi
AGGACACTGCTCTGCCCCTGAGGGCTCTGCGGTCATGGTTCTCACCTCCAGACCCACTTTAGGGGCACCACCATCCCTCAGCCCATCTGTGCCCACACCACCTTCTCCTAATGTCAAGCAGCAGCAGTCCAGCTCTGCAGAAGATCTTCAAGTTAGGCTCAGCAGAGCGCTAAGGCAGATAGTAAACAATGCCGCTTCTTACAGCAGTGGGCATGATGGCTGCTCCTGATCACAGGGTGCCAATCCCCAGCACTCAGCTACCTGCTCTGATATGGAAATGTCACACTGGGAGGGTGTGACTGCTTTCTATCACCTCCCCATCTCAAATGTGGCCATTACCTTATCATGGGCTTGGTGCCAGCTTTCTCCCAGACACCTAATCAGGACAGACACCCCAATAGTCCAGTTGAGGAGAGCATTGCTCTCCCACCATCCACCTGATAGCTTACAAATGGAGGCTTTGGAACAGCCCCAAGCAAGGGGGCACACTGGCCCCCCTTAACCAAATTTCTAACTCCTGAGTATTGAGAATAGAATGCTTCAAACAGAATTCATCAGAGGGTTGTGACAACCCAGAAGCTGTCCTTTTGAGTGAGCTTACAACAAACCTTACACATCCCCTGAGAGCAGTTCCCTTGACTGCAACCCAAAATTCCTGCAGGAGGGGCAGAGGTTGCCCATCGCTCACTGGTGCCTCTATTTGTTAGCCGCCGCTCCGTGCTGACAAGCAGGCAGGGGTGTGGGTGACAGACAATGAGACCTGCTGTTTGCTAGGAGAAAGGCCGAGTGGTGCTATCTCTGGCAGAAATGACACAAATGACGGGTTTCATCTGCTGGCTCAGGTTTCTGAACCCATGACAGGGACCTTCATCACATCAAGGAAATAGCACAGACTCCTGGCTTTTCATTTCTGGTCAGTTTACAGTCTCCTCCCCACCCCCTCTGCCAACCTTGCCAGAATTCAAAGGCACAGGGCAGGGAGATGAGCAGGCTTCCTTTCTGAAGACAGTCGGTGGCTTGCCCTTTTATTCTGTTCAAGGATGGAGGAACTTCTCTTCACCTTGCTCCCATCAACAGATGGCAACCCCTCCCCCATCAGAAACTGCAAACCACAGCCAGGTGTTAAAGTAATCCATCTATATTTTTCGTGGTTCAAAGCAGTAAAGTTATCCAAATGCACACACCTACCTGAGGCTCAGGATTTTTGTCTTCCAAACTTTGTCAATGTCACTAAAAATTTTTAAAATAAAATGTTTACATTTAAAACTATTTACATATTTAAAACAAATGTAATAACTTGCTACTTAAATAATATGTTAAAGAAAACCATCGGTAGCTGGGTGTATGGAAGGCCTGCAATCCCAGCACTAGGAAAGCTGAATGAAGCAGGAGGATTGAGGTCAAGACCAGGAAGGCTACAAAGTGAAGCTCAGGCTCAAAAGCCAATAGAAACAGAAGGAAGGAAGGAAAAAGGAAGAGATATGGAAGTACATCACAGAAGAAAGAAAACAATTGGCATACCTTTTAAAAGAATACAGTGTGACTGCTGAGGGTGTCTGCAGCCAGAGATGCTTGCCAGGCTGTGGCAAGAAAGGACCCCTCTAGCCCAGCAACTGAGGCAAAATGGCCACACAGTGAGATCTTATCCTAAATATTAATGGGAATGAGGAAGGAAGATGGGTAAAGGGCACAAAGAAGGGAAGGAAAACACAAAAAAAAAAGAACAAAAACTAAGTGGGGTGTGGTGTCACACGCCTTTAATCCCAGCACTCAGGGAGGCAGAGGCTGGTGGATCTCTGTGAGTTTGAGACCAGCCTGGTCTACAAAGTGAGTTACAGAACAGCCAAGGCTACACAGAGGAACCCTGTCTCAACAAAACAAGAACAAAAACTAGTTCTCAGGAAGATTTCTAGTTCGGGAGAGCCCATGAGCCACCTCTGGTGCTGTTCCACACAATCATGAAGTCCAAGGACACACTTCATCCAAGGGCTGAAACCAACAAACATGCAACGCGAGTCAGCGCAGCACACAGCATGGCTCTACCTGGACAAAAAGCAAAGCTCGAATGCAAGAGACAGGCCAGGTGTGCCCATCAACAAATGATACAGTTTCAGCTGTCATTCACCAAGGCTTCACCTAGCAGGGGCAGATAGGAGACCAGGGGATGCTGGGACATGCAGGTGGCGACTGTGCTCTGAGTTGAGGGGCAACTGCATGAGCTTCACTTCACAACTCACCCGGTTTTCACTGTGCTGCTTAAAGAGGACAGCAGCATATTCCCAGTAAGAAACGTTCCGTAGGTTTTTGAAAGGTTTATTTACGTAGCTGTGTGTCTAATCACAAAGTGCAGATTTGAAGGCAGTGGATGCCCCAGAACTGGAGTGACATGTGGATATGGCTGAGTGCTAGGGACCAAACTCCAGTCCTCTACAAGAACAGCAAGGGTTCCTAACCACTGAGCTGCCTCTGCAGCCCCTATTTTGTAGTTTTAAAAACTGTAAACCAGTGTCTCTGGCTTAAAGTGGGAGTCACCCAGGGCCTGGGGTGTAGCCTCATGAGTTCCATCCTAGTACCCTTCAAAAGACCTAAAAATGAACAGTCTCCTAGTGCAAGTAGGGACATGGCAAGATGAGGCAGCATGACACAACTTTTGTTAAAGCTCTGATCTTCCTCAAGGTCACCTGCTTCTCTCACAAACCAGGAAACTTCAGGGAACATCCACCACATGCCAGACTGGGGGCCAGAAAGACCTCTTCCTGTATCCCCAGCAGCCTAGAAATACTTCCATGCTCCTTCTCATACTTCTCATCTCAAATTCAAACAGAGCAGAACTTGGAGTCATCACATGCCCCCTTCCCTGAACCCACAATGACCCTTCTATAAACCCTAACAACTGTACGGTATACTCCTCCTGAATCAACCACCCCTCCTACACCTGGTCCGCTCGGGGTCCGCTGGATCCCCTCTTCCAGGCCCCAATGCAGGAGAACTGCAGAGCTGGACTAGAGTCTACAGGCATCTTATACTTAACTGCTTTGGCTTATACTCAGGGGAAAGTCCTGACCCTGGCCAACAGCAGCAGACTATTTCAACCTCTGCTTTCCTACCTACCTCTAGTGGTCCAGTAATTTCCTTAATACTTCTTTCACGAAAAAAAAATGAAATAAAAATATTAAAATAAGAGATTACTTTTGGGGGGGCTGATGAGATGGCTCTACAGGTAAAGGGGATTTGTGTGCTAGCAGCAACCTGAATTCAATCCTAGGGAGCCATGTAAAGGTAAAGTGAAAACCGACTCCATAAAGGTGTTCTGATGTCCACCTGCACGCCATAGCATGTGTCACTACACATGCATCATGTGCCTCCCCATGAAAATATTAGATACAATCTTTTCAAAGAAAAAAGTACTTTTAGCCAGTACCTTTAATCCCAGCACTCAGGAGGCAGAGGCAGGCAGATCTCTGAGTTCCAGGCCAGCCTGGTCTACTACCAAAACAAGTTTCAAGACAGCCAAGGCTACACAAAGAAAAATTAAAACAGACTTTCTGGAGCCTGGGAGGTGGCTCAGTGTACTTCCTGTGCCACCACAAAGACCTGAGTCTGGACTCCAGCACCCATGTTAAAAAGCTAGTCGAGCGCCTGAAATCCCAGCACTGAGGGAGCGGGGCAGAGACATAAGCTCCCAGAGGCTTCCGCACACACACTTGCACACACCTCACACAGAGTCTGGCAGCCTGGTACTGGTGTCTGTCCACAACCCTCTTTCAGCAGGTGTGCCAAGAGGGGTGTAGATGTTTCACAGACACCTGAACACTCTCTGAGCAGCCTATTTTGGAACAGCAAAACCTGAAAATCAATCTAAATGTCCACCTTCACAAATGGGGTACCCACGCAGAGTCCATGTTTACATAGCAACTTGTAGGAACTGAGTACATACCTAGCACTAGACCAACAGAAATAGGGCTTAAATATCACTCTGGAAGTCCTACGGCTGAGAGCTCAGGAGAGGCCATTCTCTCCCACTGTCAGTCTCTTCCAAGCCTGGGCTGCAGAAGGCAGGCAGACCTGAGCTCCAACTAGCTCTTCCACTTACCAGTCATGGCACTTAGCCAAGTTACTTAACTTTCTTAGACAGTTTCTCCAAATGCCAAATGCAGACAGAGAAGCCGGGTGAATGGCTGGGCACATGAGAGACACTGTGGTGGCAGCATAGGCCCTAAGATGCTGGAATCACAAGTCTCAAAGCTTGGCTAGTCCCCAGTGCCCTTGCTGCGACAGGCCACAACTTCTTTGGCCTACCACTGAGGACGGACACTATGGCAGCTCAGTACACAATGGGTGGTTTGAGTCCAAACCAATTCAATGGACCCGGCAGTGGCGGCACACACCCTTAATCCCAGCACTAGAAAGGCAAATGGACTTCTTATTTCAATTGGTCTACAGAGAAATTTCCAGGACAGCCAGGGCTACGGAGAGAAGTAAGCAAGTGAACAAACAAATCCCTATTCAATGGATAGTCACCCAGGAAAGCAAGACACAGGCACTAAGAAAATCTGATGCACAAGTGTGCATATGTTCAAAACTATTTCTTTAGCCAGTGTGGTAGCACATCACAGCCCTTGGGGCGGCAGAGGTGGATGGATCTCTGTGAGTTTGGGGCCAGCCTAGTCTACATAGCAAGTTCCAGGCTAACCACGATCACATAACGAGATCCTGTCTTAAAAATCAGTGTATAGCCACAACTTCCCTGAAGAGGTTTGTGTTGAGATCAAACCTGGAGCTTTGCATATGAACCCACATGCTCTACCTCTAAGCTATCCTCTGATCCTGACTTACACCTATTTTCACCACATGAGGAGCCCTAGTGCCATAACTGGGGTCCACATGTGCTCCACTGCTGAAGCACTTTGGTCCAACACTGGTGTTTTGTCATTTACTTGCAAACATAATGGCAATGTGCTAAAAGAGAAACAGCTACAAATGCTATCCCATGGCATCTTAACAGCCAAGAGGCCTCAAGGCTCCTGGAGATGAAGGCTGCTTTCCTACACTCACCACCTACGGACGGCCGCCCTCCCGATACTTACCAATGGCCCTGCGGAAGTTCTCCATTAGCACCTCTGTCTTCTTGATCTCAGTTGAGTACACTTCACTGCCCACCATCGGGCAGAAAGGGACTTTACTGCCCAGCTCTTGAGCAATAGCCAGAGCCAAGGCTGTCTGCAGAAGACAAGAAGGGGAAGATGTTTGCTTTAGAGTGAGAAACGGTCATTCAGAGGTGCAGGTTACTAAGACAGCATCTGCTGGAACAGTACCGTCACACCCTCTATGCTCACAGGCAAGTTTTACAGTGTCTGCGGGTTGCTGTGCACACTCTCCACCTATCACACGCAGCCTTGGTCACCATTGTACTTACAAGGTATTCCCCAGTAAAAAGCCTGATAGCAAGTGCTTCACATATGAGCCGATGCCACTGTCTTCTCCACTCTACCAAGTAAGGGCAAAGATGGGCTAAACACACAGCCCAGATGACACAACCTAGAAATGGGTACATCTGAACTGGCAGTGGCATCTCAGAACAGGTTCTCACCAGAAATAGCACCCTCTTCCTGACTAACATCTCAACCTCAAACAGGATCCAGCCTGTTTGCTCAGGCCACTATGAAGCCCAAGACACTGTTTTCTGTTTGTACCAAAAACAAAACTACCACAAGCACCAACCTACAGGCCAGCAGAAAACAGCACTGAAGGAAGGTATCACTCAATGTCCACTTTATGTTAAGTTAATGTGAATGTTTCAAGAAAATGAAATGTTAGGCGAACATTTGTGACTTGAGTTGATCCTAACAAGTTACATTAGCATGCTCTGGGGAGCAGAAACAGATGCTGATAAGCCAGCTACAGTGGATAGAGGTGAAGCAAGGCCAGACGCAGCTGAGATTTGGGCAAATATCAAGTATGAAAGGCAAATGGCCCAGAGTGACTGAGAGCATGGATGCCAGAGCTTTACAGCTGCCAGCTGAACACAGAGGGCTCCCAGCCGGCATTCATAAATGACTGCCAATGGTGCTTCTTATTCCTTTCAGTCTCCTTCGGTGAGAGTTTCAGGACAGTAGACTCTGGCAGCATATAGTATTAGCATATACATTAAATTAGCATATAGTAAAGTGCGTAAAGAAGTAGCGCATCAGATACTGGACGGTAGTGCTAACTCTGTAGCCATTCTGGGTAACCTCAGCACTGGGCAAATTTGGTGACCTAGTCAGTCAAATCAAAGATTAAAGTACCAGGCTAGATCACAGGTAGCACACAACTTGCCCACAAGCTGGTTCTACGTGCTTCCTGTCATCCCGCAACAGCAGGTCCTGCTCTGCACTGCAGGCCCCTCAGCCCCAGGGCATCCAGTGACACATCTGCCAAGCACACTGAGTTTGTGAGCCCAGAGTAGACAACAGTAACACTGATATCATAGGAGCCAGGGGAAGATGTCTGGACTGTGGCAGTGCACAAAAAGAGGAATGCATTCTGCATTGGGACAGCCAGTGGGAACCAAAAGCCAGCTGTGTCCCTTCTTTCCTAATTCTGCTTCCTAGGCACTCTGCTGTCTCCTCTAAGTAGCTCCACAGATCTCAGTTCTCCATGCTTGGCTTCAGATGTCCAAGAGTGCCTTCACGCACTTCACAGGCCCCTTTCCTCCCAGCCTAACTCACAAGTGGCCAACTGTACGCTTGATTGGACAGGCAATGCTTGAGGGGAGTGCTTTATACTTTCCAGTTTCCCCCGGGTGAAGGGTCCTAAAAAGACAGCACAAACTTGCCTGCCTAGCCCTCCTATATACCACTATAAATATCTCACAGACGCTGCTTCTCTGCGCTACCTACAAGGTAGCTGCCATCTCTTTTTGCGCTGCCCTCCATCTTCTGGTGAAGACCAAGAGTGTCAAAGAGAGGACCAAGAAGTTCCTCAGGCACCAGTCAGACCATACATCAAAGCTAAGTGAAACTGGTGGAAACCCAGAGGTATTGACAACAGGGTGCGGAGAAGATTCAAGGGCCAAAACCAAGCACACGGGGCCCCGCAGCTTCCAGAAGTTTCTGGTCCACAGTGTCAAGGAGCTGGAGGTGCTGCTGATGGGCAACAAACCTTACTGTACTGAGACTGCTCACAAGGTTTCCTCCAAGAACTTAAGAAAGGCCATGTGGAAAGAGCAGCACAGCTGGCCATCATCAGCGTCACCAATCCCAACGGCAGGCTACTCAGTGAGAAAAAAGGAGTAGATGGCTTGTGTGCATGTTTTATTTTGTATTTAAATAAAACCACAAAACCTGCCTAAATGAATAAATAAATAAATCTCACAGATCTCTAATAAGCTATCAACTTCATGGTCTACCTTGTATTTGCCTTTTCTGGTTTAGAGTTTTGTTTTGTTGTTTAAGGTTTATTTATTTTTTAAAGAGTTATTAATTTACTTACTATGTATACAGTGTTCTGCTTGCATGTATACCTGAACGCCAGAAGAGGGCACCAGATCTCGTTATAGATAATTATAAGCCACCACGTGGTTGCTGGGAATTGAACTCAGGACCTTTGGAAGAGCATGCACCTCTCCAGGCCCTGTTTAAGGTTTATTTGTTTTGTTGACAGGTAGAGTATGGTAGCAAATTACCATATAGCTGCCCAACACTCCCTACACAGTTCAGGTTGGCTGGTACTCCTGCCTCACTGCCTGAGTGCCTGAACTGCAGGCATGGACCTTCATGCCCAGTCCTAGTATGTATTTATGGATTAAGAAACTGAAACACAGAGGTTACTCAAGACCAAACAGCACTGCCAGGCTACAAGCACTACACACAGCTCCTATTTTCCCTTGTGTGTGAATTCTTCACATTTCCTGGGAGGAAACTGGCCCAGTATCACACAAGAATGAAGGACTGAGAGGAACATGAGACCAACACCAAAAAAAAAAAAAAAAAAAAAAAAAAAAAAAAGCCCAAAGGTCCACAAAGCACCTAGACATGCAAGAGCCAGGGACCACTTCTGTCGTGCAGAAGTTTGCAGAGTCTGTAACTACTGACAACACACAGCATTAAAACAAAAACCTCTGAATAGAAACAGGACCACAGAAAGGAAGAAAAGTTGAGCCACCAGGGAATCTGCCTGAGGTACTAAGCATGAAACCATTGGTGCTGTCCTAGCTGCAAGGGAGGAAAAGTCCCCTGGCATACTCAAAAAACTACTGCACTGGACCCAATGAGTGCTGGGACCCAAACTCAGTTCTCTGGAAGGCCAGCAAGTGTCCTAAATCAATGAGTCATCTCTCCAGGCCTCCACCCTAAGTTCTGAAATAGGATCTCTCACTGATTCAACCAGACTGGCTGGTCCTCTTGTCCCTGCCTCCTCAGCACTGGAATTTGAGGTAAGCCCTACCACTAAGACCCTCACGCTTGTGTGATAAGCATGTTTTCTACAGAGCCATCCCCTCAGCTGTTTACCTGTCATTTTCATTTCATTTAGAAATCAAAGGAAAAGACAAAAATCAACTCTGTCACCTACTCCTACTCCTACTGAGCACTGAGGCGCACACCTGTAATCCTGGCTTATACCTGAAGAGGCTAAGACAAGAGAACAGAAAATGAAGGCCAGCTTGGGCAACACAGAAGTTTCTGACCACCCAGGGCAAGTCAGTAAGTCCTGTTCTCAAAAGGATAGCTCAACAGTAGAGCAACTGCTAATGAGTGCAAAGTCCTGGGCTCAGCCCACTGCACCACAAAAGCAAAGCACAAGAGTCAAGTGATGTGAACATAAAATTCACCACAGCAGGAAACAGGGTTCCTCACACCTTCCTTGAAACTCCTCGAACTCCTGGACCATTCTCTTCCTAATTTTGCTCCTGATCTTTTTCAGTTAATTATTTTTAATTTAGAAAAACTGAAAGAAACTTTAACAAACTGCACATTAGCTAATGCTGCAGAAGGAGTTAAATTAGAGGTAAGATGAAGAAACTGGTATACAGCAGGGTGCCTCACTGTCAAATGGTTCAGAGGTAAAGAAACAGCAAATGTCAAAAAATATAATCATCTAGCCAGGTATAAGGCACAGACAAGCCCACCATACTATTCAGTTAGTACTACTCCATGCACTTCTTAACTTTAGCTCCACTGACCCCGGAGACAGGATGGTTCCTTATCCTGAGGACTGTTACATTCTCTGGAAGTTGTTGAACCTTATGCCTGGCCATTAGCACCTTCAAGTTGTGAGCAAAACAAACAAAAAAACATAACCCCACAAAATTACTTTCAGAGATTGCCAAATGTAGGTTGAAAACCCACATTCCAACTTTGACTTCAACAATGAACATGGGAAAAGGAAAGCGTTGAGGACGTCCAGAACAGATCAGAGACATCATGCTAATGTTTAAGAAGCCCTATTCACGTCAAGACAGAAAACAAAAACCTACCTTGTGATGTGCATAATGAAGCACTAAAGCCAAAAACATCCAGAAAGAAAAATGGAAACACTGGTAATCAGATTTCTACCAGAACAAATAGGAAAGAGATAGCACCAACAGAGTACTGTACCTAGCATGACATCTTTCAACACAAGGACAAGGTCAGGCCTGGCAGTGCATGCCTGTAATCCCAGCTCTCAGAGGATGAGGCAGGAAGATTTCTGACTGACAACAGCAGAGAAATACATATTATCTTCAAGTCTGAGGCCAGCTCCAGCTACATGAGACCTTGTCTCAAACAACCACCCCAAACAAAGACAACAGTCTTTTCCACTAACAAAATTATCAGAGAAACTTCTAGCCAATGTAGTTTAGGAAAACAACTGGTCAGAGGGAAAGGAAAGGGCAAAACATAAGAAGACGTGATAGGCAGATGGTACATGCCATGAACAAGCCGGTACTGCCTGTGTGGAGGCCACTGAGCCCGCACTGTGAAGAGTTCAATCTGTTTACCAACACAGCTCTTCCTTCTGCAGCAAGACGCCTGGGTAAGACACAACCTTGCAGGTGGCACACCTCAGTGCACTCATCAAGCAGGTGGTTAATATCTGTGTTTAGGGCTAGCCTGGTCTATATACTGAGTGCTAAGACAGGCAGGGCTACACAGTGAAACTCAGTCTCAAAACAAACAAGCACACATCTATTCAATAGTTACGATTTTACAGTAAGAATTAGTTATTTTCTCACTACTGATTTAAGAACTGTCAGGAGGCTTAGGGTGTGGGAAGGATGCAGGAGCCTATTTAACACATACAAGCCCAAGTGTCTGCTCTCTGTGGTCCCTATGAAGAACAACCGAGGCTCAGCTAGGAACTCTGGTGACGTTCACGTAGCCCACCAGCCAGGTATGGCAACGTTCACCTATCACCCCAGCACTTGAAGTAAGGGCAGAGGAGCAACAGTCCAAGGCTAGTCTTGGCTACATAGCAAGTTTGAGGTGTTGTGTTTCTTTTAAATTATTAGATATTTATTTTACGTATGAGCGCTCTGTTTTCATGCACACCTGAAGAGAGAATCAGATCGTATTATAGATAGATAGTTGTGAGCCAACATATGGTTGCTGGGAATTGAACTCAGGACTTCTAGAAGAGCAGCCAGTGCTCTTAATCACTGAGCCATTTCTCCAGCAGTAGTGCGCCTATAATCCCAGTACTCGGGGAGGCAGGGGCAGGCAGATCTCTGAGTTCCAAGCCAGCCTGGTCTACAAAGCGAGTCCAGGACAGCCAAGGCTACACAGAGAAACCGTGCCTTAAAAAAAAAACAAGAGTTTGAGGCCAGGTTGGGATACATGAAACCCTGTCTCAACTCAACAAGGGGGGGCGGGGCCAGCAAGATGTCTCAATGGGTAAAAGCACTTCCCACACAAGCATGACAACCCGAGTTTGATTCCCAGAACCCAGAATGGAAGGAGAGAACCAACTCCTACACATGTACTATGGCACATACACCACCGTCCACTCATAACTTCCAACATCCACTCAATCTCCAACACTGTGTCCTCTGTCTGGAAAGCCCTTTTCCTCCCTACATGGCCAATCCTGTCATCTTTTAAAGGGCAACAGCAAATGCAGGCGGCCCTCAAGCCCACTGTGCTGCCTCCCAATGCAACTCCAGCTACATTTCAGACTGGAATGGCTCCTCAGACAGCACTCAGCAGAGCCCCTTTGTTATTGTCATGACTCCTGGCTTTCTGACCAGCAGACTCAACTCTAAGCCTCTTGAGGATTAAAAAAAAAAAAAAAAAGCATGCCACTTCTTTGTCCCTTACCATCTCTCACAGGACACAATGATGGGTGGGGTACACACCCTCAAAAAGACATCACTCTGAATATGTTTATGAGACTCAGATCAACAGAAAGGTATTCCTTAGCAAAGCAAAGGAGACTTGAAAGAAATAAAAGAAACATTCTAGAGACAATGAGACCCTCTGAGGACTTTACTGTCTGCTCTGGAGATAGGCCAAGGTAATTTTAATTTTAGACCACAGATTTTATATGCTAAAATGTATTACTGCACATTGGTTTTTAAAACACCCATATAACCAGTCTAGCTAGACAGACTAGTTAAGACATGAATTCAATTGGGCTTAAACATCAATATCATTCTCTTGGGTAGCTTTAAAAACACAGAGAGAAAATGAATTAATACCTTTCCAGTTCCAGGAGGCCCTGCCAACAAGACAGCTCTTCCAGCCATTTTCTTGCTTTTGATTAATTCTACTATGACGCCACATGCCTGCATACAATGGAAAGAAACAATCGGTCAATATTAAAATGCTTCATGGAAGAAATGATTCAGTGCTGGGTCCACACAGCTCATACTCCTTCAACACTGAGGGCCAGCAGCTGCTGCTATGGAGTGTCACAGAGCAGTGGAGGCATGTGCTCCAGCTCATGCCATGAGATCACTGCCACAAAGAAAGGGGATGAGAGAGTGAGTGGCTATGGAGAGCTGGGGAAGTCTTTCTCATAACATTGTATGTAACATTTGAAGCCCTAGGCAGAAATCTACATTTTAGGCAAACTCAAAATAACCAAAGCAGAACTTGGCATAGCTAAGGGACAGCACGCTGCAGCAGCTGAAGTATGGTGAAGAGAATGGAAAGGGGAGACTGAGGCAGGCAGAGGCCAGGATGGATCTAGATCTTAAAATTCAAAGGCAGCGGGGCTCTACATCCTAAGGCCAGTTTGGCTTCAAGGGCATTATCTAAACAAAATGGGTAATCTATGAATCCATCCAAAAAAATAAAAACCCAAAAAACTGGAAGGGCTGCTGAGGTGGCTCAGTGGGTCAAAAGCACTTGTAATGCAAACCTGAAGAGCCAAGTTCAACACCTGGATCCCACAGTGGAAGGAGAACTTGTGACCTGTACCAAAGCACCATGGCAATCATATGACTGACATGCACAAGTGCACACACAAATAACAAATGAAACTTAAAAGAAATACGAGCTAATGAAGCTGGGTGTGGTGGCCCATGCCTTTATTCCCAGCACTCAGGAGGCAGAGGCAGGTGGATCCCAGTGAGTTCAAGGCCAACTTGGTCTACAGAGGTAGTTCCAGACAGCCAGAGCTACACAGTGGAGCTCTGTCTTAAAAACAAACAAACGAAAATAAATAACAGCTAACATTAAAAGAATAGGAAGGGTATTTGAAAGATCACTTAGTCTCACTTTTCAGATAAAGATACTGAGTACCAGGGAGGCTACTGGCATGATCAGTCATAAAAGAACCTGTTGCAGAGACAGGTAGAGAGCGGACTCTGAAGTCACATCACTACAGCTTATATCCTGGTTCTTTCACTTTCCAGCTGAGCGCCCTTAAACTTATTTTACCTACTACCCCTGTGAATCCCGATTACCCATCTAAACACAAGTGTTCAAAACAACCTATTGTACATACAAGAAAGGTTTAGGGGTGAAGTGTGCTGATGTCTGCAGTTTGCTTTGTATGTGACAGTAGACTATAAAGAATCACTATAAGATGCTAACTGTAGAATTTAGACACGCTGATATTTAATGTGCAAGCATGTCAATTTTTTTGTATGTCTAAAAAGCATCATACCAAAGTGAGGGTTATTAGACAGAAATGAAATTAAAACAATGGACTCAATGGCAAATAGAAAGCATTCAAATACTATGTCCCATTGCAAGAAAAGGTGCAAATGAGCTAAGGTCAAATATTTCCCTTTTGGACAGATGATGCTCCAAGCAGAAACCAAAGTTTTCCCTGGCACTTTCTGTGTGCAAGATCCTGAGAGAGCAGTCTTCACCACATGTAAAGAGCAAGTTTTTGTAGCTACTGAGAGCCTCTGAAGAGACCAAGAGTGGAGTGGGCAGAGGAGATGGAAAGATCGCCGATTTGCGGAGTGGGGGTGAGGAGTGTGGAGGTATACTAGCTTGGTTACTGCAGAACTGGTAGATGCATAGGTGGCCAGACCTTTTCACCTTTAATTTCTTCGTGTGCAAAACAGAAATGACCAAAAGACCTGGCATAACTGCCAATGGTTTTAAGTGGACTTAACTGGAAAAGCTAAAAGAGTGCATGGACAGCGAATAGGGCTGAGTGTTCCTCGCCATCACTCGACTTACCAGACCCAGAGGACCCACATCAACTCTGAAAACTTAAGTCAATTCTATACTTAACCCCACAGCCTTCCACTGCGTTTCCGGTGTGGCCTAACCTGCGTGTGGTGACCCTCAAAGGATGCAACCTTTGCTCCCTGGTGCGATCCTCACTTCTCTCACAGATTTTGGTGGGGTTTGGTCCCGTTGCCCACGCCCCGCGCGCATGCCTCACGCCCACCTCTCTCGCGTTCTCCTGGCCCACGAGCCCCGAAGCCGCCTGCTTGGCCAGGCCGCTCTCGTCCAGCCCCAACCCCTTCACGTGACTGTGGGAGGCGATTCGCTGGGTCTTCGTAGTGCTCTTCACCTCCTCAATCTTCATTTTGCCGTGAATCTAGAGCCACACGCAGCGTAGAGCACTAGGAACTGCGGCACGCCAGGTGCCGGGGTTACCACGCGGCCGTTACCAGGCCGCTCTCCAGGGACCGCCCTTACTAGCACGCCATTGGTGAAAGGGAGAAGGCTTCACTTTCCATTGGCTACAAGCTACGCCCGTCAGCGCCTGCTCAGTTCCGCCCACCAACTTCCGTTTGTGTCACAAGTTGGATTTCCCCCAGGGCAGGCATTTCCTGCCCTGGCCAGGTCTGATTGGGAACCACCAAGTACTTAAGCACTAATAATGTTAATGGCAAGTTTTTATTATACGCCTCTCTCAATGTTTACTTTTTCTTTAGACTAAAATGTCTGTGCCAGGCTGAGTTGACTCCTTCACTGACAATTGTTAGACCTTTCCCAGGTGCCTAGTTGTCCTGAGAGATCAGCGAAGCAGCTGCACAAACTTCTCCTTTGGCACCGGATTTTAGACACTCCGAAGATGCCCTAAGGAATCTGCTCAGCCAACCACCATTCCGTTTTATTTTTTGCCAGAATATAGTAGAACCTGAAGGCACTATGCCAGCCAAGATTTTTTCAAACACTTTATGCCATAATTTGTACCTAAAGACCTTTAAAAAGGGCGGGGGAGTCGGGCAGTTGTAGCGCGCGCCTTTAAACCTAGCGCTTGGGAGGCAGAGGCAGACAGATCTTGAGTTTGAGGCCAGCCAAGTCTACAGAGTGAATGCCAAAACAGTCAAGGGTACACAGAAAAACCCTGTCTTGTAGCTTTGGCTGGCCTAGAACTCAACTGCCTCTACCTCCTGAGGGCTGGGATTAAAGGCATTGCAAGTATACTCTTATCAGCTGTTTTCACCAGAATGGAGTAGCTACTGTTCTCCAGCAAAACAGCCTGTGATTGGTGAAAGCATAGTCCTTCGTTTGAATGAGCAAATGTTCTGTTATTGGTGCAAATACGGTAGTTTGTTTTCACGATCCACTGCCATAGCATAAATTTAATGCTTCATTTGCATGAAGGGCTGTACTAAGAACAGCAAACACTCTTGTTTACCCTCTCTATGACAACAGTCTGGCTATAAAAACAGGTATCCTTCATTTTTCAAGTCAGCCAGGAGACACCGTCCTGTGCCACAATGGGCAGTGTTGTTGCAATATTAGCTCCGTTATGAGTAATATTATTAATAGTATTGTGGGCTGAGACAACAAGGTGACTGACTGTGGCAGTGACGACGATGATGATGGCCACTGGAGAGTTCTAGAGTGACTGGGAGCAGAAATGATAAGTGACAGGCAGCAGAGAAACCAAAGGCAGAGACTGCTAGACAGGTTCTGGAGCGCCAAGGCTTTTTATTATTTTATGTGTGTGGGTATTTTACCTACAGGTGTGAATGTACCCCAGAGTGCTGGAGGAGGTCCGAAGGAGGGCATCAGATCCCCTGGAACTGAAGTTACAGATGGTTGTGAGCCACCATATAGGTGCTGGGAATTGAATTTGAGTCCTCTGGAAGGGTAGCCGGTGCTCTTAACTGCTGACCCATTTTCAGCCCAAGGAGCTTCAAGTCTTAAGGGTCAAGATTTATAATATCAGACATTGTAATAGCTAAGGGTCCTACCACTTGACCCATTTAGAAGCTATTATGCTAGCAGGCATAGCCTCATGCTAGAAACTGTGTGTAACAACCATTGCAAGGTCTACAGATAAAGCCAAAAGCAACAAGTTGCTAACCCAAGCACCGGGAGCTACAAGCCTCTGGCTTCTAAAGCCTGGAGCAGCAGGTCCCTGGCTCTCAGAACAGAGGGTGCCAGTCCAGCCCCTGGGCTGTGGCACTCAAGAGTTTGAGACTGCCAGCGCTGAAGAACTTCTCACCTACCTGCGATTTCTATCTGAGCAGAGTAGAAGAACTCAGCTATCTTATTGGTTATGGTGGGGTCACTTCCCAGCACCATAAAACAAAAACCTATACAGGCTAAAGAAATCCAAAGACTGGCCCAAGAACACACAACAAATAATCAGAACTGGAACTCCAGTGGAAGACTTCAAGCTTGAAATCCTACGTCATATTCATCCAATCCCACAATCCAGGGGAAACAGTGAGTCAGAACATATCTTCTGTCAGGGTCCATAGCAATATTGTTTACTTGCACAACTGGTCCTCTATCCAGTCAACAAGCAATTGTTAGCACCTGTGTGACCAGACACTATAGTCCGCTCAGGTCCAGGCAGGAAATAGCCTTGATAAGTGTGGTAGTTTGAATAGGAATGGCCCCATAGACTCATGTATTTGAATGCTTAGCCCAGAGATAGTGTGGCCTGGTTGGAGTAGGTGTGGCCTTGTTGGAGGAAGTATGTCATTGTGGAGCAGCGGGTTTTGAGGTCTCAGAAACTGAAGTCATTACTTTGCTTGCTGCCCATGGATCAAGATGTAGAACTCTCAGCTATCTCTCCCTCACCATGTCTGCCTGCGTGCCACCATGCTTTCTGCCATGATGATAATGGACTAACGCTCTGAACTGTAGGACAGCCCCAACTAAAAATGTCCCTTTATAAGAGTTGCTGTGGCCATGGTGTCTCTTCAAACAACAATAAAACCCTAACTAAGACAATGGGCCTACAAGGAGTTGGAAAACATGCAATAAATATTCAGGGACAAATGTACCTGGAGCAGCCTGCAGAGCCTGGGAAGGAAGGCACCACTTAGGTGATGGTGCCTGTGTAAAATCCTGAATGACAGCCGTGACTCTCGGAAGCAAATGATACAGCACCATCTTACTCTGAGTAAAGTAAGCTCCAAGGAAGGCCTTCCCAGAGTATGTGGGCAGGGAGGCCACAGAGATGGCTCAATAGTTAAGAGAACTATCTACTCTTAAAGAGTACCAAGGTTCAGTTCTCAGCACCCATGTTGGGCAGCTTGTAACTCCAACTCCAGGGATCCAACACTGTCCTGGCTAGTTTATTGTCAGCTGCAGATTGTTTAGAATTCTGGGGACTCTCCAGAAAGTACAGAAATGCCAGAGCCCTAAGAGGAGCCAGAGGCACTCTGAAGAGGTGAAGAGGTGGCTGTGGCTTCCCCTACTGCTGCTAGTTCCTGCTGCTACTTTTGCTCTTTGCAGGTTGGAGATAGCCTGACAATGAAGACTGGACTTGCCCTAAGGAAATCAATGCCCCTAATCAGTGGGAAGTAGTCTAAAGAGATCTACACTCCCTTTCCCATGCATGCTTCTTTTTTTCCTACCTAGTGTTGGGGTGGTGGTGGTGGAAGGGATAGGGGTGGTATAGGGAAGTAGGAAAAAGAACCCAATAGAGTAGTCAAATATTCTGATTACATATGAACCTTGAGGGATGGAGGTTTGGCTCAGGAGAGCACTTGCCTAGCATGCATAAGGGCTTGAGTTCTATCCTCAGTACTGCAAACACACACACAATAAGGGACAAATCACCACCACCATGTACGCATTCACAATGATTTTCTTTAGCTTTTCTTTTCCTTTTTAGTTGTGTGTATATGTGTGCCATGTGAACGCAGGTATTTGTGGAGGCCAGGGGAGGCTGTCAGACCCACTAGAGCCAGGTGATGTGATGGACTCAGGTCCACTAGAAGATCAGGGAGCACTCTTACCAGCCGAGCAGTCTCTCCTCACGATAATGGATTCTTTGTTTGTTTGGACACAGGGTTTCTCCGTATAGCCCTGGCTGTCCTGGACTCGCTTTGTAGACCAGACTGGCCTTGAACTTACAGCGCTCCGCCTGCCTCTGCCCCCCTGAGTGTTAGGATCACAGGTGTGAGCCACCGCGCCTGGCTTGACAGTGGATTCTTAAATATGGACAAAAGCCCAGTCAACAAATGAGAAATGAAGAAGTGAGACTGGGTCAAACTAAAGACTCTGTGCGTGGCAGAATAACATGAAACCGCTGAAAAGACAACCGGAGTGAGTGTTGGGCGAGGGTGGGGCACGGCTCCACAGTTGAGAGCGCTCGCTGCTCTTGCGGAGGACCCAGGCTCTCTCTCCAGTGTCCACACAGTGGGTCACATTGTCTTTAACTCCAGTTGCAGGGGAATCCCACACTCTCTTCTGACTCCTCAGACACTAGGCACTGCCGTGATGCGCATACACCCACGTAGGCAGAACACTCATACACATAAAATAACAAGTTTTAAAACATGTGAAGGACTTGGTATTTCTCCAAAAGGACATAAGCAGCAGGAGGAGAGGCTGCGCACATTGTCACTGGCTCGGTGAGGCCCAGCACCCCCGTGAGACACTTCCCTCACTCACACTCAGATGGCTGGCTGTAATTAACAAAAGGGAAAATAACCATTGTTGGCAAGGGCGTGGAGAAACTTAAACCTTCCTCGGTGTAACGTGGATGGGAACGTGTACTAGTGCTCTGAGAGTCAGCTTTTCAAAAAGGTAAGCATAGACTGAACCGATCCAGCAAGTCCAGTAGATATTTTTATTTTCAAGGTTTTTTTTATTGCATTTAGATGTGCATGCGAGCACGTGTGTGTGTGTGTGTGTGTGTGTGTGGTAGCAATAGATATCAGAGGACAACTTTTGGGAGTCAGGTCTCTCCTTTTACCACGTGGGCTCCAGGGATTAAACTCAGGTTGGCAGGCATGGTGGCTGGTGCCTTTACCGGTTGCACCATCTTGCTGGCCCCTTTTGTTGTTGTTGTTTTATCTGAGCTCAGGCTGGTTTGGATCTTAACTGTGTTGCCTTGACTGGCTTCCGGCTGTCACCACTTGAGTGCTGGAATTGCAGGTATGTGCCATCAGACCCGGTTTTTCAGGCTCCCTGCCCCTTATCTTTATCTTTATCTTTGTTTGTTTGTTTGTTTGTTTTTGCTTGGGTCTCACTATGCAGCCCTGGCTGTCTTGGAACACACAGATCAGCCAGCCTCTGCCTCTGGAGTTCTGGAAGTAAAGACATGGGCTCTCACACTCAGTTTATCAGGGTTTCTTTGATGAGGACACTTGTATTATAGCATACCCTTGCCCAAGGAATGTGGGAACATGCTGATGGGTTGTGTCAGCATCCAGGCTGGGCCATGAAGTAGGACTAAAGACTAGGCTTCCTAGAGCGGCCAAGGACTGGATGCTGACTGTTACAGACCAAGTGGGCTCAGGAAACACCGTAGCATTTGTTCTGCAGGAGGAAGTGAGGGCTAACGGCATGTTCTGAACTGGTATGGGACCAGCTTTTGCCAAGACATCTGGTCTCTTGCCCTGTGACACTGGGTGGCACTGGCAGATTATGCCCAGAGCGTGACATATCAGCTAGCTAAGCTGGCAGCTTGGGGACAGCCTCCTCTGGGGTTAGTGTGGGACAAACTGAGGCAAGCACATGGTTAACACAGTCAAGGCAGTGGAGACCCTCAGAGAAAAAGCACATTTCCATTTTGTTCCTGAAAGAATCTTTAAAGCCCAAACTCAAATCAAAGAGCACAGTATAATAACTTCCTGTGGGCAAATTTATAATTAATCCTGGATTAATTGGCCTTAATGAAGTTGAATTAATTACTGGCTGTTTGTAAAGAACTTTGAACTACCTGAGTACAAAACAGCCTTTAAAAAAAGCAGAAAGAAGCCGGCATCACATTAACATGAAGAAAGAATCCGAGTAATCGCGGCTCTGCAGGCTGGTTCCCGCCAGTGATTTTCTCGGTACTGTGCACAGCCTGGGCCAGTGTCCGGGGTCCGAGGAGGCTGCTGCAGAGGAGGCTGTCTTCCCAGCAGGAGTGTCAGGGTGCATCCACACCGGCCATGCTACAGTCTATCTGACCATGCCAGGCCCAGCTGTGTTTTCAGGGGAGCCTGGGTTGTCCCCTCTCAGTGAGTAGGGAGAACACATAATGGATGATGAACGCAGTAGAAGAATAAACCCCCAAATATGTTAAGGGGCTAGGCATATATAGCTCACCAATGGAGCAATAAGGTCCTAGGTTTGATCTTCAGCACCTCAAAGAAAACAATCACGTTAAAGGGTGATCTATACAAAATATCAACTAGAGAAAGGGAGAGGGCTGGGAGGGGACCAGTCTATTTGAATATGCTGTCCAGGGTACCACTCGCTGAGGGGATGGCAGTTGAACTTGAAGGAGGTGAGGAGGACAGTGAGGAATTCTGGAAGAATATTCCAGGATGAACTGGCTTTTCAGGTCTGAGAGTACTCCTGCTAGGAGAAAAGAGGGGTAAGGCTCTGAGGAACAGGAGCAGATGCAGGGGGTCTAGAACAGTGACTCTGGTAAATTAAGACCCTCAGCAGATGCCAACACACACCTATCAGAAGGAGTAAAACTGAAACAAAGCTGCACCCCTCTTAAGTGGACGTGTCCACTGCAGCAGTGCTGGAGGCGTAAAGCAGAACAGCCACACAGGAGAAAGCCCAGCAGGCTGTTACATGTGAAAGAGACGCGCCATGTGTCATCATGCTGTGACGACACACCGTGACCAAAGCAGCTTGTGGAGGGAAGAGTTTACACTTCCACAGCACTGTTCATTACTGAAGGAAGTCAGGGCAGAACTCAAGCATGGCAGGAACCTGGACACAGTTGCTGATGCAGAGGTCATGGAGGGGTGCTGCTTACTGGCGTGCTCAGACTGCTTTCTCATAGAACCCAGGACCACCAGCCCTCGGGATGGCCCCACCCACAATGGGCTGAGCTCTCCCACATCGATCACCAATTAAGAGTGTTGGCATGAAGAGGCACATAAAGATGGGATTCTCATGAACCACATGGAGAAGAGGGAGGATGGTGGAGTGAGGTTGAGGGTGTCCTATCTTTGTTTGTTCTCAGACAAGTCTCACCCTGGATCCCTGGATGTTCTAGAAATCACTATGTAGACCAGGCTGGCCTCCAACACATGATCTTCCTGACTCTGCTACATACCACAGGCACATACCACAGTACCTAACAGGAATTTGATTTTTAGGTATTGGAGAGTCTGGGGACAAGGACTGATGTAGCTCACTGGTCTTGAACTTGCTTTGTAGCTGAAGCTGGCCTTGAACACCTGAACTTCCTGTCTCTATCTCTGAAGTGCTGGACTTAGAGGAATATGCCATGATGTATAGCTAGGAATTTCATTCTTGAGATGTCTACTTGATTGTGACTACCACTAGACTGCAGAGACATTTGGATGCCACCTTGCCTGGCCATGCAGTGTTGTATGTATGTAGAATCCCATGCATGCTAGGCAAACACTCTACCAATTGACCTTTGTCCCTGGCCCCTAGAATTCTTTTAGGAGAAAATACATAGAAAGGACAACGACACTCTCCAAATCCATCATCCAACTCAACAATAATCAACCCACAGCGACTACACATTCCTCTTCTTTTTAAGGTTCTAGTTTGGTAGCTTTTAACTCCCATAATTTCAAATATACCATAATGGGGGCTGGAGAGATGGATCCATCACTAAGAGCACTGGCTATTCTCACAGAGGGTATTGCTGTGGAGTCTGCAATGAGGCGAACTGAACCAGTTCTCAGCACTCACCTGGTAGCTCACAGCTTTCTCTAAGTCCGGTTCCAGTAGATATGATGCCTTCTTCTGTCCTCTGAAGGCATTGCACACATGGTGTGCACATAACACACACACAGGCAAAACACTTATACACATAAAATAGAAATAATTAATTTGCAAAAACCCAAATATAGCATAATGATCTATTCAGTCCATGGCCTCAGCCCATGGAACAGTCCAGCCCATGGTTAAGCCATCAACACCCTCACAGGCATTTGCAGATGTGTGTCTCTCAGGTGATTCCAAATCCCGCCACCCAGCGGACAGGATTAAGCAAGCCTTGTCCGGACTTTACCAATCTCATTTTACTCACTTACCTTATCGCATACCTATCCCTCTAGCCCCTCTGTCTAGGCAAGCACTTTACCATAAGCTCCGCTCCAGTCAGTGTTGCTTACTTGAGTTCTGCTTTGTTTTGAGGTGGAGTTTGACTATCTTGTCCAGGTTGGCTATAAACTCCTGGATTCAAAGCCATCCTCTTCCTTAGCCTCCAGGGCCCCTGTACCACCCAATGTGACCTAGGCATCTCTGAGACAATTTAAAGTGACAGAGGTTAGAACACTTGCTCCTGAGTACTCCAGCATACATGCCACCCCTGGATTCAATATTGGTTTTTAGGGTTTTATTTTGGGGTGGAGGGTATAGAATTTCTATAAAGCGCACAGATCTGAAGTGTATACTGACTACATGTTGATCACACACACACAGAAAATGCAAAACTTTATCAAAGCTCAAAATATTGTTATCAGCTCAGAAAACACCTTCAAGACTCCTAGTAAATTTCCAGTCCACTCCCGCTCTCAGGGGCACCCCCAGCATTGTTTGGGCTTTTGGCACCAAAGATGGTTTTGCCCCTGAGACAGACGTTTGAACCCCACCCCCAAGTTCTATCCTTAACCCTTCCTGCTAGCCTGTTCCGCTCTCCTCTGTCTCAGGTTGTCACAACCATGCCTCTAAGCCAGTTTAGGTGAAGTGTCACCACTAACAGGAACCCTCTCCTGCCCATGGCTCATCCCTCTCCACATCTGTGGAGTCATGCACATAAAATATAAAATGCAGCTTAAAACATTTTTAAAAGTTCAACCCACAAAACTCACTATTGAGGCTGAGGTCAATATTACATTCATAGCTTTAAATTTTAATTTTTGTTGCTGTTTTTCAGTACTGGAGATGGAGCCCAGGGCTCTCTGTGTGGAATAGGTGAGCACTCCGCCACTGACGACAGCCCTAGCCCTTGGTTTATTGAGACAAGGTGGATGGAATAGGCAGCTCAAGTTGACCTCTGACTTCTAACCTGCTTCTACCTCTAGGTGCTGCGGTGACAAGCACGTGGTGTCAGGCCCAGCTCCTTTCATTACACGGTTAAGACACTTTGCCTGAAATGCCCGGGACAGGAAACATTGGAGATTGCAAGTTTTTCTCCTCGTATTTTAGAATGCTTGCATGCACATAATGTGATCTCGTGGAGGTGGGACCCAAGTCTGAACATGAAATTGTTTCGTACAGACATTGTGTTTAAAGCCTGCGGATAATTTTACATGCTAGCTTCAGCGTTCTCATGTTTTGACTCTTGCCTGTCACATGAAGGCAGGTGTGGAATTTTCTACTTGTGGAATCATGTCAGAGCTCAGAAAGGTTTGGATTTTGTCGTATTTTGGATTTTTGGATTAGAGATGCTTGACTTTTACTGTTTGTCAGGATTTGATGTAGGACAGAAGTGAGCAGTGAAGTTTATTGGGGCCAAGTCCCGTTCAGAACATTTTGTTGCTTGGAATGTCCTCCGAAGTTCTTGTTAACACCTGCTAACCCCATCCCAAAGATGCCCACAAACAAACAGAGGGTAATGTCTTATTTTTCCTATTTGGAAGATGGGGAAATAGAGACACAAATTTTGGGGGTCAATTCACATGAGGACCCCACCCTCATGATCCTGCTAGTCCTAATGCCCCATCTCCAAATGCTATCACATGCACAGGATGGGGTGGAGGGGTGTGTTGCTCCCATGGAGAACACAATCCAGTCCACATCAGGGACTCCACTGTAGAGTCTTCATCCCAGGAACCACTGGGACCACTTCCTGCAAAACACAGGTCTGGTTCATCAGAGGCAAACTGGCTGCCAGGTAGGAGTCAGTGAACCTTAAGCTTGGTCACCATCTGAGCAAAACTGCCACCATCTTTATGAGACCAGCTGTGCCTCCTTTCCAGAGTTCACCATGATAAGGCCTGTGGACAACCCCTCCGAGGAGGAGGCCTCAGCAGGCTCACTGGGTACCCTCACCTGAGTATTTGGCTATTCCTCCAAGCCAAATACTGAATTCAGCGGAATACACGTGGCCTCAGGCCCTCGGTGAGGCACTAGAGGATATAGCCTGGTGTAGATTAGGGGGAAGAGGTTTCATCTACGAGGCTGTGGGGAAGCCATAGTCCATAGCATGAGAAGACACTCCAGTGCAGCTGCTCTGCGGCCACTGCCACACCTAACCCCTCACCCATAACCCCTCACCCATATTTATAAGTAAGCCACATAAACTCACCCATAGGATAAATTGCCATGGTACTGCCCTTTGGTTTCTCCTTGGAACCTTAGGAAAGGAGTAGATGTCATTCACTTCTCCCCTCAGGAGGGAATTTTAGCAACAAAAGCTGAAATATTTGTCAGCACTCCGAAGTCAGGCTTTATGTTAGGTTGCATTGTTGTGCTGAAATACTTATACAAAGAAAGAGTTTGGGGTTAGTTCATGGTTTCAGAGATTTCAGCACATGGTCACTTGGGCTTGATACCCTGAGCCTAGAGTAGGTAGCAGAGTAGTATGTCATCATAGTGGTAGGAGCAAGTAGCAGTCTGACTGAACTGCTCACTTCATGGTGGACAGCAAGCAGAGAGGGGACTAGATACAACCTTCAAAGTCACTCTCTCAGCAACCTGCTTCCTTCAGCTAAGCTTCATCACACAAAGTAGCCCACTAGCTGCACTCCAAGAATCCAACACACAAGCCTGTGCAAACCAATTCACTTTCAAATCCCAACCTCTCCTGCCCTAGAAAAATGGAAGGATGAGAATGCAGGGCCAGCATCCCTTGTGTGTCAGTGGCTAAAAACGAAGCACCCCCCAGCTCTTCAGATGGGAGTAGTGTTTCAGTCCTCATCTCTCCCCTGCGAGGCCCCAGGTACCTTCTTTCCCTTGGCTTTTACCTTTTGTCAGAGCAACCATTTAGGTTTATGACGTCTTTTGTGGTTCTAGGCACCTTTCAGAACCTGAAGGGAGTTGCAGAGGCTGGTAGAACACTCACCACACATTTCACACACAGTTAGGTTGCAGCCCCTCATGGTAGCCTCCAGGGTGAGGTTTTTTGGGTTTTGTTCTCCTTAGTCAAAGAGGCCCTCTCCCACCTTTTCACAGTGCTTCCAGGTTTCTAATGGGTAGTTCTTAGTCCATGCTGGACTTCTATGACATACTTGAGGGGCCTTACCTGAGCCTTACTAGGCTCCCTGCCTTCCCCTCCATCCTTTCCAGATAGTCTGGCTTGGCCACTGGTCTTGGGTTTTGCCTCACTCCTGTTTTCACAGCAAATAACCTCGGTAATCACATCCCAGTGAAGTGTATACAGTCTGCATTTCGTGGTTTTTTGCGGCAGGGTTTCTCTGTGTAGCCTTGGCTGGACTCACTTCGTAGACTAGGCTGGCCTCGAACTCACAGCTAGGATTACAGGCATACACCACCGCGTGTGGCTCAGTCTGCACTTAATAAAGGCTGGCAGAAATGAATGGACGGATGGATGAGTGGATGGATGGACGGGTGGGTGGAATGATGGAAGGAAGAAGGATGGATGGGTGAGAGGATAGAAGGAGGGAAAGGAAGAATGGATGGAAGGAGGGATCCTCAATCTCAGGCTGGCGAGACTTCGTGGGTGAAGCCAGGTGACAGCAACCCCAGGTAGGCAGTCTAGCTCCCGCCCTGTGTCCACCCGACGTCCTCTGGGCTAGGCGGTAGCGCTGTGAGCGCCCGAGGGCGGAAGCTTTCGAGCCGGAACCGGCGCGCTCGGCGCGGGTTGCGGGGAGGTGCGGCTTAGAGGGCGGACCTCCGGGCCGGCGTTCAGGCGACGGCGTGAGAGGCGGCGGCGGCATGGCAGGCCGGCGGGTGAATGTGAATGTGGGCGTGCTGGGTCACATCGACAGCGGCAAGACAGCGCTAGCTCGGGCGCTGAGCACCACGGCCTCCACCGCCGCCTTCGATAAGCAGCCGCAGAGCCGAGAGCGCGGCATAACGCTCGACCTGGGCTTCTCCTGTTTTGTTGTGCCGCTGCCGGGGGCTGAACCCGGGACTGGCGACACGCTGCTGCAGGTCACGCTGGTCGACTGCCCCGGGCACGCCTCCCTCATCCGGACCATCATTGGCGGTGAGCGCGGGCAGGGGCGGGAGCCGGGCTGAGGGTTCGAGCTCGCAGGATGGTGGCGGGCCTGACAACCTAGGCCGCCAGCCCGAGAGGCTTGGGCGTTCGAACTCACAACCCGCAGATGCGGACACAGTTCTCACCTTCACCGCCGTGCAGCGAGATGCTCTCCTAGAAAAAAACGATCCAAGGAAACCTTTCAAAAAGGCTGTACGCAAAGTTGCAAAACAGTCACCACTCACCTGTCTTTTGGTCTCCTGGTACTCTGTCCCAAACACTGTTTCCAGTTTCCTGTGTATGGATGGTTTCAGTAAAAGTACACAGAAATGCAGATAACGTGCAGAGATGAAAGACCCCGTTTTTGTTTCTCCCGTTGTAATATTTGGAGTAGGCTGTGGTGGGGGTTGAGCCTGGTGCCTTGATGATAAGAGGCAAGTTATCTGTACCTGGGCGCTCTCTCAAAATCTCATCAACCCTTTTGATACACACATCAGCACTGTCTGGAGACTGCTCTATATTTACACATAAAGTTCCATTTTTAAAGCTCACACAGAGTTCCTTTGTACATGTATACCGACATTTTCTTGATGGACCTTTGTGACCCTTCCAGGGCTGGCTATCCATGCTGCAGTGAATATTCTAGCCCAGAAGGCTTTGGGGTCTGCACTAGTGTAACGGAATAAGTTAGGGGTGAACTGGCTAAGGCAGTGGGCATATGTGTTTTCAGTTATGATGGGCACCAGTAAAATCTACTCCTAGAACTTGTACCACTCAATTAGTCTTTAATTATAGGCCCCTTAGAAATAGGGCATTATAAATAAAACAGAAGGTCTTGTAACTATCCTTCTCTGCTCAACTCTGGACCTGTCCCATTTGCTTATATGAAACTATTCTTACGTCTTTTAAAATTTCTTTTTTTTTTAAAGATTTATTTATTATGTATACACAATATCTCATTATGTGCCAGATATCCTTAAAGGTGGCTGTGAGCTACCATGTGGTTGCTGGGAATCGAACTCAGGACCTTTGGAAGAACAGCCAGTGCTCTTAACCTCTGAGCCATCTCTCAGCCCCCTTAAAATTCTTTTTGCAGCCCCACTTAACTACACTTAGGTCTAGGGACAGGACCCCGTAACCTGTTTTATAAGCACCCAGCACAAAAGGATGTATGCTTGAGTCTGTCTGCTGTAGCCCCAGTGACCCATTTCCTGCCTGTCCTCTTGCCTTGGGTTTCTTTGCAGCAGGGCTCAGGAAGCCTGTAAGCATATGCCCACATGCGTATGGGGCAGCTGGCTTATTAGACATTCCAGGTCCCAGCTGTGGTGATTAGTTAGTACTTGATCTGTGTGTCCTCCCTTTCTCCATGCTTCAGGCAGTCTGAGACTATTTCCCCATTTCACTGAAGTAGAAATAGAGGCTTACTTGCCAGGGTCACTCTCTTGCACAGTCTCGATTCAATCCAAGATTTACTCAGTAAAGACTATCAAGGGCCACACTGTAAACAAACACAAAACTGAAAACTCTAGCTAATTTCTGACTGGTCATATCCAAATACGTTTTAGGAAATGTAAATTTCCTAAGCCATTGTAAATCGGAGGTGGAACATATAGGGTAAAAACCAGAAAGTGGGGTTGCCATTTGCCTCAGTGGTGGAGAACCTGCCTACTATGCAGGAGGCTTTAGGTTCTGTCCTCAGCATTGCAAAGAAAAAAGGAAAAATTAAGTCTTTTCTGGTAAATATAGAATCTGACTTGTAATAATACAATGATTTTTCATCTTTATGATGGCATGCAAATGATAGAAGTTCACTACAATTTTGACCTTTCCTGGTTCATGACATGGTTGGTTCTCAGCACACTGAGCAAGGCCGCAAGCTGCAGCTCCTAGTCAGCTCTGAGGTCCAGAGTGCAAAGTGCTATGTACTCAACACTGGCTGCTAAGCCGGCAGGTCCAGTTTTTGTGTGTGTGTTTTTCAAGATAGGGTTTCTCTGTGTAGCCATGGCTGTTCTGGATCTTGCTCTGTAGACCAGACTGGCCTCTAACTCCCAGAGATCCGCCTGCCTCTGCCTCCCAAGTGCTGGGACTAAAGGCGTGTTTCACCACTGAGCACAATGTATTTAAAACGACTGTGTTTTGAGCCTTTGATAACTGCATTGGATGTAGCCCAACTGTAAGGGGATAAACATCTGAAATGCAGGCCAGAGCAGAAGGACTACATTCTTTTGGAGGTGTACAGAACTGGGCTTGAAGCTTTTTTCACTTGCTAGCTGTGTGCCCTTTGAACCTAGCTCTGGATCTTCCATCACTAGTGGATAATGGTGACTCTGGCATGACTATTCTCAGATATTTCTGCTTCTTGGACAAACTTTGCAGGAAGCCTGTTTATCATGTAGCCACTAAAGAAGTTTGGACTTAGTAAGTCAGCTAGTCAGCTGGATTGTCAAGGCCTGCCTGCCTCCCAAGCTGAGACCTTTCCATGCCACTCCAGTTTCCTGAATTCCTGTCCACGCCCTGTGTGACAAACGTGTTAGCCCAGTATATATAATCAAGCGGCCATGGCCCAAGCACTTGGTGTTTTGATTGAGACTCTACAACCATACAAGGTGATTTGTGCTCTTGTACGTTGGTATTCTTCTTGCTTCATATCTTGAGAAAACTCTTTTCTTCTTGGTATTAAAATGTGGCCTGACTCCCTGGAGTGATGAGACCATTCTTCCTTCTTGGGGACCAGGACAATGGAGCTTTTGCTTTTGAAGAGAAGCATGCACCTGTTTTAGTGCCTGCTCTGGCCCAGGCCCGTGGTCAGGACCTTGTGGCTGGGCTGTATCCTGTGGAGTAGAGGTGTCGATCTGGTTTTCAGACGAGGAAACAGTTCTGGCAGGGAAAACGCACAGGGCTGCTGCTGGAAACCACCTCTCAGCTATCCTCGGGTCTACTTGTCATTGTGCCCTTGCCTTCTTGAAACAGCTGCAGGCCAAATTTTGGTACTGTTTTTGGAATTTTGCCGTTTTGGACACTGCTGCTTTAACAGTGGGTGGGGTTATCCACTGTCTGAATTTTCAGGGGCTCATCAGGTCATGTCAGCCTTTGCTTCTAGAGTCCCAGTACTTTTTTGTTTGGTTTGGGTTTTGAGACAGGGCCTCTCTAGCCCTAACTGTTCTGGAACTCACCTATTGGACCAGGCTAGTCTAGAACTCTCAGAGATGGTTCTGGCTGCCTGCCAGTTGCTGGGATTAAAGGTGTGACACTATGTCTGACTCCCTAGTACATTCTAGTATTTGCATTAATCCAGTTTCCTTGTTCCAGGTTCTGCCTTCCTCAAAGCCTCCTTAGCAACTACTTTCCTATGTTTCTGACCTCCAGTCATGCTGGTTACCTTTCTACTTCTTAAATTGGCCAACAGTTGTTTCCCCCTAGGTCTTTGCCCTGCTGTTGCTTTCTGGTATATCAGGCTCCTTGTTGCTTGTCTGAGTTCAAATGTCACTTCGTTAGTGAGGCCTCCTTGACTCACCTCTCTGTGGTGTGCCTAGCCCTCACCCCTCACACTTTCACATTTCCTCATGCCAGTTCTATCAGTTGTCTTTTCCTAGAACTGGGGCTCTAGGAGAGCAGAGTAAGGTCTGACTCGCCAGTGTTCTCTGGTGCCTAGGCTGACACCAGGCTCCTGGCAGATTCTTAGTGAGTGCTGAGAGAGGGAGAGCTGTGCTCCACTCCTGACCTAGCTAGCTGTGAGTGAGTAGACAGAGTTAGGGCAGGGCTGACTTGAAATTGTCGCGTCCTGGTGTCAGCTCTCCCCTTGTCCAGGAGATGACAAGAGAACTGACGAAGGACGCTGCCGTGCTCTGGATGTCTATGCACAGAGAGCAAAAGCTGGAGTAAGTCACACAAGCATGGACTGCACCTATCTAGCTACTCTGGGCTGAGGCAAGAGGATCACCTGGGCCCAGGAATTTGAGTGCAACCTGGGCAACATAGTAAGGCACTGTTTAAAAATAAAAAATGAAAAAAGACATTCCTCACCCTTCATTGAGGCACAGGCTGTGGACATATTGGAAAGAAGAGCTTTCCTAGGGCAAGGAACCCCCAGGTGAGGCTGCTTTGTCAGTTTAGGGTCAGAGGTAACTACTGGTAGCATAGGGCACAACAGGATGTCATCATGGGATGTGACAGGTGTGTTCATACAGTGGAAGGTCTGAACAACCTAGGGAGTGGCCCTTGGGATGATTCCTCTTACGGTCCTGGAGCACGCTGGAAGGCTGTTGCTGTATAAATGTATGTGGCCAGCTGGGCTATGGGCAGAAGCTGCAGGCAGGGACTCCATGAGCAGAGGGTGGTCTTCTAGTCCTCTCCTGCTCCTGGGATCCTTGGATGACTATCCCAGCTGGTCTCGACCTGTGGGTCACAACCTCTTTTGGGGTTAAATGACCTTAAACAGGGGTTTGCCTAAGGCCATCGGAAAATACATATTTACATTCCAATTCGTAAGCGAAATTATAGTTACGAATTAGCAAAGAAAATAATTTTATGGTTGAGGATCACCAGAACATGAGGAACTGTATTAAAGGGTTGCAGTGTTAAGAAGGTTGAAAACCACTGGACTATGGGTTGATTCTGCCCTCTGGCTCACCAAGAGGTTCAGACCCTTTGTGGAATATACAGTCCCCTGGAGGAGGCAGTCGTGTTAACTGAGTCCACCGTGGTGGATCCAAAGGGCAGTCTCTTAAGTTAAAGCCAGCTACCTGCTTCTGTTCTCCGAGGTGAGTGCTCTAGAAGCAAGAGTCCCTCCTTCATGAAAATTGGATCTCATCTTCCTTGTGGCTCTGATGGAGTGTGGGGTGGTGCTGTGGGTCAGAGGTGATGAGTGCATGTGTCAGTTATTTGGTGGCGTCCTTGTAGTTGGTGCATTAGTTTATTGTGTCATTAACCCACACAGCTGCTCTGGGGAGGAAAAGTGAACTTCACACTTTATAGATGAAAAAACAAAACAGAAGTGTGCCTCAGAGAGAACAGGGACACAGTCACTGCTGGCCAGGTTTGAGCCCAGTCCATGTGTCTCCACAGCCGTGTCTGGCTTTCTCAGTGGAAATGAAAAGTGTGCTGTCCACTGCACACCCCCGCCCCCGTGGTAGTGCTCCCGGTAATATTTTTCTCAAATCCATTTTCCAGTATAAATCTTTCAGGGTTGGAACTTCAAAAAGATTAAACAATGTATGTTTTAAAGACTTGGGTTAGGGTAAGGGACTTAAGACTCGTCTTCAATCTAACTCTAGCAGGAAAGAAAAAATGCTGGTATCGTGGCTTGGCAATTTATAGTCTTCTGGTGGCTGCGAGGATTAACAGTGTATTGTCTCTGGGTCTTTTGTTCCGGTTGTTAATGAACGGCTTTTCTGCCACCACTGACTTGCCTCCAAGCCCTCTCATCTTGTACCCACTGTGTGAGTCCTGCATGGCCAGGGCCTTCTCTGGGCCACTCCCTCATAGGAATGGACAGGAGTTTGTATGTCTGACCCAGTCACTGTACTTGGAGTCTTGGGAGGTGGGGAGTTGTCTCTTACCCTTGAGACACTTTCTTTGTGTCTTTGCTTTTCTGACTTTCTGTGTTCTTGGTGCCCAAGGAGTAAACGCTTTTGGCCCTGTGATCTGCTTTTCCAGGTCCATCTCTTTAAGTCCCTCTGTATTCTGTCTGAGACCCTTCCTTTGGACTCATGAATGGAACAGAGTTCATGTGTTGCAAAACAGTGTATGCCATCAGCCAAATTTCTCATGTCACCCTATGTGCGTTGACCTTGAGGCATGTACACCTAGGGTCCGAATGCTGCTTGGTGTAAGCAGAAACAAGGCCTTGGACACAGGCCTTGGCAGCCAGGGGACAAAGGGGTGTTATTCTAATGAAAAAAAAAAAAGATGAAAAAGTCATTCTGTTTGCTCTTCGTCTTTCTGTGAGAATGTGTGTAGGAACACATGTTGTCAAGTATGGCATTTAGCTGGATGGTAGTGGCTCATGCCTTTTATCCTGGAACTCAGGGAGGCAGAGGCAGGTGGATCTCTGTGAGTTCCAGGTTGTTCTTCAGAGTAAGTTCCAGGACAGCCAGGGCTATGCGGAGAAACCCTGTCTTGAAAAGCCCATGTATATATATATGGCATTTACATGCTTGCTCTACAACATTGAAGCTTATTTAAAACTATGCTAGAAGGGGAAGTACTTCCTTCAGCTCAGAGGCTTTGGCCTTAGGTATCTGCTGGGCCTTTTATCCCTGTTCTCTGTGCCTATGTCTATTATTTTCAGCACACACACACACACACACACACACACACACATACATACACACCTAAACACCTCGAAGATTCTACTGTCCGGTACGGCTTATGTGATGTCCTCAACTATCATGGGCCAACATAAGTCACTTGCTTTCCCTTGCTTCAAAGGCTCTCTCTGGTCAGTAGGAAGTCTGCCTCACTGCTGTGTGCTGCTATAGAAATACAAGCACTTCTGTTGTGCCTGGCGCCTTATCACTCTCTGACCCCACTTGATCTCCTTCCAAGCTGCAGTGCCTTTAGCTGTCTCCGGGAGACTCTAGTTGAGCTCCTCTGCACCATTTTCTCTTGGAGCTGGACAGCGGGTGACTTTGCTTTGGTTGGGGTGACAGTGTGGGAGCGGCACAACATCAGACACAGTCTTGAGTTTAAATTAATGCAGAATATTTGAGCAGGAACCAACAGGAAAGAAAAATGGAAGCAGGTAGTCATATTTCATTCCGTTGGGGTACATTTTTCTTCTCATGGGGCTTGCCCTTGAGAACAAAACATATCAAATGTTAAATCAAAGAATATTTTTGTAGTCATGCTAGGAATAGAAAATAATGCAAAGACTTTGCCTTCTTGAGGCAAATATTTCGCTGGAAGGTTATAATCAAAGTCAGAAGGAAATTGTAGCCACAGCTTTGGTAAAGCTGTGATCACTTAAAATTAATTGCTTTTAAGCTTTTTGCTGAACGTCTCCTGTCTGCATCTGTGTGTCTCTGGGTTTTCCTTCAGAACCACTTCATTCAGGCTGGGATAAGATTTAAGCAGGCAGGCAGCTCAGAAGATAACCTCTAAACGAAACCCCAGGACCTGGGCCTTCTTGCTCATTCTTTTGTTCAGTGGAGCCTCAGCCAGGCTGGGACTGAGCCTTTCGTGATTCTCTGTTCCCTTCGCAGTAAGGGCTTTGGTAGCATGTAGAAGGTGATGCTGTAGCTCTGGCCTTCAGCTATCTTATAGCTCCAGTCCCAGGGAGGGTGGCATTTCTGAGGTAGCCTGATGATGGGGTTGGGAACCAGTCTGAACTTAGCAATACATTGTCCTCTGCTGTTGGAAGGACCATACTGTGCTGGAAGCACCATGGGATAGGGATGATGCCAGTGTCTTCTATAGTTCTACCTGGCCTCCCTTACAGAAAGTACATGCTGGTTTTTAAGGGCAGTTTAGTCCAGATAGTGTGCAGTTAGGCGTGTTCAGTATTTCCCACGTGTCTCTGGACACCCTTTGTAGTGGTTACCCTCTACAAAGAGGCGCTGTGCTCACACACAGTCGGCCCTGCAAACCTGGGCAGTGGCCAGCATCCTTCACAGCTCTGTAGAGTTTAGACTCTGACAGAAATGGAATTGTTTTGTGCCTGACTTACACTTGGGATATGCTTTGTAGTTGTTTTGAGAAAGGGTCTCACTGGGTACATCACACTGGCCTTGAACTTGCATTGCTCCTGCTTCTGCCTCCCAGGGGCTGGCATTATGGCATTCCCAGTTTAGAGCATACTTTTTAAAGTTAAACCATACTGTAACATGGAACTATACTTCATCTCTTCAAAAAATATTTCCAATTGTGATAAAATACTCGCTACCTTACTAAGCTATCCAGATTGCTTCTTTCTGTGCCATGCCTAGCCAGTGGAGACCCCTGTCCTAGGGATTTTTGGTAAGAGAGGGTCAGATGGTAATGCTTTGATGGTTTTGTTTTTGTTTGTTTTCAAGACAGGTTCTCACTACATAGCTTTGGCTGTCCTGGAACTATGTAGACCCAGACTAGCCTCACATTCACAGAGATCCACCTGACTGTGCCCCCTGCCCCAAATGCTAGGATTAAAGGTGTGTACCACTACGCCCAGCTGTCTTAGTGTTTTTATTCACTCACTCTGGTTCTGCATGCACCTTCTGTGCAGTGTTGTTTTGAGTGTGAAGCCAGATACAAACCATGTGTCTCTTCAAGGGTCTGGTAGTCAGGGGAGACAAACAAGAGGGAGTGGGGTGGGCAGGTAAGATGCAGGGTTGTAAGAGTCTTGATCCGGAGAACCTGTGTTATATGGTGTGTGAGTGTGTTGTGGCACAAACAGGAAGGGCACACCCTGATGGGGACACAGGGCCAGGCCCAGACATATGACCTGGAGATCCAGGCATAATGGCTACAGGGAATAGCCTCAGCAAAGTCCATGGGTGGAACTTGTGGGGAAGTTTGAGGTGGCAAGGTACTAGGCCAGTCCAGAGAGGCTTCCGGGAGGAGGGGCTGTCTGGTTGGAACTTTGTAGGATGATTGAGAACTTACTGGTAAAGAAGATGGGGGGCAATTCAGCTAGAGGACCCAGCATACAGACAGATAAGGCAAGACCAGAACATGGAGTTCATGAAAGAGGAAGCAAGTAACAGGCCCAGTGGCTAGAGGCAGGGAGGATAGAGCTCAGAAGCTGGGTGTACTTGTGGGAGAAAGTATGTTTTAACTAGGGCCCATATAGTGGTTTCCTCTAGCTCCCTTGGAGTTTTTAAAAAGGCCCAGGACAAGTGGCCTTAGGGCCAGGTATTCTGAATATACCCTTCAAAGAACAAGCAGGCAGGCAGACAGGACCTAGAGCTCTGGCGTGTTGGTAGGGAATACCAGGCAAGGCTAAAGAGCTTCTGCCTCACAGGAGAGGGTAAGTGTAGGTTTGGAGGGCACACATTACCTTTTAGACACCATTCAAGACCCCTGACACTTACTGTATTCTCAACGCCTGTGTCAGGGTGGCTCTGGTGGTAAGAAGCTTGTTGTAGGTCTCAGCTGCTGAGTGCTGCCCCAAACTTTCCCCAACGTGGTTCCTCACATGCCTTTGTCCAGGACTGCAGTCATGTGTCAGTCCATGTCCTCAAATTTGACAAATTTTACCTCAGTACAGCTGACAGCACACACTGGATGGACTGAGAAATGATGGGATCTGTATCCCTGCTGTAGATCAGGATTGGTGCTGTCCCCTGTGTGTGGTTGGGTGCTAAGGGCTGCCATATCAGGAGAAAGCCATAGCTCCTGAAGAGCAGATGGTTGGTCACAAGCACAGGTCTGTCACCATCCACCCCTGCACTGTTCACCATTTTTCTCTGTACTGTTTGAGTTTTGCTTCTTGTTAATTGGGTCTTTCATTTTCTTATGCTATGCAGTTAGGCGCCTGCTGCTTTGAAGTGGCCTCACTGAGTAGGAGGGAGGACTTAGTTAATGTGGATGCTCCTCTTGGCAGGAGAAAAAACAACTTTGCTGTTGAGAGACATTGACTTTTTTCTCTTTTGCTGTCACAGTATTATAATGATGCTCTCTTGTCTTGAGGCCTTCAGGAGGACTAAAATGATTTCCTTTGTCTCTAACCTACTTCCTGAGGATATTTATTTGGTGGCACACACAGGTGCTACTTGAAGATAAACTTGACTTTTTTTGCTTTTAAAATCAGTACTGGAAATGCATTAATGTTGCTCTGCTTGGTTGAAGGACCTGCCTGACCTGGTCCTTTGCTAGAGGTTTAAAGGCCAGGGGAGGTCTATGGCTGTTGCCCTTGGCTATCTGACCTTGATATTAGAGCTAAAACTGCTCACCTGCACTGTATTGTCAAACTCAAAGACTCCAATGTGGTCATTTCCAGATGAGTCCTTTTCCTTGGTCCTTTTAACACAGGCACCAGAGACGTAGTATGTGGGTACTTAGGTATTTCCTGTTCTAGGAAGATGGCTTAGGGCAAGTTAAGGGATGGTCTGCAGAGCTTAGCTCTGAAGGAGGAGGATTGACCTAAGAAAGAGGCTCTGTTTCTTTAACACTTCTGCCTGACACCTAGAGACTAGAAAACCAGTATTGGCAGGGATTGGAGTCCAGCTAGGCACTCCCTATTGCCAGTGACCCTTTACTGCAGAGCCTGACCACCTGTTGTGAAGGGCAGCCACATTTCCAGCAGGATTTCTTGTTGGATGTTGTTGAGAGGTTGCCAGCAAAGAAGATAGGGGACATTTCAGCTAGAAGACCCAGCCTCCACAGACAGACAAAGCAGGACCAGAGCATGGAGTTCACGAAAGAGGAAGCCAGTAACAGGCTCAGATAGTAATGTTTTAAATGTGTAGCCCAGAAGAGTGGCTATGAGCCTTGGGTATTTTTAAGCATTTGCATTGAGGCTAGTGCTGCTGAGGCATGGGAAAAACAATTATAACTCAGTGCAGCTGACAGTACAGCACTGGATGGACTGAGAAATGGCATGTTCTACATCCCTACGGTAGACCAGGGTTGGTGCTGTCCCCTGTGTGTGGTTTGGTGCAAGGGGCTGTCATCTTCCTGGGAAGGAGCTTGTGGCTCCCTGTCTTCCCTGGTATTCCTGACTTGCTCTTTACTTGGTCTGCATACCTGCCAAGCACCCCCTTGATCTGCTTGCCTTCCTAGTGCCTTGTGGCCTGTGAAATGACCCTGTCTTCCCTCCTCGTTCTTACAGGAATCACTTGCTGGCCTTGTAGTTTCAGCAGTGCAGCTGCTGCTTTCGGAGAGGCTTCACCCAGCTCCAGACTAGCTGAGCTCAATCTCCCTTTACATATCTTCCAGTCTGCAACCAGGAACTCTTCCTAGATAACTTCTATACCTCCCTGCTTATATCTTCAGTTGCTCTCTGGTAGCAGAAAGCCCAAGCCCCTCATCATGACTGATGGGGTCCTTCCTGATAGATTTGTGTTTTCTCCCTCTGGGACTGCATGACACTACCTGGAAACTTCTTCACAGACAGAACGTGCTCTCTCAGGCTGTGCCTTCTGATGACACGCACTCTTCTGGGGAGCCTCCTTGTCTTTCTCCCAGGCTTGACCAGCTAACTTCATTGATGGCTTGTGCACCCTGTGCATACTCTTAGGAATCTGTTTCTTCCATCTCACTCATTTGTACTTACTGGGTGAGCCCTTTGAAGGCTGGGGCCTGCTATCATTTAACTTGGTCTCTAAGGGGATAGGATGGGACCTGGCCCAGTGAATAACTGACACATGTATGTAGGCACCTAGGAGTTACTGAATGAGTGGTGGATGGATGGATGAAGAAGAGGTCATTTCCTACTGCCTGCACCAAGCAGCCCTACTCCTGTGGTGCTTTAAGGGACTGACCAGAGTTCAACAGTGGAGGAAGCCTGCCTTGAGGTTAGACAAGTTAATCTTTCAATGGAAATTCAATCCTCACTTTTCATTTTCAGGCCACTTTGCGTAGCAAAGTAGTTTAACTCATAGCAGATTTCTGCCATGCTGATGGTTAATTTCACGGCCCACAGAGGGTCAGCACACTAATGCCGAGAACACGGCGACCTCGGTGTGGCTCGCCGCACACAGTGAGGGCCCAGCAGCCCTGTTTTTTTTAGAGCAGCAGTATTCAAACATCCTTCAGCAGGCTGATTTTGAGTTAACAGGGCTGACCCTTTCAAGAACATTTTTAAAGGCTATAGTATAGATCCCTCCCAGGCTGTGTATTTTCCTTTCTCCATGCAGTTCAAAAGGGCTGCGTCATCTCACAGGGTTTTGCCAGCAATCTTCAGCTTGACCCGGGTTGTTTAAATCTGCAGGAGGAAATTTGAACAAACTTGTACTTTGGTAATTCTTCTGCCTTCATGAACCTTTAACCTTAAGGTTTCTTTCGGAGCCACTGGCTGCATTGTCACCCGCTGTCCCTGCTGAGGCTTTCAAAGGGCATTGTCTGGTGCGTCTGTTTTCACTTTGCTACTGGCGTTCTTTTGAGGAAGGGTATTAATTCAGACCTGATTCTGAGGCAGGAGGGGAACTTTTAAACTTGCCCCAGAGCTCAGGGATGGGGAAATGAGCATAATGCAAGCCCATGGCTGATGCTGGTGAAGGAGAGAGGCCTCTAGCTATCCAGTGGGCAACCTCAGCTCTACCACGTCCTGGCTGATACCATGGCCAAAGAGGTGATTGACTTTGACAGGCAAGCCTGTTGCATGTAAAATCCTGGAGTGTCAAGTTTTTAGGAACTTGGGAAGACAGGGGTGAATTTGAGATTCCATTGATGAGTATAAAATGACCACATACTAATGAATTTTCTGGGGTCAGCAAGAAGACCCCTCATGTCGGGGAGAACTCTGGTGCTGCTGGACCCTGTTGCTGCTCGAGATTTCCTGATGTTTGTTCCAGCCTGCCTTTCCCTCCACCAGCTTGCCTGTTCACCCTTCACTCCTCATTTGTTTTCTCTCACTGTGACCATGATGGTACCAACACAGGTCCTTGTGGGCTTTGGTGCTGGTTTCATGAATGTTATGGTGATTGAAACTGGATCTTGCTTGTTGTGTGCTACCCTTTGAAGCAGGCTTGCGGGGCTGCTGAAACTCCTTGTTTGGCTTCTTGACTTTGTTTCTTTCCTTAGGCTTATTACTATCCTAAAAGTAGGGCGAGGTGACTTTTTTCTGCAAGGTTGATGACAGAAAGAGAGGTCCATCATCATATTAATCAAGTTCATTCAGTAGTCCTTGAGAGACCTGCATGCTAGCCAGGTAGAAGTTGCCCTAACTTTCCAGACAGGTGGGAGGCAGGTATTAACAAACAAAACCAAGAAGAATTGTGAGTTGTGATCAGTACTAGGGACAGTACAGGACTATTGGCTTTGGATATCTCCTTGAGACCTGCCTGAAGTGGTGGGGTTGAAAGTACAATCTGGAGAAGATAGGAGCCTGCCACTGGTGAACTGAGCATGGGTGCAACATGCAGAGGAGCAGCACCTACAAGGGCTCTGAGGGGCAGCTTAGGTTGGTCTGTAAGGGGGAGAGTGGGTGGCAGGAAGTCACAGGTATCTTTAGACAGATATGCACACTTGGACTCTGTGAGTCCTGGGTTTGCTGGAGGATAAGCGATGGGATGTTGTGATTCATGGACACAGAGACACTCTCGCTAGCCCTCTGGAGGTGTGTGGCCATACCAGGTTTTTTTCTCCTGGCTTTTTTGTGTTCTTACTCCTGTCATTTTCTGTTACCAGGCCTCGGATTCATGTGGGTGTTGTCTACCCTTTCCTTAAATTCTTCATGTTTTTTATGTTGCAGTCTTGAGGAATTGACTGTAGGGCCTTGTGTGTACTAGGTGAACACTCTATACTACTCTTTCCTGCAGAGCAATGGGCTGAGGTGGAAATAGGACAGGCAGGAAATTCTGGCAGGAGTCAGTCAGTTCCTCTGTTTTGTAGTGTGACCAGTGGACACTAGCACAGTGGCAGATCTGGCTCCAGCCACAGAGTGGGAAGAAACCATTCCTGAGTGGACAGCAGCAATGTCAAGTAAGGCATCTAGTCACAGAGCCAGTGAGTAGATAGAACCTGGCCACACTCTTTTCTTTGCTTGTCTTCTTGCACATTCTGCCCTTGATGTCACCCCAGCCCTCCTGCAGGACGTCCTGGGTGGAAGGTAATACACACAGTCAGGATGGGACAGAGTTTGTCTTTTCAGGAGAACTGAGGTTGCTATGGTTTGGCTCTCAGCTGTGCCCATGAGGTAGAAGAGAAGGTGCTAACATTCTGATGATTTATTGTTTAAAACTGCTTTCAGAGAAGCCCAGCCCCTTCCCTTGAGCTTGTTGCTGAGCAGGTGTTGCTGATCTAAGACTCATGTGGTGTCTTCTACCTTTTTCTTAGGTTCTTTTGTGTTGTTTTTGTTGCAGTATTGGACGATTGAACAAACTCCCTGCCACTGAGCCCCTAGTTCCTTTTCTCAAAACAAGGGAATAGTAACTGATATTCTTAGAGCTCTCCAGAGATGCCAGCTTAGTCTTATGTCTCCAGGAAGTGATTGTGTCTCTACTCAGTGGGATCCACCAGAGCAGCGGAAACCTGAGGGTCTCCTGTTCCCCTTTTTTCCTCTGGAACCAGGTGGGGCTTTTTTCCCCTGTGCAGATTTCTTAGATAAATGGAAGTGCTACTTACTCATTATTGTAAGTTCGTCAATCATTTCTAACAGTTTTTTTTTAAGTACATAATAAAAGTTCCCATGACAACCAATAGCTTTTTGAGGAGTGTTTTCTAGGAGCCATAAGAGTCCATTGCATTCAGTCTGATTTCTCCAGCTGAGTCTTCCCTCTTCTTATCTCAAAATCTGCCTCAGAAGGCAATCTGGGGACACGCAGCAAATACTCTGGCAACAGATGTGTGTCATCTTCCTGACAAGTCACCAGGCTGGAGACCCAGCTCTACTCCAAAGCTCTCCACTGGGTGTGGGCAGATATCCCTATGCTGATTGGCACTGTTTGGTGCACAAGAGGGCAGTGTTTGCTTGCAGTCTCAGACAGGCGATCTTGTGCAGGTTCACAGGTCAGCATAGTTAGAATGACCTCAGATGTGTTCAAGACAAAATAAACTGTAAGCCATTTGTGATGAGATCTCATATATGCCTTTAAATACACGACCCTTTCAAAACCTTACTGCTTTAGTCTTCTTTTCCCTAAAAAAGAAAAATATTGTTTCTTTCAATGTTTATTTTTAATTTTTTTTAATCAATGAAAATATGGTTTGCAAGTCTTGTAGGACAGTGGCAGAGGTTACAGGGTGTCGCTGAAGCAAAACAACGGCTTTCTAATTAAAAACCAGATGGGCAGATTTTTGTTTGGAGCAAGGGTCAAATGTGTCCCCCCCTTCACATCAATGTAAAGATTATCTGCCTTAGCTTTTAAAGTGTCTAAAGGTGTAGATGTCAGCCATCCACCCTTTATTCTTTCATACTCCTTTTTTTTTCTTGCAAGGTGGCTTCCCTGTATCCTGGTGTTCCTTGAGATTGGCCATGCCCCCTTTTTATACAGGTTTGCCTATTTTCAGTTCTCCTGTGGTACTCTTCTGCAGAAACTTTAGGCCAGAAGGACACACACACTGGTTGTAGCTTCTGTTCTC
>CM053761.1:51437433-51587444 GCA_028658305.1 Pachyuromys duprasi
GAATGCCCATAGCTTGTCTTGGCATCCCCATGGGGACCATCTGGCTTTTTTGAGGTGCCTGTGCGTCCCAGACAAAGGCAGTTCTTGCATCAAGAGCATGTCCATAAAGCTCACGCCCAGAGCAGAGGCTCTGACCAGTGTGAGTGTTGGGGGTAGTGAGTGCTGTTGAAGATAGATACAAGGACATGATTCCTGACTGGAGACAAGCCAGTTCTCTCCATATTGCTCATTTACTTGATGCCTTGAGCATGTCTGCTGGTTCCAAGTTATATTACGGCAAAGTATAGTTAGTCCCACATGCAAAGGGCTGCCCACCACTTCAGTCTCCTGATAGCCATTAAGGAGACCAGCAATTCCAGGCTGAGCCCTGTGTGAACTCAGATGTCATCTTCTAGTCTTTTGTAATCATATCTTCCAACAGGAGTATGTTTGTAAAATAGGTGCCACATTAACAGTGGGGTAGGTATGGCATTCCGTGTGTCTTTAATTGATCATGACTTTTAATTAAAATGTGAATGTGAAAGCACTGAGTGTAGTGTTAATGAGTGGCCTCCTCACTGGGTTTTTCTTTGACCTGACTTCTGCATGGATCTGGGCCTGAAAGGAAGATTTTGCTACATCAGGCTTATAAAGAGGCTCATCAAACATTTTTCCTGGAACAGAATTTTTCAAAACTTCTTGAGCTCTAAAGGAGCTTCATTTGTAAGGGGTAAGAAGTTGTTTCTGTGTGGCTCTGGGTGATTTTGTCCTTTCACTCCCATAGTAGGGCTGGTAATCAGGACTGGGCCCCATGATTGGTGTGGTAATGGTCTTGAATGCTGTGTGTTTTTTTCAGTCACTGTAGCTGATAGTGGAGCAAAATGAACACGACCCTGCAACAAACCATATGTGGGCACACCAGAGAGATGTGGTGACAGAGATAAGATGTATCTGTGAGAGAATGTTCCGGGTGCTGTCCTGTCTGGGATATAGATGGAGTTCTGAAGAGGAGTTCTCTCCACAGGCATCGCCGTGCCCCCTCTTATGTCTTGGTCAGCAAGAAGATTGTGTAATTTTGAGGCAGTTTTCAGTTTCCTGTTAGATCTTGAGGTCAGTCAACATTCTTGTCTTTGACCCACTTTGTGTGTTGTGCCTAAAGCACTGAGACCTATTGGGAATCAGAGAAGGCAGGTCTACTTCTGGATCTTGACAGGGAGCAAAGAGGTGTGTGTGTGCAGTAGGCTTGCGCATGAAGTCCGAAGACCTTAGATGGAAATGTTGGACAGGCCATCCTGTGATCACAAAAGAGTTTTTCTGCAATGTGCTCTCTCTACCAAATCAGGAGACATACCCTAAGTGTGTGTGAGAGTTAGAATATAGCTACCTTTAGGGTTCTTGGGCCAGTCAAACATCCGTTCCCTCAGCACTGCTGGCATTAGGAGAGAGCACTGACATGCAGAGCAATGCTTCAGAGAAGGCAATGAATCTTTTTTTTTTTTTTAAAGTGAAGAAGAGGAAGGGAAAATACAATTCCTGCTTTCCTTGGTTGTTGAGCAGGATGAAGGGCAAAGCTCGTCTTTCCTGTCTGGTGTCTTCATCGGGACCCTTTCTTTTTCTTTCTGCTCTCCTTTCTTCTCTTCTTTTTTCCTCTTTCCTTTTTTCCCTCTCCTTTTCTTCTCCTTCCCTCCTCTTCTTTCTCTCTTCTGCATCTCCTGTGCTTAACCTCCTTTCTTTCTCTTTTCCTACTGGTCCTATAGAGACCTTACTTTTGTCTAAGCTACTGCCTGGGGAACTCGGTGTCATGTTCTGGAGATATCCTGGTGCTGGGGTTGTTTTGTTTTGTGTGGTCTTGGTCTCCTCTCCAGCATGTATGGTGGCTTTCAAGGGCCATTTCACAGGTGCCCACCCTGTGCTGGCTTGTACAGAGTGCTGCTTGTTACTTTTCAAGTGTGCTCTTACACTTCCTGTGGATTAGCCAGGGCGGTACAGAGTGATATCAGAGTCATTGAGCTTTGGGGGAGGCTGGATGTGGATGGGCTATACCTCTGGGTAAAGCAGGCCTGAGGTTCTGGGCCAGGTGGAGGCTTTCTGGAAGAACTGATTCAAAGTTGCTTGCCATTTAATGAGTCCCAGGTATGAGCTCTGCCAGTCCTACACATGCAGGCTCTGGAAAGCCTGAAGGAAAAGACATGGTCCTATTTGGAGGAAAGCCTTCTGCAGAGGGAAGCTTGCCAGGTCTTTCTTCTCTCAAAAGGAGGGAGGGAAACTGTGTCAGTTGGGAGTTCCTGATGGACACACAGTTCAGCCTTGGCATTGGCCCAGCTGTGGCCCCTGCTTTGCTCTGACTGGGGCTTGGGGCACCTTACTGCACTTACTTAAGAGAGCTAGGCTTTCAGCCTCAGCTTTCTTATCTTCAAAATGGAAGAGTAGAAGAGAAAGAGAGAGAGAGAGGAAGAGAAGAACCCCACTAGTGAAGCACTGTACACAGTGCTTGTCTAACTCAGTAAATTTATAGCACATATAATTTAGTTTTCAAATCCTTATCAGAATGTAATTATAAAAATCAATCTTTGAGAAAAGCTCTCTGCCCTTTTGGTGGGAAGACATGCTAGAGCAGTGTTTGATGCCATGTGTAAGATACAGGTTTGTCTGTGCTAGAGACAAAATTAACACATTTGAAGTCACGAATGTGGTTGGAGTTTAGGAAAGGAAGGCCATGGTGGCAGGCACCTTTACCTGCTGAGCCATCTTCTTGCCTCTGTCGTTTTAAGGCTCAGTCTCACCACAGCTGCTCAGAAAACACACATGGGCTGTTGGTGTGTGAAAAAGCAGTGTGTTTGGTCTTTGGAGAGGCCGGTCTGCAGGGATCCTGGGCCTGTGTTACTTTGAAGCCTATAGGCACTGGTCATTGGAATGTGTGATATGAGGAGCATAACCTTTTTAAAAAATATTATGTGTGATATCAAAGAAGAGATTCCAGCCGCAGACAGATGAGCACAGAGCAGCATAAAGGCAAATGGTGTAGCTGGCAGTCTTGAGGCTGAGACCCGGGGAAACAATCTGAGTCCTGGCTTCAGGGTTTGTTCGTTGTGCGATCTGAAGTTGATTCTAAATTTGTTGGGCCTCAACTTTATGGTCTTCAAAATCAAGAAAGAACCATTTTGAAGATGAGAAGACCTATATCTTTATATACGTATGAAGGTAGTAAACATAATTGCGGCCCCTGCTGCTCTTTTCATTACTATGATAAGGCTTTCTAGCCTCCTGGGACTGCCCATTGCCAGCTTTAAGTGTGGAAGCGTTTCTCCAAAACCCTATAGGTTTTTTTTTTTCTCCCCTGAAGTCTATATGACTGCACTGAACCATGGGTCAATCTTGTAGACGGACTTATAAATGAATTTATGAGAACAAATTTTGGAAATCTATTTTTCTCCTGATTTGCTATTTTAAAACCAGGTTTTTAGAAGCCCTTATTAGCTTAATATATAAGAGCTTAAACTAGGCCAATGTTTGTAAGTGAAGTGAGGGTAAGGGTTTCATAAAACTTTGGGATGTTTTTCTAAAAGAGTAGTTCAATTAGGGACTAGCCGCTCCTCCGGGTTGCTGTTGATTTGCGGGACATACTCACGTCCAGATGCATCAAATATAAAAGATGAATTTTAAAGCTTTTAACTATCACAAAGCGTTCAACCTTTATGGGGGTTTTAAGGCCTTGATGACTTTCAGTTGCCCACATTTGCATGTCTGTGAAGATTTTTGAAAATGAGGATGGTAAGGAACGTTTTAGGGATGGCAGGAACTCCTATCAGTTCATCAGATTCTGAAGAACCTCCCACGCGCTTTCCTCTTGCATCCTGCGGCTTGCTTAAACCCGGCAGAAAGTCAGCCTACATTCTTTACAATTAGAAAGGCGTATTTTTTTTTGTTTGTCAAATTTGTCTTAGAAGACAGGCTCATATATATATATATATATATATATGCATAAGTATATATATGCACACACATCTATAAAAAATAGGGAGATTGATTCTGCAGGGTGACGAGGAAGAAAGGCAGGTAGAAGAGAGCTAGGCACACGTTTGAATTTGAGAGAGCGCAGCTGTGAATAGTCGGAAGCACAGACTGTGGGTAGCCTGCACATGCACATGGGAGAAACTGAGCAAGATGCAAAGCAGCCAGTGAAGCTGCTCCGAGTCAGCCATGTAGTGCAGACTCATGGGCTGGGACTTCCTCATGAAGATTTTATTATTTCTGAAGTAGGGCTTTTTAATCACCGCAAAGCATTGCCTCTTTGGGGAGATTTAAAATAGTCAAGCCACCTTACTTCCCTATGGTGAAATGCTACTTATCCTGAAGAAATTCCCAGCACACAAAGTGAAACTGGAAGTTGGGATAATCAGCCTGGACCCTGGTGCTGAGAACTGCAAATTTGCCTCCCTAGCGGTCCCCACCAGCTTGCGATTCCTAGAAGTTTCCTTCTGTGTGTTTTGCTCCAGACTTAGTGTATGATGAAGTTTCTGAATAAAGTTTCTTTGTGGAGCCAGAGAATGGGTAGAAGATGAAATCCAAGGACAAAATGCCATGTGTCGATCAGTGGTTCAGAAATTCATGTTGAGTCTGCACAGCTCTAACAGAGTTCAGATGGACTGTCTTTTCCTGTGCTGTCAAACCTTGCTATTCCACGGCCGCACCAGGCTCCTCTGCTTGTGCTGGCATTGTTACTCGCCAGTCCCCGTTGTTACTTTACATGTTGTTTTAGCCTTGTGGTTCTCTTGTTACATGCTTTGGATATTTGGTTTGAAAAGAGTCAATTGTGGTGATTAGCGTGGTGTGCAGCTGAACAGGGAAGAAAAGCTGGGATTTTACATACATTTCTAGGCATTTTCGTTGGAACTCAGGCAAGTAAGGTGCTTGTTTTTACATGCTAGACAGGGTGGGAATCACAGCTACAATTTTGAACTGTTCTTTTGAAATAAAAGTTGAATCAGCACTGTTACAGTTTCCAGAATGAGTGGAACCTGTGTCTGATGCATATTGTATTGTCTCTTCCCAAGGTGGACAAAACATGTTCTGTGTGCAGAAACGTGAGCTGCTGCCTGTATCGGGAGGAAGGGAAAGAGGAAGCTGTTTGCAAAACTACTTAAAATAAATTTGAGGGGTCAAACGTGGAACACAGTCACAAAAGGGAAAGGAAAAAATGCCTTGGGTCAGTTGCACTGGAATAGCACAGGCATTCACACTGGCTAGAGGGCTGTGTGTTTCTTGCTAATAAGATACAATTGGAGTAGATAATATTTGAGTATCTTGGCTAAATCTCACTGCCTCTGTATCAGGGAAATTAACCTAAAGGGCCATGTTTTAAAAGTTTGATTTGGGGGAACAGATGTCATTTGGAAGAGAGATGGCAAGCTGTTTTCCTCCTTGTGGGAGCTTGCTCAGTCCTAGCCTGCTAAGTGGCACCTTGTGTCAGACACAGGCTATGGCTCAGGCAGAAGGCAGGCTTGCGTTAGCATTTTATTTAAAAGCGATCAGTACTTTTAAATTAAACATGCAAAGTTATCTTGGTGAGGCATTGAGGCTGCTGGGTTATCGAACTTGGCCCTCAGTTTAGCCAGTTCAGCAGGGATGGGGGTGGGATCCAAAGCAATTAATATGCAAGCACGCTTGAGTCAGCAAGGTGGTAGGTTACAGTTTTATCAGGGCATAAAGAATCTTTCTCAAGATTTACACTTTTTTTGCAGGTAGATTAAAAATCTATTGTTTGAGATTCATATTTGAAGGTAGCCAACTCAGGCTGCCAGATTTTAGCCAACCAAGCAGGTGGGAGGGGAAATACCTTCTATCTGATGCTTGCATGATGCTTAACACAGAGAAGAACTGATGTTCTGGTTTTTTTGTGATTTTTCTCTCTTTGCTCTCATTGTTTGGGCAAAAATTTTATTGTTGCTGAAAAGTACTCATTGAACTCGCTGACCAGAGCAGCTGTGGTGAGACTGAGCCTTAAAAAGACAAACTGGGGAGGGCAAGGACATGGCTCATCAGGTAAAGGTGTCTGCCACCAAGACTGAGTTCAATACCTAGGCTCCACATAGTGACAGGAGAGACCTGACTTCCTCATATTTATTCCAACTTCCACGTGTATGCTATGGATGGTATGTGTGCAAACACATATACATATAAATCTATAAAATAAATAAATAAATCTATAAAATAAATCTATAAAATGACAAATTTAAAAGGACTTGAATATGAGATTGAGTTCACTGTGCCCTGTAAGGTCACTCCTAACCCCTACACACACACACACACACACACACACACACACTCAGCCAGAGTTCTCTCACCTGCTTTACCTACCTGGTAATTCTTGAGGCATGCTGTACATTTTTTTGTTGTACATTGTGGCTGTGCTGTAGTGTGGGCAGAGAGCTGCTTCACACTGTTTCTTGCCTTTACACTGGAAAGTAAGATTGTACGTATGCACAGCACTTGGTGATCCCAGATCCCGTACTAGTGCAGCCTGGGAAATGTTGCTTGGCTTCAGCAGACAGAAACACTGGCCTCTGAAAAATCATTGTGACTTCAAAATGAACAAATTAGAGTTCCTGGAATGGTGCAGCTCTTTGTTCTGTATGTTTGAGGGTAACCACAACAGAGGGCCAGATTTTAACCAGCAAAGCACACAGGGGGAAATAGGTGGACACTCTTCCCTTTTGGAGGTTTAGCTTGGATCATTGGCTTAAATTTGGGGATTTGGGGACTTTTGGGTGGCAGTACCCTATGGTAAGAAGCATGGAGCTCTGACTGCTTTAGGACATGGCTCTGGGATGCAGGGCTGAATGACCTTGGCTTTTGGAAGGTGACACAGGGACTTAGCCTGGGTGTGAGTGGGCGTGTGGCTGGCTCCCTCGAAAAGGGTCTCCAGGGCTTCCTGTGGGGCTATGCCTTTTCCATTTAATGCCACAGCCCTTCTACTTCAGATGAAGGATAAAATACTTGGGAGAATAGCTTTCATTGTTCCCATTCCCGAACCCTTTTCTGTATGTGGAGAGCTTTCTGAGTTTGTCTGTTTGTTTTCTGTCCTCCCATCTCGACCCACAGCCTATGCCGACATTCTTCTGAGCAGATCACATGTTCCTGGCAAGCAGTAGGCATTCTGAACTCTTTTTGTGCTTCTAGCCATGGTTCTTAGTTCTCAAGGAAGACCTCCAGCTTCCATCCTGACTTAGGAACGAACCAAACCAAAACAAGAAACCTTGACATAAAATGGAAGTAAAACTTGGCAGCAGCTGGCACGGGCTGTGATAAGGCGTTTTGAAGGCTCTTCTTTGAAGGGTCTTTCTTGTTGGAGAGCCACTCACTGCTACTCCACAGCTTGGGTGGGGGCAGGAAGAGGCCTCAGCACTCTTAGTCTGGGGTTTTCAAATTTAGAGATGTGCAAGGAATAAGGAAGAGAATGCAAGCAGCACTGGGGTGACTCATGCTTCCCTGAGCGAAGGTGTCCATGTTGCCCTGTGGACAGAAGTGGGCCACTGTGGCATTGCTCTTTGTCTGTTAATGTCACCACAGACTCTAGGAGGACAAATGTGTTTCTGTCTTGCACAAAAGAAGTAAAGGGGGCAGTGGATGGTAACTACCCCAGACTCAGTAGTAGAAGAGAGACCCATCCAAGATTTGTTTGTTTGTTCTTACCTGTTAGGTTTCCAGTTAGTTAATGTATGTAGATGTTAGACAGTTCAAGTGTACTAGCATGAATATAAGAGAAGGTTCTGTCTTCTTGTCTTGGAGACCTAGGTTCCTAATTTCCCCCTGCTAGGTATGTGCATTACATACATGGTTCTGGTGACTTTGAGGTGGTACACTTCAGTGGGCAGCAACCACACTGTGCATCTCTATGATGGCACTGTCCTCTCTGTAGCTGACCTGTGAGGTATCATTTGCTGCAGTGCTGGTTACTTCTTTTGCACTGTTTTGTCCTCTTCTGCATACAGAGCCCCTGTGCACTCCACTGACCTTTCTTCTCAGAGAAGCCAAAGGGCTCCTCCTAGCAACCTCTACACAGCTGCTGAGGGAGGCTGGTCATTGCTCAGAAGCAGAGTCAGAGAGGAAGAGCAGGGGAAACAATTTTTTGCTGAGTTGTCCAGACTAACCTTGAATAACCGGGTTCAGGCAGTCCTCCTGTCTCAGCCTCCTGAGTGTAGGAACTGCAGATATGTGCCATGTGCCTGGCTGTAATGTTCCCCCTCCTAATGCCCTATAATCTTGTTCTTTTTTGAAATCCCACTGATTTGGGCGTGAATTCCAGTTACATATATCCTCTGAATATATGTAACCATATATATGTGAGCTGAGCCATCTTGGGCAGATAATGCAACCTTCCTGAGCTTTAGGCTAAGCCTGAGTAAACAGGGTGTTCAGGTCTGCCTGTTGGGATTGGTAGAGGCAAGGTGACCATACCTACCAGTTTTCACTGCTGACCCATTCTTCTCATCTGATCCGTAGAACCTCTGATAGGTCAGACGTAGTTCCTGCCTTCTAACTGGCATGTGACTTGAAATCTGAAAAGTGGGACCCCTGCTCACCCCATCTGTGGGCTCCAAGTTGTCAGTACCAGAGGAGACTGCTTCTGTCAGTTCAGAGCTGACAGTGCAAGCCAAGGGAGTCTCTGTGCTATAGGCCTGAAGCTTTGTCTTACATTTCCTCACCAGAAAGGCTTGAGTGTTGCTTCTTGAGTTGAATAGAAACCTGGCCTGTGGCTGGGCTCTGTTGGAGGCCCTTTATCTAGTCTGAGCAGAGCCTAGTTCCAGCCCCAACACCATAATGAGGGAAGGAGAGGAGAAAATGATACATTACTGAGAGGAAGATCCCTCATCTCTGCTGCTCTGGGCAGAGTGCTGTCTGTGTCACTCTAGCCCCTCACATGGCACACAGCAAACCCTCCACATGCAATTCCTGGATTTTTTAAAATTATTATTCATTTGTCTCATCCATGCAGTACTAGAGAGAACGTGTTCATAGGGCAGCCTGGATAAAGTCACTTTGTACCCCTAGTCTGAGAAGTAATCATGTGGAGCATTACCAAGTGAGGTTGATGGAGGGGCCTTCTGAGGCTCCGTGCTGAGAGGCTGTTGGAGCGTGTTGTGGGAGCAGTGGTGCACCCCAGCTGCATGCAGCTCCCAGGCACTTTTTTTCCTTAGGAAGTATGTTTTGTTGTTGTTTTAAGGTTTATTTCATTTTATGTGTGTAAATATTTAGTCCTTATGTATGTATGTGCACCATGTGTATTCCTTGTGCCTGTAGAAGCTAGAAGAGGACATTGGATTCCCTGGAATTGGAGTTAAGGATGTATATCAGTCATCATGTGGGAACTGGGAACTAAAGCTGGGTCCTCTGCAAGAGAAGCCAGTGTTCTGAATCACTGAACCATCTCCCCAGCCACTCTGGGCCTCTCTTAGTGTTCCCAGAGAAGTGCCAAGCATCAGCTGGGAGACATCACATGAGAGCACTGGTGTTCACACCTGTTTCTAATGTGTCCTTCAGAGTAAAAAAATAATGTGGTATAATATACATAACAGAACCTCCTTTTTAGCCATTTAAAATAAAAATGTTATTAGATGTGTATGTACATATGCATGCTTGTCCACATTGTATATGAGCTTGCTCGAGTGCTTGTGTGTGTGTGTGTCTGTGTGTTTGTGTATACCTGAGCATGCATGAATACACACATGTATTATAGAGCGATTGTAAGGTCAGAGGACAATTACCTGAATTCTGGAATGGAACTCAGGTCTGCAAGCTTTTAAGGAAGTGCTTTTGCCCACTGAGCTGTCTTGCTGGTTTCTTTTTAATCATTTTTACATGCTTATTGATTTCCATAGGATTGTGTGACCATCACTGCCACCCATTTTCCAGACTTTTCCATTTTCCAAGCTGCACTTAAGCACTAATTTTCCATTTCCCTACTCCCAGCCTCTGGCAGCAACCATTCTACTTTGTATGGACCTAACTACACAGGGACCTCTCATGAGTAAAATCAGTGGTATTTTAACTTTGTGACTGGATTATTTTACTTAGCATAATGTCTTCAAGTTTATCCATATTGTAGCATGTGTCAGAACTGTTTTCTTATTAAAACGTAAGTACCTCTCAGGATATTTATTTGTAACCAGCTCTGTAGGTTTTTTGTTTTGTTTTTGTCTTTCGTTTTGTTTTGCTTTGATTACGTTATGTTTCCCATGTTATTGCTTGATCTTTGGAATGTTACTAGTCATGATGTAGTCTTCTGATCCTGTTTAAAATGAAGGGCAGCATTATTTATAATAGTCAAGTGAAAATAATCCAAGTGTGTATCAACTGATGAACGTAGTTTTTAAAATGTGATATATCAGTAAAAAGGAATATTATTCAGCTCTAAAAAGGAATAGGCCTGTGAATAGGCAGATACAGTGTGTGTGTGTTTGAATAAGTTTTAAGTTATCCTGGTTAGGACTGGGTATTATGGTAACTGTTTACTTTACGAGGAACTACAAACTATTTTTGGTCGCTGTGCCATTTAACATTCCTCTCAGCAGTATGCATTACCAGTTCCCTTCATCCTGTTTTTCTGTTGTGCTGTACCTATCCCAATGTCTATTTTATTGTGGTTTTGATTTATATTTCCCCTGATGGCTAAGGACAGAACATCTTTTTGTGTGGCCATTAATATTATCTTATTTGCTTATCCAAGTTCTTTGCCTGTTTTTAAATTGAATTTTCTTTGTTTTACTGTGAAATTATAAGACTTTCTAATATATTCCAGATAGTTCTTTATGAGATGTGGGACTTGGGAATATTTCCTTCTTCTTTCTGTTCTGTGAGTTTTCCTCTTACACTATAAAACAAAAACAAAACAAATGAACACTTTCAAAAAACAGACATTTAGCATTGTACATATTACGGGGTGCAGCACGCTGTTCCAGCATGGGTGTTACATGTGCTGATGGTATCCACATGACTGGCGTATCCATGGTCTCAAACATCTCCCCATCATCTGCACAGGTGACATTCACGGACCTCTCTGCTCAGTTGTTGTCAGCCACAGTTGTAGGAAGTTGGAATCTACTCTTCCTATAGGTGCGCTTTGAATCCTGCAGCCATTGTCCCTCTACCCTCAGCCCTCTTCTTAGCTTCTCAGAACCCTATTCTCCTTCTAAGATCATTGCTGTAGTGTCCAGTGGCATCTCCCTTCTTATGCCAGACACACAGGGTCTTGTTTTTAATGGTTGAGTAATATTTCTTTTTAAAAAGATTAACTAATTTTTTAAAATTATGTGTATATGTGTGGGGTGGGTTCGTGCACATGAGGGCAGGTACCCACAGAGGCCAGAAGAAGGTATTGGATTCCCTGGCACGAGGGTTACAGGTTTGCGAGCTGTACAATGTGGGTGCTGGGAATTGAACCCAGGTTCTCTGGGAAAGCCAGCAAGTGCTCTTAACTGTTAAACTATTTCTTCAGCTCATCATTTTCTTGATTCTGAAGCCACAAGTTTTAAATTTTTAAACAAGTCCAGTTCATTTTTCTTGTGTTTGCTTTTACTGTCATATTTTAGAAAACTTGCATGGTCTAAGGTAATTTACTAGGAGCTTAATGGAAAGTTATTAGGAGTTTTATAGTTTTAACTCTCTTTGTGTGTTTCTCTCTGTGCCTGTGCCTGCGCGCGTGCGTGTGCGTGTGTGTGTTTCTCTCTGTGTGTCTCTCTCTCCTCAAAGTCGTACTTTGCAGCATGGCTGGCCTGATTATTTAGATTAGGCTAGCTAGCCTCAATCTCACAGAGATCTGTTTGTCTCCTGAGTGCTGGGATTAAGGTGTGCATGCCTTTGCCCAGTTTACTTTGAGCTCCTCCATGGAAGTCTTTGATCCATTTGAATTAGTTTTGTGTGGGTTGAGACAGAGTCCCCTGTTCTTTTGCCCATGAATTCTTGTCCCCACCTTTTTTTGCCCATGAATTCTTGTGGCCACCTTTGCTGAAGGTCTCTTGTCCCTCAATGTGAATCTTTCTTTTTACTTCCTAGTTCTTATTTTGTTTCTGACACAGGGTTTCTCTGTGTAGCCCTGGCTATCCTGGAGCTTACTCTGTAGACCAGGCTGTCCTCAAACTCAGAGATCTGCCTCCTTCAGCCTCCAAAGTACTGGGATTAAAGGTGTGTGCCACTACTGGCTTGAATTGCTTCCTGTTTGCTTTTTTGGGGGAGCGGGGGTTGGGTGGAGTGGTGAGACAGGGTTTTTCTGTGTAGTTCTGGCTGTCCTGGAACTTACTCTGTAGACCGGACTGGCTTCTGCTTCCCTAGTGCTGGGGATTAATGGTGTGAGCCACCCCACTCTTAATCCAACCCCAGCTCTGTTTACTTTTGAAGCAGAATTTTATATAGCTAAGGATGAGCTTAAATTTCTTATTCTCCTGTCTCAGGTACAGGGATTATGGCTTGTGTCACCATCCCTAGCTTTGATTGGCCTGCTGGGTTGGGGGTGGCAGAAAGATTTTTTTTTTTTTAAATTTGTGTGTATGTGGACAACTTGCAGGAATCTGTTCTCTCAATCATGTGGGAACTTATGAAGAGGAGACAAGGATATTAGGTGTTTGGGAAATTTGCATGGTAGTAACAGTATGAAAGAGAATGAAGCTGTGCATCCCAAGTTTCTGCTGGCTTCTGAAGGCCCTAGGATCCTTTCTTTTTTCATTTCTAAAAAAATTATTTATTTGCTATTTATTATAATTTATTCACTTTGTATCCCGGCTATAGCCCCCCCCCCATCTTTTCCTAATCCCACCCACCCTCCTCTTTTTCTCCTGTGCCTGTCCCCTAGTCCACTGATACCTATCTGACTTTAGCCTATTAGGTCTCATCAAGGCTGGCTGCATCATCTTCCTTTGTGGCCTGGCAAGGCTCCACCCCCAGGGAGAGATGACCAACAAGCTGGCCACTGAGTTCATATCAGAGACAGCCCCTGGTCCCCTTACCACAGGGGGTCTCTGAAAGACTCTACCCATCAGAGTATTGAAGGAGATGCTGAGACTCATAGCCAAACTTTGGACAGAGTGCAAGGAACCTTATGGAAGAAGGGGGAGATAGAAAGACCTGGAGGGGACAGGAGCTCCATAAGGAGACCAACAGAGCCAAAAAAAATCTGGGCCTAAGGGGTCTTGCAGAGACTGATACTCCAACCAAGGACCATGCATGGAGAGGACCTAGACCCCCTGCTCAGATGAAGCCCATAGGCTGCTCATTTTCCAACTGGGATCCTTTTTTAAGCCCTCCTTGTTGGTGTAGTTCATGAGAAGAAGAAGAAGAAGAAGAAGAAGAAGAAGAAGAAGAAGAAAAGAAGAAGAAGAAGAAGAAGAAGAAGAAGAAGAAGAAGAAGAAAAAGCTCTTCATCAGTGGACAGGCCCATGAGGTTAGGATAGATGCCACCTATTATTTCTCACAAATGTGGGGTCCTGGGCATTGAGCCACCTCACCCTCCAGGACGTATATTCTTGGAGTTGGTGGGTAAGAGGCAGCATGGGAGGCGAATGCGCTGAGAGGCGTAGTGTGTGAAGGACATGAACTATAAAACCACTGGCTGCAGTGGGAGTTGGGGAAGGCCTCATGAAGTAGGTACCATTTGTATCAGGTCCTGATAGGTAAGTTAGAGTTTGCCTGGAGACAGATGACAGGTTCCTGGACACCTGTTGAATTCAGTAGGTTCAGAAGGTGCAGCAAAGGTATGAGATTGACACACAGTTGGTGAAGCTAGGAACGGGATGTGTGGGACATTTCCTGGAGGAAGTGGTTGTTACTGAAGGGTTTGTGGCAGGGAAGGGAGGATCTGTGGTTTTCTGAGTGGGGTGAAAGGGAGAGGGGCAGGCATGATGGTTTAGTGTTAACTGTCAACTTGCCAAAACCCAGAGTCACCTGGGAAAAGAGCTGCAGCTGAGGAATTGTCTAAATCAGGTTAGCCTGAGGCCTGTCTGTGGGCTTTTGTTTTGACTGTTGATTGATGTTGGAAGACCCAACCCTCTGTGGGCAGCACCCACCGTTTCCTGGGCAGGTGGTCCTGGACTGTGGGTCGGGAGAGCTAGCTGAACATAAGCAACAACTTAGCGAGCAGGCAGGATTCACGTGTCCCTCTCTCTTTGCTCCTCACTGGATGCTTGAACTCCTGCCTTGAGTACCCTTCAGTGACAGATTTTAACATAGAGTTGTATCAAATAAGCTCTTCCCTCCTTTAAGCTGCTTTTGGTCAGACTGTGATCATAGCAACAGAAATGAAGTTAGACTCCTAGGAGACTGTTTTAGAGGCTAGCACTTGTACCTTGTGGGAAGGGATGAGGGGCAGGAAGGAGGAAGTGCAGGTTAGGAAACAGGCTGGTGGTGCTGGCTGAGGGTGTGAGGTGTGGGTGTGGGGAGAGGGCTGAGAGCTCTGTCGCTGCCCCCAGGAGGCCTGGTGGTGCATAGGCGGGTGGCGGCTTCAGGGCCTCTCTTCCTTGGTGAAGATGAAAGGGACTCCATTTGACTTCGTTTTATGCCAATCAGGTGCAGCTTTTAGATTCCTGGCAAGCTGCCACATTGCCCCCAGGCGAAAGTTGGCGGCCATGGTACTGTTGACCCTTTGTAGTAGATGGGAAAGTCTCTGCCTCGCGGATGGCCTGAAATCAGGAATTTGGAATGCATAGCTAATGCGCCCCACTCCAGACCTTTGGTGTTAGTGCTCCACAGGATCACATCTAATTGACTATTTCCAAACTCTTATGCATTTTGACTGTACAAGCAAGGTATGTTGCCAGCAGTACCCCCCCACCCAACACCCCTTCTTGGTGGGGCTTTCTCATCTGCAGTGTTCTGGCTCTGCCCCTTCCAAGGGCTCTCGGTTCTGACATAAGGGTCTGTGTGCTTAAGGGTACATGCAGAGTGCTTTTCTAGCTACTTATCTGGTATCCCTCTAATCTCTCCTGGAGTTCTATAATGGGCCACTGTGTGTGAGGTAGCTCTGCTTTTTCTACCATGGTGGGTCTGTGTGAGCTGGCCAGGTGACCTGGGGGTGGGGGCATGTCAGATGGAGTAGCCTTGGATCCTCCCTCATGGGTTTTTCTCAGACTCTTGAGCATGGGCTTTATGAACCTGTGAACCTAACTTTGTTCTTTGGCATGAGGTAAGACTCAGAGGTCTGCAGTGCCCAGTGAGTAGTTTTCTTCATGGCTGCCTTCTGACCTGGACATGGCAGCCATAGAATGTTGCTCTTTTTCTGTTACTTTTTAAAATGTGTGAGGTATTATTGTAGTAAAATAAAGGATGGAAGTTGCCATCAGCACCACCTTTAAGTGTTCAATACTGTTTAAAGTTTTAGTACTATTAAATATTCATGTTGTTACGCAGCCCTCACCACTCTGTTTCCAAACCTTCCTCTCAACACCATCCCACTAGTCCTAAGGCTATTTCCCTAAAATCAAACACTGGGTGTAGTGGTGTGGGTAGCTTTCTGACATAGTAGAAACAGCAAAGTTGCCTCTGGAATGATAGTCTCTAGTTGGGCGGAAGCCTGCTGTTCTGGGCATAGTTGTTGGTATTTGGGCCATTACTTCAATCTGAAAGGTGGTCTGCCTCCCTACTCCTGGGCTAATATGAAATCAGATGTCAGTGTGGGAGACTGTCAGTCCTCCTGTGGGAACTCTTATCCGATCGTAGTCTGTGCTGCAAGCCTGTGGTCACTGCACCTGAGCCCCTGCAGTTGAGGAAGAACATGCCCGGGGAGTTCTGGGCCACCTCCCAACTTCAGTGGCTGTCTCTCCAGCCCCACTCCTGCCCTTTCTCCAGTGCTGCCCCTGTGCTGACTGACACTGGAGCATAGCCTGGGATGCTCACGGTGCCCTGTGGTCTTTCAAGTGCTCTGCTCTTGAACCATTGTACATGTGGTTTATATTCTGCTCCCTCCTGGCCTTCTCCCTAATCTTCTAACTCATTTCTTGGACAGATTGATGCACTCATTCCCCAGCACTTACTAAGTGATGGTGGAAGAAGAGGGTGGAGTCTTTGGGGAGAGTGCACCTCAGAGGCAGGAGATCCATTTCCCTAAGAGTGTTATTTTCCTTGGGAAAGTATGAATGAGATTCTGCAAATTTGTAGGTGGTAGTGATAAGTACATTGGATCCTGGCATGCTTTTCTTTTAGAAGCTACCAGCCTCTTGCTTTCTTTGGGGTCTGTTCAATATCACAGAAAAGAACCCAGGTTTTAGATTTTAGGTTCAAATTTGGTACCACCCCTACTGACCTTAGGACAGATGGCTGTAGGGAGGGCTAAAAGAGGCACCTTATCAACTGTGATGTCCCCAGGGAGGCCATGCAGACTGTCAGCTATTGAGTCCTGCTTCCCTGAATGTGTTAGCCTCGAGCTGTTCCACTGACATACTTAGACATATAGGAGCACTCCTGTCAGAGTCTGGGGGAGTTAGCAGGTGCCCTCTCTAAGTGCAGTATTCTCTTGCCTTGGGAAGAAAGAGCTATATGTAGGTCAGCTTCTAAGAGGCTGTGGGATTGAGGCCTGCAGCTCCCTGTGTGCAGCTCCTGCCTAGGTTTCTCAGGCAGCCTTGGTAGTGGGCGCAGCATTTTGAGTGAGCCAGCACTGACCAAATGTCCTGCCAAAGGAGGACTGTACTGTGCTGTAACTTGGTGTCTGCAGGTCTCTCCCATGTATTTGCTCATTTGCCCACATGTGATTTTTCAGTCATTGGATGATTGCTTACCTGGTTACTTGTGTGGACATAATACTTTTAATATATTGTTAAAATATATTAACTTCTTCGCTTAGTACCAGCCACCATATTGACACACTTACAAAATGCTGTCTTATAGGAACCTCACTGTGGCTCTATAAGGGTGGTAATATAGCTCTCTGGTAGGGAACCACGGCCACAGAAGTGACTTCTAGGGGTGGGAATGGGGAGTCATGGGCTCATTGATGGGCAAGATTTGGACATGGTTCATTCACTTCCTTGGTCTTCCCTGCTCCATAGCAAAGCTTCGTTGGGTGCCAAAATGGATTCCTCTAGAGTAGGAGGGCAGGAGAAGCACATTTTAAATGGAATGATTCACAGCACATGGAATCTGTTCTAGCCAGGTGACTAGAGGGAAGAAGAAAAGATTCACCATAACCAACATGGAAAGTGAGGCCACCACAGGGCTGCCCCAGCCCACATTGCTGGGGAAGAGTTCATCCTTTGCCCTTCCTCTGCTGCTCCTTAGGATGTGGAATCTTTCCAGTTCACAAAATGCATAGCATCTTCATGGCATGTGTCATACAGTGACAATGCAGAATTTCTGAGCCTCACTGTGCTTCCTGGTCTTTTTAGCAGGAGGTAGCAGAGCTCTGTCCAGGTTGAGGACCATGTCTGATGCAGTTGTCATTTCTTTTCCTGGCAGAGACCAGCAGTGTCTGGGTAGGAGTAGAGTAGTCATTTCAGTGATAAGTTATTAGCCTCCTTCCATGTGGCCAAGCCATTCAGGGGATTAGTGGGGACTCTCCACCAAACCTATGGGCCATGCGATTTTTGTCACACATGTTCTAGAAAACAGCTGGAATGAGCAGGCTTCATTGCAGCATTCATCAAGTAGACAGAGGCAGATAGCTGTGAGTGCCGACAGTGCAGCTTGCAATGGGCTCTCACACCCACTACAAGGCAGAGGGGGCAGTTTCCAGTTCCTTCCAGTAGCATACAAAGTGCAGGCACGTGGGAGTCGCCAACTAGACAGATGGAGATGTCAACAGGCCACTTCCAGGGCTGGGGATACACATCTAGTTTCCTTTTTAGAGAGTATTTTCTCTCTGGTTATCCCATTGCTAGTGGTCATTTCCAGTGACCCCTACCCCCGTCCCATGTCTGTACTGAACCCTATTTGCCTGTCTCTTTCTGCTCTCAGGCAAAAAAGTCTGCCCACAGCTCTAAGAAGACCTCTGCATTGATGCAGCCAGGCATCAGGCTGTGGCCAGCTGGTGCTCCTTGCCATACTTCTGCACCACTGTATGGTTTAGTGGCATTTGTGTAATACACACTTAACACCATCTTTGTGCCTGCTGGCACTTTGAATCCTTTTATGAATTTATTTATTTTATTATTTTATGTATTTGAGTGTTTTGTCTGCATGTGTGAGTGGTATGTGTACCATGTGTGTGCATTTTTGTGTACTCAGAGGTCAGAAGAAGTCATCAGATCCACTGCAATTGGAGTTAACATCTGATTGTGAGCCACTGTGTGGGTGCTGGGAATCAAATCTGGTTTCTCTGCAAGAGCATTAAGTGCGCTTAACCTCTGTGCCTCTCTCCAGATTCTTAATCTAGACTCATTTCCAAGCTTAAGAACCAGGCTTTTGGAGTTGAAACATGAAAGAAACCTACCTTCATTCTATTAGTTTGAATGTTAAAGTATTGAAAATATTTTTTGGATACCCAACCATAGTTCACTTTTCACTGCTGCACGGTGTCAGAACCAAGTTCCTGGTGTGGATGATTAACAGCGCACATACTTAGAAAAGTCACTAAGTGTGTCTTGAATAATTATTTGTCTCCTAATGGAAATGAAGTCTCTGTGTTAGGACTGAATGCTGTATCTGGTGACAGCAGAGAGAAACACTCCAGAGTCTGCTTGGAGTTGCTTTCCTCCCCAGACACCTGCCAGACACAGGTGGACCTGGCTGTGCTGCCTCCTGCCTCTGGGGTTATGAAAATGTCTCTTGTTCTTTACTTCCTGGCTAAGTGCTCCCTCCACCACAGTCAGTTCTCAGTGGCTGAGCCTTCTAGCGTCCTGAAAGATATGCTGGGCCTGGGCATGGAGTCAGGATAGTAAAGCCGTGTCGAGGATAGTGGATAGAGGATTCTTGAGTCACAGGGAGAATTCAACCTTCTGTCAGCAAAGTACATGTCACTTGTTCAGGAGAAGCCTGGGTCCAGCAAAGAAGCATTGTTCAGAACAGCAGGAGGTTGCCCTTGCTGCCTGTCTGTGGGGCCTATCCATGTGGGTAGGTTCCTATTGCAGCTGGGGGAGCCAGAGAGGAGGCTATGCTGTTTGTATGAGTCAGTCTCTAAAGAGAAAAGGAAGGAAGTAAAAAGGTGATTTATAATACTTCTCTTCTGACACAGGTCATCTCAAATAACTGAAAAGACAAGGTGCCCTGCTAGGCATGGTGCAGAGACCTCTGAGTTCAAGGCCAATCTGGCCTACAGAGCAAATTCTAGGACAGCCACGGCTATATAGTAAGACTGTCTCAAAAAACAAAACCAAAAAGCCCCACGGTGCCTAGCCAAATGAAATGGTTCATTTGTTACAATCAGCAGATGAAGAACATGGGCACAGGGTTTCCCTCTGCACTGATTTCACATGCACATTACTCTGTAGGTAGAGTTTTTACTTAAGTGCGATTTGTGTGAGTATGGGTGGAAGGTATTCGGTGATACAAGACTACAGTAGCCTTCATGTTTCTTTGAAATGTAAGGTTATTTTTTTCTAGTTACTTTTTGACAATAGGCAAAACTATAAGAAAATAATAATGGGCTGGTTTTTATGGTTGAAATTGTGTATTTGGGCAGTTTTCTGCTGCTGCTTTTTAACCTAAATGCTGTACCCTGAGCATTTTCCCACATCATTCAGCACTTCAGCAAACATCATTTTTTCATGCCTGTAGGCAGTCTACCAGATGAATAGTCAGTTGTTTAAACATGTGATGGTATGGACAGAATTGACTTAGAGAAATTTTGTTCAAAAATTATGTTTTTCATTCCTGGCCCTTTGGTGGCCTCTGTTAATGGGCATAGAATGACAAGTACCTTGTTGGGTTACTGAGAGCCTGTGCGCTAGGACCAGTACACAGGAAAGGGACACTGCTGTCAGTGGTGGGGGTAGGGGCAGAAACAGGTTTATGGCAAGATCCTCATGAGAGCATCCGTGTTCACGGGTTAGGAATTAGCAGCTCAACCTGGCCTCTCTTGTTGAAGGAATGCTGTCCCTTCTGTAGCCACAGTTCCCTCTCTTGCTTTCCCTGTTCTGTGTATTTTTGTAAGCTGCTTTACATCCTTTTGCAGTAAGGCAGATTAAGAGTAAATAAACATAACTGTTCCCTCTAATTCTGTACATTTAGCTTTTTCAAGTTTCTTGTTGCTGTGAATAGTGTAGTGTGGAATATCTTTGTGTATTGAGGTCAAGCCTGAGCTGGATTATTTTCTGGGACTGCATTCCTAGAAGTGAAGCTCAGAGCCAAAGGGGCATATGCACCTTCACAGCTTGGTCCCAGAATGCCAAGTTGATTCTCAGAATGTCGTACCAGTCTGCAGTCCCCATGGTAGCGGTGGGAGAGAAGACGGACACTTCTCTCTGAGGTATTTTTGAGTGTGGTGTCCTTTCCAAGCTCTCGATCCTGGCTCTAGGTAGCAGCATGGCCTTTCACCTGGCTGCTGTGTCTTCTAGCATTGTCACCAGAGTTGAGATCTGTCCTGCCCTCCCCATGTAAACCTTGTTTCTGGGGGAGGCGGTCCTGTCGCCAGCCAGTCCTGCCTGCAAGGACTGCCCCTCTGCCAGACAATGGGCACATTCAGACCCAACTCTGTTTTCAGTTATTAAAAAGCGGAGCCGGCTGTCTGCCTGAGACTTTAATCTTTGAGCTTTTATTCCCTCTCTTATTTTCCCTCCCCCAGCCTTTTGTTTGTGCAGTTCCGAACTGAGCTGTGGGATGTGTGGGTCCTAGAGTCTGAGTATGTTGAGCCTTCTCTTGGCATTGACAGAGAGTTGAAGCCTGAGCAGTGTTATTTCAGAGTAGGCAAGGGTGGCCGTGGATGGGAAGGCAGGCAGAGAGGAGAGGCAGGCTCCAGCAGCCTTAGGTCTTTGCAACAGCTATGTGGTTTACATGGCTGTGGGGCAGAGGACCACCTCTTCATTCTGTCCCCATGCTTGCTCAGGACACTCCTGCCCTTGAATTGCTTAGTCTTTATAAAGCCTGCTAACTTGTGGCCTGTTAGTATTTTCTCTTGAGAAATAGTTGCTGTAGTCAAATTAAGAATGTGTGTAATTGAATAAATTCAAAAATCCTATAATACCCTCAAAATTCCTGTGACACACCCAGAATATTCCAAACTCCAAAACATCTTTCATCTTAGAGAGGGCACTCTGGTGGTGATGTACTTGTGCCCTAGAGTGACATTTTGTCCAGGATCACTAAACAGCTGAAGATCAATTGGCAGAGCCATAATTCAGACTTATGTGTTACAGATTACAGAGACATTGTCCTCACTTTTTCAGGGATACTAGGGAACTCCTGACCATGGAAGCACTTTTGTCAACCTGAACTCTTTCTTCTCCAAGATGTGGGCACCTTTCTGCCAAGGACCCCACTTTTCAGGCCAAGCAAGCCTTTGACATGAACATGGAGCACATTTTCCTTCATCCTCCCCCCATGTATACAATAAAAAATGAGTTATGTGTATGTGCTTGTATGAATGTATGTGTACACATGCATGTGTGAGTCTGCAGGCGCCAGAAGAGAGAGTTAGATTTCATGAAGCTGGAATTACGGGCTTTTGTGTACTACCTGCCTTGGGTGCTGGCAATTGAACTCCTCATCTTGAAGAGCAGTAAGCGCACATAACTACTCAGCCATCTTCCCAACTTCCAGTGTATCATTTTTATAATTGAATATATCTTGTTTTCCCCACTTTTTCTTCTAACCGATTTAATGTGTCTGGTGTTATGTTGAGGTCTTTGATCCACTTGGACTTTAGTTTTGTGCAGGGTGATAAATATGGATCTATTTTCATTATTCTTTATATAGACATCCAGTTGGTCCAGCACCATTTGTTGAAGATGCTGTCTTTTTTTTTCCATTGAAAGGATTTGGCTTCTTTATCAAAAATCAAGTTTCCATAGGTGTGTGGGAATAAATCTTGTTTTTAGGCTTACTTTTTCAGACCACCAAGTCCCCACACTCAGGCATTCTATAAGTGGTTCAGAGAAAGTGAGTGTTGCCTGGCCTTCTACAGGCAGGTAGCAGAAGGGCAGGGTAAACCCTCACTCAGTTATTGTTCCTGTATGCATGTGTGAGGCTCTAAGCTTCACAGTGGGCTTCACTGGCTTTGCTCCTCCTTCCCCTTAGTGATGAGCTTCCTTCATTACTTCAGGGTTCCGATTCTTCAGAGCTTCATGGCGGTAGGACACGGCCTTGTATCTGTGCACCATTTAACCAGCTGCAGGTGTTTGGAATGTCTTTCTAGATGAACACATCTTTCTGCACTTTTGTATTTCGTTCTTAGAAGTAGAAATAGCCAGGCATTTGTGTTGTCATATATGTTGTCAAGATGCTCTCCGAAAATGTAGAATTAATTGATCGTTTTATAGAAATAATTTAACCTGGGTGGTGGCAGTGCACACCTTAAATCCCAGCACTTGGGAGGCAGAGGCAGGTAGATCTCTGAGTTCAAGGCCAGCCTGGTTTACAGAGTGAGTTTCAGGACAGCCAAAGCTACACAGAGAAACCCTGTCTTGAAAATCCAAAAAAGAAATTGTTACATAATGTTAATTATTATAATATTGATGTAATACTAATAATTATTTTTAAAGTGAATTGTCATCTGGGAAATTAAAAGCTTTGTCTCCATTTATGTTTTTGAGTTTCTGTGCCCTGACAAACCATCACACACACTTAGGTTTGTAAACTTGGATTTGGAAAACCTAGCTTCAAGGTTAGTCAGCTTTTATCCATTCTAAACCTGCAGAGGCATCCAAGAGACTTTCCATCTGACCAATAAAAGAATCCCCTGCAGTCTGTTTTTTGCCCAGCCTTGGTGGCTAGGAAAAGAATATGGGTTAAAGCTGTGGGAAAATGGCCTAGGATTGTGGGCTCAAAGAGGAATGAACTTGATGCAGGTTTCCTCAGACAGCCACAACATTGCAAGACAAACCTGAATTTCTTGTGGGAGCTCTTGGTCTTTATGCCACCTCAGCTATGCCTGCAGTGTGCCTTCTTTTCAGAACAACTGTGGTCACTTGGTAACTGTGTCTGTGGAGCTCAGTAGGGAAGCTGTGAGCCATATAGTGCCTTTCAACCTTGGATTGAGGCAGTTTACTGTTGGCTCCTTGTTAGCTGATAAAGCCTACAGGTGCGTTAGAGCCTACAGTGTAACCCATTTATTTTATTTTTAACTTTGCATTTCTTTTACTCAGCCATCTCCTCCTTGAAGTCATGGATTGAAAGTGCTGGTGTCATTTCCTCTTGTACATGCTAGAGTAAACACACAACCACCACAACAAAATTTGTGTGTTACCTAGAGTATGGGGCCTATGTATATGCACAGAGGCAAACATTAATGCACAAAAATGAAAATAGATAAATCTCCAAAATGTGGTGGAAATGTCCTATACATTGGGCAACTGTATACTCTTGCCTAATGGTCCATTACTCTGTTTTCTGTGTGAGGAGCTGGAGTTGAGCTCTGATAGATATGGGCACAGATAGGAGGTAAGAGATAGTGTCTGACCCAGATTTCTGGGTGCTCTTTGCAAAGTAGAGGTCTATGGGGATCTGGGATCTGGGGAAGGTTTGAAGGAGCTCTTAGACTGCAGTTGGGGTCTGGGAAATCCCAAGAGATTGAGAGCCCAGAGCCCAGGAGCTAGCATAGGAGCTGGGCACTGCCCAGGAGAGCAGGACCCAGCTGCTGCATTTATGGTCTTTACTGGCATGTGTAAAAACAACTGCCTGGCCCAGCATAGGACAAAACTCAGTCTGGGGACTGGATAGGGCAGATGCACCTGACTTGTATGGGCAAGAAGGAGGCCTGGTGGGCATTGCCATCTTGTTTGGTTTGGGAAGGACAAAGCACTGCAACTGTAGGACTCTGGGCCCCTCTGCTTGTTTTTGGTTCTGTAGTATCCCCCCCCCCCTCCCAACTGGTTTATTCTTATAATGTTCAAATGGACAGAAGTTAAAAGAACTCATTGTATATTTGTCCCAAGATGTAGTGATTTGCTGTACAAAGCATCCCTAGATCTGATGCTTTGAGCTTTAACACTTATCATTCTCTTAGTCAGAAGCAGGGCTTCATTGCATGTAGTGGGTCCAGCTTGGTTACATGGTGATTTTTATGCCAGCCTGGAGTACATAGCAAGACTGTTTTTTGTTTGTTTGTTTGTTGAAACAAAAATCTAAAAACAAGCCCAAGCCAAAACAGAGTCAGAATCTTTGTTCTTTCTCTTGCCTATTGCCTAATGTGGCAAGAAGAGGAGCCATCCTTTCTTGGTCTCATTATGGGGACGAAGCATTTAATATTTTTGCCAAGTGTGTTGTTTGCTGTGGGATTTTTGAGGGCTTGTTTGGAGAGTCTAGCAGGGGAATGCTGTGACTCATAGAGCCTTGACCAAAGAGCAGCCCTCTTCCGTCAGGGAGAGACGTCCTCTTCTATTAAGCATGTAGCTTTGGGAAGTACACCCAGGGTGATGACGAGGAAGGGACGCTCACCTAGGCAGCCAGGTCAGCCAGATTAGCTCTGACAAATCAATGGGGGACAGACGTGGCAACTAGGTCACCCTCGTGTCCTGCCATGGATGTTTTTTACATATGTCCTTTATTGTGTTAAATGTCCTTAGCATGAGTAGTTATGGAAATTGGTGTTTTTATAAAACTGCATCTAATGCAATGTTCATATAGATTTACTTTTTCTATTAATTATGGTAAATTGCAAATGGAATGTTTTGAATGTTAAACATATATTTTGGTTATAATTTTTCTGTTTAAACATTGCTTCAACTTTATAGCATTTTGTTGTTATTGTTTTGTTTTGTTTGAGAAGGGATCTTGAGCTTCAGATGGCCTTGATCTCAGTATGTAGCTAAGGATGACCTAGAACTCCTGGTCAAAGGACTGTATCTTCATATCTCAAGTGCTAGAATGATAGGGCTTTGTGCATACTAGGCAGGTACTCTACGGAGTTACATTTTCAGACACTCATGTTTTGTGTTAGTTTTAGCCCAGTTCTAACATGTTCATGTGGATTTTTTTTCAGTGTGAGTTACCTTGTCCATGCCTCACCAGACAGTAGATGGTAAAAATGGGTGGTTATGTTCAAAGGTAGAAATTTCTTTGCTCCACCAGTGACACTCTAATGGCATTTGTTGAGGTCATGTTACTGGGTTTGATTTGTAGCCTCCAGTAATGCTCATATAAAAACCCATGCCGTCCCCACTTCCCTTCAGGCATTTACAAGTTTTAGAGTTGAATCACAATGGGCTGTTTGTGGTATTGTTTCCACTGGGAGAGAGGAAGAGGAGTGTTGGCAACTACATAGCAAGGCACTGGACACTAATTCTAGGGTAGGGCAATGAAGGTTAGGCAGCATTACCAGTTAAGTTTGATATTCCCAATCAGACAAACATGGCTGAGTAGTTTTTGATTGGACTCCAGAGGGTCTCACTCAAGCCCTCTTTCTTGATTGTACTCACAATGCACAGGGGAGGCATGGGCACCCCAGGATGTGACCTCTCTCTGTACAGACACCTGAGCAAATGATCACACATACTGGTTCACCTAATCCTGGCCTGTGAAGTATGGCCAAGGGAATGGAGGCCTGTGAAAATTGAGTACCTGTCATAAATGACCTAAGAAGAGATAGGCTTGGCTCTGCTGACCTTCACGGCTGGTAAGTTTTTCCCAAGCAAGACCTAACTTCTGTTTTTATGCTGTGTGAAGATATCTGAAGTTTGGAGTGTGTACTTAGGTTTTAAGTATAAAATGGTAACAAAAGTTTCTTGTATAATCATTAGTTGATGCACCTTATTTATTGACTTGGTAATTACTTGAATCAGTATTGTACTTGGCTTATGGACTATCAAGCGTGGTACTCCATTAGCTACAAAAACCAGCTTTTGGAATATGTCAGTCATATGAGCATGAAGCAGGGTTGCTGAATGTCAATGGTACCAGAAGCCTTAGTGGGAATTCTGTTAGGGGTCTCTAAAGCAGCCTGCAACATGTGAGTCAATCCTGTTTTCTCATTTACTTTATAAAATTATGTTCCCAAATAACAAGGCCTTTGCACACTGACTAGCTCTTACAAGGAAGCAAATAGAAGAGTCTGAACTTACTGAGTATTAGGCACAGGGACTCTGGCATCTTACTACTTTGTTAGGAAAGCTGGCTGCATCACTGCAATCTTGGGTTAGTAACTTAAGCCACTTGGCACTTCAATCAGTGTTCCTTTCTGCAAGGTAGGGATAATACAATTGTATTTACAATAATCATTGTGAAGATTAATAAGTTAATATATAAACTGCATAAAATAAAGCCTAGTGCATAGTCTACTCAGTAAGTATCAGCTACCATTGTTCTGAATACTGGCATCTATTAGTGAAACTACACTTGTTTTTATTTTTAGAAGAGGCTCCCTGCCCGCTTGTGCTTGTCCTGAGCACAGATGTCCCCTCTTTTGTATGAGGCTGGGTAGAATCTTCGGAGTGTCTATCACAGTTCCTATTGACTGTGCTCAGGAGCTTCCTAGAGTCCTCCTAAGAATTCACATCTTCTGTAAAGTACAGATGCCCTGCCACCTCCTCAGCCCCCTCCCCATGCTCAGTCATCTATACGACAGGGTTGCCCAGAGTGTATGCTGGTTGTATCCTGGGGTACCCATGCCTTCCCCTGGTACCATGGGTACAGTCACTGAACAGAGAGAGCTCAAGTAGGACCCTCCCAAATCTAATTGGAAACTCATCTATCCCTGTTTGTCTGATGGGGAATGTTAAACTTAATTATAGGAGATTTATTTATCTAGGCATTAATGTGAAGAAAGCAGCATAGGCTTGTCACACATCCCTGTCAGGTACTTTTGTCGTCTTCATGGCTGAGGTTTTCAGTAAGAAGTTATTGGCAGATAGATAAGTTGGACTTGGCTTGCTAATTCTACACATTCTGTACAGTTTGAACTAACATGGATACTTAAGATGTGTAAACGGAAATGAATCAAAATGTGATAGAGACGCTTCTGTCATTGCTTTGTCCCTTGCTTAGCTGTTTGTTTGTTTTCTCACTCATCTGTTTACCTAAAAATTGATAGGCTTCTCCTGTAGGCTGGATAGATTCTGTGCTGAACTTAAGGCAAGGGACTGCTTCTGGAAGCTTCAGTATAGGAAAACAGACATGGAAACCCCCCTTTTGATGCCTCCGAGCAGGCTAGGGGATGGGAGGCACAGGCCAGTGGTGGACTGGACTGCTGGGGCAAGAAGAGATCTGAAGAGGGGCTCCTAACCACCGGGGTGGAGGGCTTTTCACATAGTTCATGCTATTGCAGTGAAATCTGCCTAAAGTGTGGGCCTCAGGCCTCAGCAGATGGACCGCTGGTCCCAGGCAGTACTTGTCTGCAAGGATCCTTTGCCCTGTAAACATTTTATTAGACCATTAAGTTGTCTTCAGCTTCTCCCACACCCACTAATGCCTGAGAAGGCTAAGCATATGCTTCCATTTTTATGAAAACTTGCCTTTCTAGAGCTTATTCTTTGTAATTTTTTTGCCCCAGTTTATCCTGCCAGAGTCCGTATCCCACAGATCTGGCCTGGAAAAGAGGGTGGCCCAGAAAGACCTAGGGGCCCAGCCTTGCTAAGAAGTTCGTTGGTGCATTATGGCTAGATGCCTCTGTAGACCATCCTTTATAGTCACTGACACTGAAGTGTAGCGAGGAGGATGTGTCAACATTTTTTAGACCCTGCCTCTGTCTTCCTTTTTCAAGTTGAAATAATATCCGTGTGTGGACTTCACAATACAGTGTAATGGTGGGTTCAGGATCACTATTAAAGATGTGGAGGCGAATGCAGTGTGTAAAGAGTTACAAGCTAAGATGGTTTGTGACCGTACCATGTGGGGTACATTAGTACTTGCAGGGAGGGGTCTGAGTGACAAGCTTAGATCCTGGGTTCTAAGCAACATCTCTGAGCCTCCTGATGGTATCTGTCCCCTTCTCCAGAAGGAGGCAGAAGGGGTTTGTCATGGTAAGTTTCCTTGGAGGCATTTGACTATCGATTAACCCTTAAACCCTACCTTTGTCTTTATCAGCAAATGTACTTAAAGCTTTAGAGCAAAGGATGATTGTCTATGGGATGAAATTGGCTTGGGGCCAACTTGTCACCCAGGATTATATGAGCACAGAACACATTTATGTGGAAAATAGGTCTATCGTGTCTAGCAGGCTATGGTTCTCTGCAAATGGGAAGATATGATTTGCCTGGAGAGTTAGGCTAGACATTGTAATCCCATTGTCCATCACCAAAGTTGCTCAACTTGTACTAGTTCCCTTTGTTACCCCGATTGGTGAGGTACGTGGCACACTTGCCTCTGAGATTAGGAAAACTCCACATTGCTTTTGCTGCTCACTGCTTCCCATGAGGAGGGAGAATCTAGGATCCTGAGGACAGTGGTAGGTAGGTGCTGGAGCCCTCTGCAGACAGGCGTGGCTCACTGGACTAGATTACCTAGCAACATTCCCCACAACTGAAGCTCTTTAAGCTCTACTGTAAAAAACACTACCATCTTTAAACATAAAAACAAGAAAAGAACACATTTTCTGGTGGGTGTTAGAACTCATTGCTCCATTTTAATACATCTAATGTAATTCTGCCCTCTCCCCCTTCCCTTTCTCCCACCTTTATCATTTACCCCTTTCTATTGGTTGGATGGAAGCCAGGTGCCAGGGTGTGTCACCTTCTCTAGCTGCCCTGGTAGGTGGACTGTGAAGGAATGCAACCTTGTTTGTAGTGTCCAAGGGGTGGTGCTTCCCCAGTGGGGTTGGGTCGGTTTGCTGACTTGGTAGGGTAGCATCACTGTATTGTGGCTTTTCTCACAGACATACCTTAATCATCCCAGGTTTTCTGAGAAGTACTAGGGAGATTTCCATAGTCTTTTAGCTGTCATTCCCTTCTGGCTGACTCCTGAAAGTCAGCGCTAATTGGTGCCAAACTGGGGGCAAGATGGCCTGCTTGTATGCCTTCTTGTCTGTCTCTTTTGGGTTTTGTTTTTAACAGATGACAGGTTTCTTGTGCCCAGTCAAGACTTTTTGCCCCAGAAGCCTGAACTGCTGTGACGAGGGAAACTGCAGGTAGTTGGACTGGGGCAGAACATCAGTGAGGAGGTTACTCGCAACAGCGTAGCCCACACAGCACATGGACTAGAGTTCCTCAGAGCCTCCACTGTGGGCATAGTTAGACCTGTAGCTGCTCTGTTTCCCTCAACATCCTTGGGCCACTGGTGCCAATTTCACCATTTGTAGGGTTACCTCTGATCCCCTCTCCCTTCCATCTGTCCATCATCTAGATAAAGGACACCAGGGGCCCACTGTATGGGGGTGGGGGTGAGCTTTCTGTCAATAGGCTGTATTGTGAACGGTCTGGGGGAGTCACATATACCATGAAGGGTTGGCACCAAGTCAGGGTGCTCTCTGAATCACCCCCAAGAGTCCCCTGGGAGGGGCTTCCTTGAAGTGATTATCTCAATGTAGACTAGTCTTTCTGGCATGCTGTGGCTCTGGGGCTGGGAAAGTAGAGAACCGGTGTTTGGGAAGCAACTGAGTAGAAAGTGTTGTTAGAGTGTCTCCTCTCTCAAACTTGTCTTGGTTTAGGTAGGACGTTGGCGGAGACATGCAGACAGACTCAGGAACTAGGGTCTGAGTAGAAAGGCCATGCAGAAACTTGGAAGGCTTGGTATGGTGAGTATCAGAGGGCTACATTTGGGTGATCAAGACAGATCAAGATCTTGATTGTAGTCATTTTAGAACCACCTGTATTATCACGATTCTTGGCTTAAAGCCACATATGTTCTGAATTAATATATTTTTATTATCCAATTTAAAAGTTAAGGCATTATAAGGAAATATTATCTCTCTCAGCAAGTAGAAAACCAATGTCTTTTGCATGGAGGAGCTCTATGCCTGTGTGTGGAATGCCCTGAAAGCAAATAGTTGTCAGACTTCAACCAGCTATGGCCTATGAGCTTGCTCCATGTTTTGGTTTTGTTGCAAAGAGAACTTAGAGCACTTTGCAGAGTTAAGCAAAATTATGCTCCCAGTTGGGACTTGTTCATTGTTTGACCAGGGAAGTTGAAAGAGTCCAAAAAGTTAATGATTTTCTTACACTATAATATCAACTCACTGTATGACCATAAATGTCTCCTAACCTGGAAGACTTTGTTTTAGGCAGTAATGAGCCCCTGATAGTTGTGACCAGGAGCCTTCTATGATATAGAAAGCCATCTTGTACAGGTCTGTGAATGGTGGGGTGCCAAGACTGGAGAAGGCAGGAGAGAAATACAGGGGCCTGTGCCACAGAGCAGTGACCATAGTGACAGAAGACAGACACTGCTTGTTTAGCAGGGAGAGTGATAGGATATAGAGATCGTCAGTGGAGGGGGTGATGCTCTGGTAGCTCCTGGTAGTGCATAGTGGCCCCAGTGAGGAGGGCGGGAGGGTTCATATAAAGGTAGCCTGGGGCAATGCAGATACATTCTGATATTGAGGTTTCTGTATGAAGTCCGCACAGAGACATCCAGGGCAGTGCGTGTATGCCTACAACTCAGGGTTGCTTTGATAGAAATGACAACTGAGTTCCATGCTAGATCACCCCAAGTTCAACTTTGGCCCTACCCTTTGCCTGTGAGGACCTTCGTTCCTGTTTGGACAATGAAATTCATGAACTCCACCCTTAAGGACAATGGAGAGGGTTCTTAGTTGGTGCCTGATATAGCTGTGGTACAGAGCAGATGCCAGAAACCGGCAGCAGGGGGTTTGAGGTTCCCTCTGGTTTTCTAGTAACTTTTTCTGGAGGCTGGGGGAGAACACTAGCATCAGAGTGTGCACATGATTGTGCTTTCCCTGGAATGGAAGAAGCATTTTTTGGCTGCTGCTCCTCAAATATTTTGTGTATGTAGAATGAGGGAGTTCTTGCTGCTGCTGGGGTCACATGTTCAGGCATCAGGCCAGCTGCTTTGACTGGCATTCTTTCATTTTATTTTTGTCTCCTTCCTAAGCAACAAAAGCAAAAGGAGCCTGCCTATCTGCCAGACCGACTTTAAAGGTATCAAATGGCTGAGAGAAATAGTGGGGAAGCCAGGGTGTGCTGGCCTCACTGCTTTGTCACTGCTGATGTGGACCTGGGCAGTGGCATGGCCTTAGTTGTTTGCAAAGTAGGGTAAATATTAGGGTGCTATTAGTATCCAGTTTACAGGGTGGCTGATGTAGAAATGTTATATACTGAGATCTGGCTAGTGCAAGGTGTGGAATATCCTGAAGCTGTGGATGTCATTGGTTGTCCTTTTATTGTCCTTTAAGTACCTCACAGATATAGGAGGCTATTAATGAGATGTTTATGGATAACAGTATTACTTATCCACCCTTCCTTCCTTCGCTCCTTCTTCCCTCCTTCCCTTCTTCCCCCTCTTTCTTCTTCCTGCAATATCTTAAAATGTTTATGAGCCAGGCATGGTGGCCTTTTGTCCCAACATTCAGGAGGTAGCGGCAGACAGAATTCTGAGTTTGAGGCTAGCCTGGTCTACATAGTGAGTTCCAGGATAGGCAGGGCTATACAGAGATACCCTGACTCAAAAACGAAACAAGACAAAAACCCAACAAATTTATGAAATCACAAGTCAATTTACCTTTGTTTATGTGTCTCTAAAAATATTGACTGTTTTTTTAGATACAATCTCTATTTCTATTTTGAGAGTGCTGTGGAAGATGGCTCTGGATTTCCTTGAGCCTGTGGGACTGTGGGCTTCCGTGTGGAAACTGACTCTCATCATAAGTGTTCCTGACACTGCCCTTGTACCCTGAGTCCCCTTTGTTTATTGTTCCATCTGCTTCTCACATGCTGGCTAGAGACCACTTCCATGCATGCCATCAGCCTAATGTACGTTCTTAAAGTGAAATTCCTGGAAAGACTTATCCATTCTACCCATAGCCCTGCCCTGTCCTGCATCCTCTCGTTGATTCAGTGTACATAGAGTGAGGGTACAAGGGTGGTAGGAAGTTTGGAGTAGGCAGAATAGTCCTATTCAGAATAAATGCTCTGTTGATACTAGGAAAGCCTGGCACTTGTGGCATTGGCCTTTCGTCTCGTGCTATTAGGGATGGCTTACAAAAGGACTAGTGGTAAGATTGGAGGTGTAGCTTCTATTCTAAGATGGTTGAATAGCTCATATTTTTCTGTGGGCTTGGGCACTGAACCACAGCCACCATGGTAAAAAAAAAAAAAAGGAATAACCTACAGTACATACTCAGGCTGATGCAGCAGTGGTTGGACTACATATCTACCAGAGTAACCTGCCCTACCCTTGGTCACCTGGGTGGGGAGGAGCTCAGATACACTGCCACTGTGACCTACAGCAGGTTGACTACTTGTCCCTACAGCTTGGCTTGGCCAGTGGGAAGAAAAAGATGCTGGAGTCCATGCCTAAAGTGTGGCAGCTATTGCACATGGTGTGGGCCATATTATCCAGGATATCTTGTCCTGTCTGAGTCATTGGTTCTAAGATGGGTCTGGCAATGTGCTGATTGTGGGTATACAGATCTTTTTCTGGGACGAGAGTGTGTGGCATATTCCTGGCATGTAGTGAGGTGAAAGTACTTTTGCAACCAGCTGATCTGAAGGATTTGGCAGGTAGCATGATGGCTGTGAGGCCCAGTTTTGTTGTCTCTATACCAAGTGGTAACACATCCCTCAGGTAGACACATGGCTCAGGACATTCTAGAGGTGGCAGATGTCATAGGCAAGAGTTCCTAGGAGGCAGCCCTTGAGGTGTGAATGCTGCAGTAGAGGGTCAAGACAAACAGGCTTTCCCCAAAAGCCATATGGGGTGGGGGCAGTGTCAGACCTATTTTAATGTATAGTAGAAAAACTGAACTATACATAATCACAATTTTTTAAGAACATTCTTGAGGGGCTCCTAAGAGAGGGCCTCACTATGTAGCCTTGGCTGGCCTTGAACTTATGGAGATCTGCCTACTGAGATTAAAGGTGTGGTTACCATACATGGCTGCTTTACTTTCTAAAACGTTAATTCTTTCAATATAAAACTGTTGTCAACTTAAACAACATCAATAATAAAGGAAGTGAGACCCTTCAAGAGTTCAGAATCCGGAATAAGGCCTGATTATATGATTATATTTTCCTCCTCAGAAGGGCTGGCAACATTCTAGATTAAAGGAATCTAGAGAGATCTACCCTGAAAATAACAACAAAACCAAGACTTGTTCCAAGAGACAAAAGGGATAATGAGGAATTTGAATGCAAGAGCTGATTAGGTAGTGTTATTTGCCCTTATTCAGAGACAATAGGTATTTGAGGGCATGAGTGTCACTTTCTGCAAACTTCTTTAAAATGGCTTTGAGGTCACTCACATATACATACATAAAAACTGATTTTAGATTCTATTTCTGTGTGCTACATGTGTGCAATGCCCATAGAGGCCAGAAGAGGGCAATGGATCCCCTGGAACTGGAGTAACAGCCTGTTGTGAGGCACCATGTCAGTACTTGGAATTAAAACCAGGTCCTGTGCAAGATCAAGTGCTCCTAAATGCTGAGCTGTATCTCCACTCAGCCCTAATAAGACATATTTTTTTATGTTTTGCTACATTAGTAGAGTGTACATCTGATGATGGCCTCTTAAGATTATATCAAAGATAATCACCCTCTTAATGTAAGAACACTTTATGTTTTCACACTGACATTACAACAGTACCTTTACTTTCTTTTTCTTTTCTTCTTTCTTTCTTTCTTTCTTTCTTTCTTTCTTTCTTTCTTTCTTTCTTTCTTTCTTTCTTTCTTTCTTTCTTTCTTTCTTTCTTTCTTTCTTTTTTTCTTTTTTTAATTTTTGTTCTTTAAGATGAGGTTTCTCGGTGTAGCCTTGGCTGTCCTGGACTCACTTTGTAGACCAGGCTCGCCTGGAACTCAGAAAGATCTGCCTGTCTCTGCCTCTAAGAGTGCTGGGATTATAGGTGTGCACCACCACACAACAGTGCATTCTTAGTGCATGTTCCTGTCATTAAACTGTGTGTGTGTATAACACACAGGTATGCACACAACAGTGCATTCTTTTTTATTTTATTATTTTTTCATTTTTTCATTTTTATTTTATATTAATCACAGGTTATGTACTTTGTATCCCAGCCGTAGCCCCCTCCCGCATCCCCTCCCTATCCCTCCCTTCCCTCCCTTCCCTCCCTCATCTCCTCCCTGCACCTTTCCAGGTCTACTGGTGGGGGAGGACCTCCTCCCCTTCCCTCTAACTCTAGCTTATCACATCTCTTCGGGAATGGCTGCAATGTCCTCTTCTGTGGCCTAGCAAGGCTGCTCCTCCGTCGGGGGGGGGGCAGGTCGAAGAGCTAGCCATTGAGTTCATGTCCAAAATAGTTTCTGTTCCCCTTACTAGTATACCCACTTGGGAATTGAGCTACCATTTGCTACATACAAGCAGGAGTTCTAGGTTAATCCATACATGGTCCTTGGTTGGAGAGACAGTCTCATCAAAGACCCTTGTGTCCTGATATATTTGGTCCTTGCGGAGCTCCTGACGTCTCCAGGTCATACTAACTCCCCCTTCTTTCATATGATTCCCTGCACTTTGCCAAAGGGTTGGTTATGTTTCTTAATATTCGCTTTGATACACTGCTAGGAAGAGTGTTTTCGAGGCCCTCTGTGGCCGGCTCTTATCCTGCTACTTGTTTACTCCTACATCCAATGTCCGTCCCATTTGACTTTCTAAATGAGTATTAATCCTCTTACCCCAGGTCCTCTTTCTTGTTTATCTTCTTTAGGTGTATAGATTTCTGAATTTTTATCCTATCTTATAGGTCTATAAAAGTGAGTATATACCATGTTCATCTTTTTGCTTTTGGGATACCTCACTCAGGATGATCGTTTCCAGGTCCCACCATTTGCCTGCAAATTTCATGATTTCCTCCTTTTTAATTGCTGAGTAGAATTCCATTGTGTAAAAATACCACAATTTCCGTATCCATTCCTCAACTGAGGGACATCTGGACAACAGTGCATTCTTAGTGCATGTTCCTTTCATTAAACTGTGTGTGTGTATAGCACACAGGTATGCACACAACAGTGCATTCTTAGTACATGTTTCTGTCATTAAACTGTGTGCGTGTGTGTGTGTGTAGCACACAGATATGCACACAACAGTGCGTTTTGGTACATGTTCCTGTCATTAAACTGTGTGTGTAGCACACAGGTATGCACACAACAGCTCCAGGTGGGTGGCGGCAGAGCACAGAGGGTCCTGTGTGCACTGTCTTTCTTCTTCAGGTAACTTGTGATTTGGTGCAGGGTGACTGACATTTGAAAGTGTCATTCTCTGAGACTTTTTTCCCAGACCTTTCTGAGGTTTCATTTCTGGAATGTGTCTTTAATAATATATTATAATTGTATAAGAAAAAATTTTGACCTAGGGAAAATCATTTAGTGACACATTGCTAATATAAGTTGGTTGGAAAATATGAGATCAAGAATTCTGTTTCTCAGTTATATAAAATGAGATGACTAAAGTAAGAATTCTGTCTCAGATCAATAAGTCAGAAATTCATTCAGGAGCTATATTTACAGCCACTGGTTAAGATCCTTATTAAATAGAAAATGGCCTGGTCCAGGCCCAGAGACCATCGTTAGTCCTGAAAAATTCATGATGTGATATGAGATTATAGAGTTCCTGGATCTCTTTATTTTCAAAGGGAAAATGAAACTATCTCTCTGTGTGTCACCTAACAGTCATAGTTAAGATTCTTTTGACAGAGGTGGTGCATAGCAGCTGATGCTTGTGATCTGTGTATTTCCTAGCATGCAGATGTGAGGAAATGCCTATGCAGCTGGGGAGGAGACTGTGATAGAAAAGCCACCAAACATAGTAAGCCATGGTTGAAGGTGGATGCAAGAGCGTGGAGGAGGTAGCTGGTGACCAGCTGAATTAGATGAACTATCTCACTGTTATGGCCATGACAATATTAGTTTATTCCATACCACATCTAGCCTAGAAATGCACTCCTTTTACCTTGATGCCTCCTGCCATGTGGCTGGCACAAGAATGGCATAGTTGAATTTCAGTTGTATTTTGGCTTTTCCTAAGGGGTTCATGAATGTATGTCTTGTTTCAAGGCCATGGCCATTGATGTTGCTTAGATGTCAGGGTCAAGGTGTTCATTCTTTTTGTTCTGCCTTTATTTGGGATGAGACTGAGCTCTACTTTTTAATGTCTGTGTGATAATGATTATGATGATTATGACAGTGATAACAGCACTGACCGACCCCTGGCCTTGTTACCTGGTACAATGTTGGGTTAGTAGCATGGAGTACTGGTACTTTGACAAAGTAATGGTACTTCAGTTGCATTGTCAAAGTATGGGTCGAGGTATCCATTTATTCAGAATCTTAGTTTATAAAGACCTAAAAGTCCACCCCAAACTACATCTTAAAACCAGGAAGTTTGAGCCATGTGTGGTAGCATACACCTTAATTCAAGCCCTAGAAGGAAGTTGAATTTGGAATTAGACTGGGCTACTCAGCAAGGGTGTTTTCCCCCCAAACCTAGGAAGTTCTTGAGAACCAACTTTAAGTACAGTGGAATCCAGGACCGGAAATAGTAATGGTTTCTGCCCCACCTCCAAGGCTATACTCCTTATATTGGGACTATAGAGTTCTCCCAGTTCTATTCTCTGGCCAGTTTTTCCCCCTGTACAGAGGACTTTCCAGGGAGATCCCAACAAAGTAGCAGAGAAGGTGACTGGCACCTGCTTGGGGGCCCTATGTACCTCTAGACACAGGCCACCTCAGTGTTAGAGACTGCGAAGGGGAGAGAAGTATCTCTGGTGGGGTGTGGAGTCTTTACAACAACGAGAGCGGCTGTGTTCTGGCTGGAGTTCCAAACCTCTCAGAAATGGGACCTTTCCTCCCACATCACGTGGCCTAGCAGACCTGCCAGTCTTCATGACAAACCAAGTGTTCTGCTGTTTTCCTTCCCTGGAGATTGTTGATAAGACTGTCATGTTTAGTTGGAACATCACAGAAGTTAGACAGAAAAAAAAATAAACAAGCCTGAGGCCCTGGCCAAGTTGTAGAATGGTGGAACATCAAAGCTTGGCCAGACACCAGCTCAGCTCCTACTGGGTGGCTTCATGGTCACCAGCAGCCAGCAGGCTCTAGGCTAGTGTAGGCTCTTTGGAGAAGCAGAAATGAGTTGAGGGCAGCTCTGAGAAAAAGGTTTATTAGGGAGGTGCAGAGCTGGGCTTAGCCCATGCTGGAGCGGGTGATTATTCCTACCAAGCTCATAGTGTTGTCTCTACAGGTCTACTACCTGCCTTAGCCCAGATCTCTGACAACTGACTTATACCTGTACCAGCTCCCTGCGTCTGTCACCTGGTGAGGGGTCACAAGATCTGAAGGCCACCAGGGACCTGTTAGCCTGCTTATAGACCACAGGTCTAGAGTGCTCCTGCACTCCCCACAGGGTCCCTGTTCCACAGGTGGGCCTTTTGTTAGAGGATGCTGGATGTGAATTGACAGGAAACCTGCAGGCATGTTGCTAGGCAGTGTGAGTTGAAGTTTACCCAGGGTTGACCACCGCAATCTGGGTATGGGCCTCATTTCAAGAAGAGAAGGGATTGGAATAGAAGCAGGATCCTGGCTTTTACCCTAGAGTGCAGCCAAGATGGTATCTTACCTCCCTCCTCTTTCAGTAGAAAGGAGCTCTAGTTTGACAAGTGACTGTGTCAGGCTTTCACATACACTCCTTGATCATCAGACTAGCTCTCAGTCCCTAGACCTGGATCACCTTTTGCCCACCTGCCCTATGGACTGCTTGGAGGGTCTGAATTGAGACTAGGAACTGTTGGCAACACCAATTCCCTCTTCCCACCTCCCAGGTACATAACCTGTTGCTTCAGCATAGTCTTCTCTATTTTAGCATGATTGTGCCCTTGAAGGGTGGCCTAAGCAGAGAACCTCACATCTTGAGGATAGGTGATGTGGGTGCTAAGACTTGGTCAAGTGGCTGTCATCCCGCTAGGTGAGCACACTTGATGTTTCAGGCCCTGTGCCTGACAGTGTGGAAATATTAACCCACTGTGTCCATTCTCATGGACCTGTCTGCATCCTTGTTCTGCACATAAGCATCCTTGGGTTGCTCGGTCCACTCTGCAGATCAATAAGCTAAATCTGTGGTCCACATCCAGGGAACAGGCAGAGGCTAATTCAGATGTGGTAACATCGTAGGGTTATTTCCTGATGCCTTACACTTTTTGGTGAAAGCACTCTTTGGTGAGAGTAGCTCTTCACAGGGCTACCCTTTGTGATTCATGTGAGCAAAGTGCCTGGGGGATGGGAATGGGGAGTAGGAAAAACTGGCAAACCACAGAGGCTTCATGGGCAGACTGCTCTGCAGGGTCTGGCCCTGAAGCAGACATAGATTGTAAGGACTGCTCCAAAACATCTGGTAACAGGACACCATGCTTTCAGCCTTTCTTTCTTCCTTGTTGCCAGAAAAATTATCAGCTCTGTATCTTAAGTGCTTGATGGAGTGGCCCAGACACCAGCTGTAACTTAAAACAATTTTTGTTTCAGTTGTTTAAAATAAACACATTCTAGTTCCAGTGTAGTGTCCATACCTTTGATTGGATGGCCTCTGTATGTGTTGCCTTCATGTCAGGCTGGCATGGGCTGTGTTCTCTGGACTTTCTGTGTATGCTTCCAGAGGCCAGGGAGTAGACTGAAGGTGGCCTTTGGGCTAGAGCCTCACCTATCCCTTCCTTCTTTTATTGTGTCAAGTGCTGTGCCAGTAGTTCATAGCATGAGCAGGAAAAGGTCAGACTGCTTGGAGCAAGTGCTTACAGAGCTCTTCCACTCCAGAGTGGCTATCTGCGCCTTGGAGGTAATTGTGTTGCGTGCCTTAAAGTCTGTTTATTGGTTTTAGCATTATCGGTAGAATTCCTAGTAAGAAATGCAAGGCTTTTTCTCTATTTGTTTTCTTCAGCTACAACTAGCAACCCCCTACCCGCTTCAGAACTCTCAGGAACTGTGTGTTCTGTGCATAAGGGCCACTGTCTGTTGTCAGGAAGTACATAGCTGTGGAAAAAGATGCATACCAAGGAAAGTGTAGAGCAAGTTTCTCCTTGTCACCTGTGTCAGTTACATGGCAGATGGGTTCATTGGAGGCACATGCTCTAGAGCAGTGCACTGCCATCTTGCCTGTGATTCCTGGTCCAGCCAACTTCCTTTCCTGGGCACAGTGTTAACCACCTCCCAGATAGCCTCCCTGCAGCCCTCGTTCCTTCAGTAGCCCCATTGCCCATGTGGCAGAGTAAACATCAGCAAACATACAGGTCATGTCATTCCTCTATCCGACTGGCCTCATTAGGAGCAACTCAACCCACATCACACCGTTGCCAGCCAGGCTCCATGTGCCTGAGCCTCGCCTCTCTGCTGCTGTTGGAACACTGCCTTCTCATGGTGGCACTTCCTTCTGTAACTGTTGTCCTCTTTAAAACTGTTGTCTGTAGTGGCCTTAGCTTAGACCACTCTTCTTTCCACCTTTCCAGGGAGCCTTCTGCACATCATTCCACAACACTTATACCGTCCCATAATTCTGTTTTGCTTTCTTTGTGGCTTTATATAGAAAAAAGCCTAGGGAGAAATATTTGTCATCTGTGTTTCAGTGGACTGTAATCTTAATGAGGACAATTGTATTTCCTCACAGTAGTAGCTGACACATAGTAGATCCTTGAAAAAAAATATTGTTTAATAAGTTAACGTATCCTTGGAATCTAGCACTGCGAAAATACCCACTTTCACCTACAGTTGTGTCTGAGGAATGTTGTACTGTTGGTAAGTAGCATGGACCACAGAAAGAATAAGTGATGGTAAGAACACTGGCAAACTTGTTTTTATGATTGCAGTGTTGGGGATGGAACCTAGGTCCTGGCTTATGCTATTTTCACGGTCCAGCAGTGAGCTGCACTGCAGGGCCCCTGTGTACTTACTGTGAGACTATTGCAGTATACATATCAAAGTTCTGACACATTGGGGTATATACCATGTGTCCTCTTCTGCATCTAGGGTACCCAAAGGACAGAGATAGTCTCTCTCTTTCTAGATTTTTGTATTCATTATATATACAATGTTCTGTTTGCATGTACACCTGCACTCCAGAAGAGGGCATCAGATTTCATTATGGATGGTTGTGAGCCACCATGAGTTTGCTGGGAATTGAACTCAGGACCTCTGGAAAAGCAGCCAGTGCTCTCAACCTCCGAACCATATCTTTGTTCCTGAGAGATAGTCTCTTAACAGAATCAGAAGCTTCACAAGTGCTAGACCTGGGGCTCGACCTCAGATATCCTTCCTCCAGAGGCCTCTTATAAGGGATAGTATCTCTATTCCTTTCACTGTATGTCAGGAGCTAACTGAATGGATGTGGTCCATATCCACAGAAAGATGTGGCATAATAGCAGTTCCTGTATATAGAATCTTCTGTTAGAGTGTTTATTTGACTGTGAGGTCAGAGCTGTCGCCAATGCTGATATCTCAGCAGCTGTAGAGAACATGAAATGCCAGGTGGAGGGGCTCTGAGTGATGCGGGAGGCCTAGGGTAGCTTGCATTCTTTCAGAGGTGTAGCTCACCAGAGGCACCTCCTCTAAGATGATCACAGACTTACTATTTCTTTACTTGCCCAGCTCTTTGTGCTGTCCCAGCAGGGGTGGGTGAAAGAGAGAGTACATGCACATGTGTGTTTGGTTGTGCTGGTAAATGATTGTTCACTCATGTGGGCTTTTATGAACAGCAAAGGTTGATATCAGGGCATCCTCCTCAATTTAGAACTTGTTTTGGTTAGGCTAGGATTGACCTAAGATTAACAGAGAAAACCTATCTAGACAAAATAAAATAAACAACCAACAAAAAAAGAATTGTCTACAATGAAAATACTCAGCAGGCTGCTATCAGAAAGGGAGGTGCTACATGCGCATGTATACACACACACACACATACACACACACACTAGGGTGAACACTCAAAACCATAAAAGAGCAAGGAATGTTTAATGTGGGGGTTACAGGTGTGTACTGTGGCTTTCACTTGGCTACAGGACCTGAACACAAATCCTCATGCTGTGCAGCAAGCATTTTATATACCGGGTCGTCTTCCCAGCCCTGCTGCAGGGGCTTTTAATGCTCTCTTAGGGCCTGCTCTGAAGTTCCAACCACCTGCCTAACATTACAGACAAAGCGATAGTCCCTTCACTATGCACTGGGAAACTGGAAGACACAGGAGACATGCTGGGACATCTGTTACAGCTGGTGGTGCTGTGTCCATCACAATGGCTGGTAGTAGGACAGATTGCAGTCTTTTTGGTTTCCAGTCAGGGACTTGTAACTTTGTAAAAGTTAGATTGGATTGAGTTTCCATCAGTGTTTGAGGGATAAGAGTGGCATGATGGTGTGTGTTCCTCTTAGGTGTCCTGCATTTGCCTGATGGTTAACCACCTTCTTCAGATTCCTGTTAAAAGGGTGGGCAATGCTGGCCCTGAGAAGCCACATGCCCCAGGCCCATTGGCTTGCTACATAAAGTAAAGCAGTACTAAGGAAGGTGGCACATGCAGCCACATGCTAATAAGGAAAGAATGGCAGACCTACAGCTGTGCCCAGAGTGTCAAACTGGAGTCACAAGAGCCACTTCATCAACCGAGAGAAAACTCAGCTAGGGATGCTGTTAGGGCCCGGCCACTACAGTAGTCACCCCAGGGGTGCCTCTGTAGCCATAGCCTGTGGAGACCACCTTTGTTCAGTGTGGATTTGCAGACAGAATTGCAAGGCACAGAGGAAAGCCACTCCTGTGAGACAAGAGGCACTGACACAGGTGGGAGAAATCAGACCCTGTGACTGCAATGTTAGAGATGGAGGTGAAGACCTTGGAAACACATCAGGACATTGTGAAAAAAGATGAGCAGATGAAAAAGAACTGAAAAGACCATCAATCTGAATATCAAAACTAGAGCCATCAGCACACCACTCAGCTAATTGCCTCACAAGGCTCCCTGGCATCAGGCTGGGCTTTATTCCTGTTACTCTGTTTAATAGTTTTTTCCCTCAGACCATGACAGTCACTCATATGCATTGAATATGTTTCTGGGATAGAGGGGCCAGCAGAAGGAAGAAATGATAATCTATGAATCTAGCGCACAGTATTCTGACCTGGTTTTATCTAGTTGTAATTATTCTGGATATACAATTTTATACCCTGACTTACAATAATTTTTAAACCATGAGCCTTGCTCCATACCATAATTAAACATTCCTTGCTGGCTCCTTGCTGTTTTATGGTTTTGAGTTACTGTATTTACCCTAGTGTATGTGCGCACGCGCTCGTGTGTGTATGTGTATGTAGCACTTCCCATTCTGATAGCAGCCTGCAGAATGTTTTCATTGTAGATTATTCTTTTTGTTGTTGTTTGTTTTGTTTTGTTTTTGAGACAGGGTTTCTCTGTGTATCCCAGGTTGTCCTAGAACTCACTCTGTTGACCAGGTTAGCCTCATGCTCAGTTATCTACCTGCCTCTGCCTTCCAAGTTCTGGGACTGAAAGCATGTGCCACCACACCTGGCTATTGCAGATTATTATTTAGAATGCAGTTAGGAATTATACTGTTAGGAAAGTGGCAGAAGTAGGTCTTCCTCTAGGGTCCATGGCTGGGAAGGTAGCATGGGTAGCTGGCTAGGTTTACAGTACTAGGTATGAATTCCCTCCTGCTGAGCAGGCCTTACGTTCAATTAGATGGCTGTTGATTACTCATGAGATAGAGTACCACTATTGCACTCTTGGGGCTGTCTTCCTGGACTAATCATTGTTGTGGTTCATAGGCTTTACAGCTGAGCAGGACTGTGGATTTCTTACATCCTTGGTAGCTTGAATAGCACCCTCAGAGACTGCAGGGAGGAGGCTTCTGGGTAAGTTCTGGCTCTGTTCCTCCGAGTCATGTGTCCTAAGTATATATTTCTTCACCAATAGGGTCTTACCTTCATTTTCTGGTCAGCAACCAAGGCCAATGGTGATAGCCTATATTGTTTTGGGGCTCTTTTGGACTCCCAGGACCAAGCAAGGAAAACCTCCTTGTTAGTCCAGGGAATTTTGTTAGATAGTCTGGAGCTCTTTGGGGGAAGCATTATCACCCCCAGTGGCATAACTTCCTTTAAATACATGCACATACACACACACTCATATATGTATTTTTAGGTAAACATAAACATTTTCCTAGGGTTTCCTAGAACACCAAACATTCTGTGTTCTCCTCCCTCTGTACAAATGCTGGTGAAGCTATGGGGGAAGGGATCCTCATTCACTGTTGGTAGTACTGCAGACTGGTGACAGCCACTATGGGAATCAGTGTGAAGATGTCTCAAAAAGCTAGAAGTAGATCTGCGATATGGCCCAGCTATACTGCTCCTTAATATGTGCCCAAGGACTCACATACTGCTGTATAGATACTCACTCAGCCATGTTCATTGCCACTCTGTTCACAATAGCTAGGAGGAGGAGACAACTTAAATCTCCTTCAGCTAATGCATGGGTGGTGAAGACATGGTGCATATACAAAGTGGAATTCTATTTGGCTGCAAAGAAAAATAAAACCATGAAATTTGCCAGTAAATGGAGGGTAATAGAAAATATGAATGAGGTAACGCAGACCCAGAAAGATAAACACCTCATGTTCCTTCTTATTTGTGGATGTGAGCTCTGAATCTTTAGATGTGACTATATAGTAACCACAGAAACCAGGGAAGTAAAAAGAGACCTTGGCAAGGGGGTGGGGTGGTGCACTAAAGAAAAGGATATAGTAAGACACAGTGCTATGAAAGTATAACTGGGAAGCGAGGGCCTTAGCCTGGGTGGGGAGGGAAGGCAGTACGTGTGTTACCTCGACTGGGGGAGAGCTTCCGGGCTCAAGTGGCACTCCTTTTTCAGCCTTTTGAGTAGCTGGGACCACACAGCCAGACACATACACGTCTACCCATCCACCCTTCCTTCCTTCCTCCCTCTCTCTCTCTTCTTCCTTTTTCCCTTCCTTCCTCCCTCCCTTTCTTCTTTCTGCAGTATCTTAAAACATTTGTGAGCCAGGAGTAGTGGCACATGCCTTTATCCCATCATTCAGGAGGCAGAGGCAGACAGAACTGTGAGTTTGAGGTCAGCCTGGTCTACATAGTGAGATTTCCAGGACAGGCAGAGCTATGCAGAGAGACCCTGACTCAAAAAACAACAACAAACAAATTTATGAAATCACAAGTCAATTTACCTTTGTTTATGTGTCTCTAAAAATATATTCACCATAGTAAATCCTTGAATTTAATACCTCATTAATATTCAGAATCACCCATCACCACCCTTCAAAAACTGGTCTTTAAATTTTGTTCCACAAAAGGAAATAAAACATACATATATATTTTCTGTGTTTGGTATGGATGAGGTGCTCAATGCTCAGAAAGGTAACTGGCTCCTTAGATCAGCCCGCAGTGGTGGTGTTTGACCCCTGAGGTTTGTGGTCTGTGCACCATGCCAGGCTGTCTAGGTCCACCTGTCTAGTCCATGAAGCCTCTAACCCCAGCCAGAAGCTTCTCCCAAGTGCAGGGCCACCCTTTCCTGGAAATCTGAGCAGGACACTCAGTGTAGGTTCTTCTTAGATTTGAGTCTGCTCTTTCTTTAATTTTTTGCTACAGGGGTTGGAACCCAGGGTTGTGCACATGCTGAGCATGCATCTCCCACTCAGTGCTGCACCTCTGCCTCTGTGTCTGTTTTGAAAGAGTTGCTTTTGGGTTGGGGCCAGAGTAAGGTAAGGCCTTCTAAAGTGAGAGTACATGACTAGAAAGGAGGGAAGGGTTAAGGGGGCTCATGGCTTTGGTATCTTAGCTCTGCCATGCTCTGGCTATGTGTTTGAGGCTTGCAAATTGCCCTCTCTGGTTAAGTTTGCTTTGAGACAATAGAATTGCAGTGTTTCCCTTACAGTTGAAGTGAAAATTATAGAAATGTGGGTTCTGAGTACTCCTAACACAGTGCCAGCATGGGATACTTCTAAACGTGAACTTAATGATTCTTCTCTTCTCTAGGGAGGGAGAACAGCTCTGAGGGTAGAAGTTACCACGCACCCTTCATCTTTTCTGAACTCCCAGTCCCAGGCCTATTCTTCCTCTCTTTCCTCTTCCTGGCTTGGTGGACAGGTACACAAAGTGTTTGTCATTGCCCCTCATGTGGTCTAGATATTGCTGCCTGGCAGATAGTGCTTGACACAAAGTGGGAAGTGATCCTTATCTTAAGATATTATGGGTATTTCTAGCTTCAGAGGGAGAGATGGGACCCTTAGGTGCAAGAAACTGCAAGGGTGCTCAGCTCTTGGGCTCTGCAAGAAAATGGAGCTCTGTTGAGCCTGAGAGCGGAGCCCATGGCTGTGGGAATCTTGCTGCTGGGGGTGTACTGAGCCATTCCTTCACCTTGGAGGAAATGAGGGTTTTAGGAAGATGTCAGGGGCTCAGAACCTTGACGAAACCAGACAGACCATACAGTGAGTCACATAAGAAGGACATCAGAATCAATTGGCTAGAGAGGGTCTAATAAATTGTGTCCCTCACAAGAACCGGCATTTTCTGTTCCTTGGGTGGGCCACATGTGCTTCGCTCTCAGGAAGATTGGGAACAGCTGTCCTGAATCGTTGCTGTTGAGTCATATCTGGTCCATGGGCCAGCGGTTGGCGCCTCTGGTCATTCCGTCCCTTTTTAGCAAAGCTCTTGGGGAAGTGCATGCTCAGCATCCTCTGTGTGGTGCTGGCAGCCTGGCTTCCGTGGCCTCCTGCTGTGTCCTTAGCCTGGAGCAGCCTCTCCTAGGCCTTCCAGCTCCTTTAGTAACTTTGGTGCTTGCTTAGCAGATCTCCCAACTTCACTCTTCTGGATTCTTCTGTGTTACAGTGTGTGTATGCATGTGTATGTGTCCCTACAGGTTGGGCTCCTTGGGGACAGGAACAGTGCTGGACTCCTCTGAACACCTAAACAGGTATTCACTTGGGTGAGAACCAGACTCTCATTTCAATGCCTGGTACCAGGTAGAACTGAGGTGGCTAGTTTGCAGGCATTAGAGTGGGATGCCTTAGAGATTAGCAGTGTGGAAGGAGAGCCTCAAGATGGGGATGTTTCCCTGGCACTCTGGCCTGCCTGCCCACCACTTCTTCCAGGGCTGTCTGTGTCCTGGCAGGTCTCTCATTGTTTTTATCCGTCAAGTTGCTCGCTATTGGGCCCACAGGACATTGTGGGCTATGCAGCCCTTCACAGTGAGATGTGTTCCTGCTGCCCTTCTGAAATGGGGCCTGCGGTGCCTCTTCAGTCCCTAGTCTCCATCCAGAAAAATGTCTAATTGTATCTTGAACTCATTTACATTGCTTGCTTCAATGGCCTCACTTGGCAGCTGAGGCCATATGCTAATTCCACCCTTTTCATGAAGGAATTCTGCTGATTTTACTTACTTTTTATGGTTGATCCTGTCCTTTCTTCTCCCCTCCTAGCCCCCATTTTTTTTTTGTCTGCTCTTTTCCAGGCAGTTTTTCAAGCTGTTGTTTCACTGGTCCTATGAGCCTGTGCCCTCGGGATGTGTTCCTCTCTGGTGGAGCTCAGACCTGAGTTCTGGCTCTGGCCTTTCCATGCTCCCAGCTCAAGGCTAATGAAGACTGCCCCACCATGGCTTCTCTACGAACAAGGAGGGCTGTCTGTGGCCTGGTGGCACTTATCTTCCAGGGCATATTGGTGTCTGAGACCACACGACAGCTGTTTTTTCTCCGAGTCAAAGTGAAAGTGCCACAGCATCATGAGCCTTGGGAGGGGGACCTGGCTTCTACACCAGGTGAAGTGCCCGTGGTGAGGCCTAGAGCAGTCTCTGCTGCCCTAAGCTGAGCCTTCTCTACCTGCTCATGGATAGATGAGGACCCACCCCCTCCATTCAGGTTTGCTGAGTGTTTTCCAAGTAGACAAGCCCTGGATTCTGACCTCACTGGGATGACCCTGTACTTGACCTACAGTGGCATAGCTGCTCTTTCTCCTTTCTGCTTCTGTGCTTCATATAGCTTGTTTTGTTTGCCAGGCCGTGTACATCTTAGGACCACTGAGGAGGAAAGAAGGGATTGGTCATTGCTGTGGGGAAGGAGGACGTTCTTTGTGCAGTCTCATGCTATATAAGTTTATCAGTGATGGAGGCTACATATCCAGGGCTATGAAAAGTTGTGACATTCTTGTGATAAAATTGTCCAACAACACCTCTCTTAAAAATTGTCCGTACATTGAGCAACATGTGACTAACTTCAAAGTGCTGGACTTCTTTGGCCTTGTAGTGCTTTTCATTCACTTCTTGAATATGTGTTGAGCATGTATTGTGTGCTGGTGGTACAAGGGAAAGACAGCCTGAATCCCTGCTTCAGTGGAGAATCTACAGAGGAGTGAGCAGTACAGCAGAACTGTCCTGGTGCATGACGGGGCTGAGGGAGGGTGCCCCTTCTAAGTCAGAGAAATGAGAGGTGATGTGAGAGGTACAGGCCAGGGTGCATGTTGGGGTAGCAGGAGAGTGAGCCTGGAGACCTAACACAGCCTCCTTGTTAGCTCTGGATGCCAAAGCTAGGCAGGAAGAGTGCTGAGCTGTAGCAGCCCATTTGGAAGGCTGAGTGATCCTCAGGTTTGTGGCCACTACCCGGTTTCCTTTAGTTGATTCTTTTTGGCGGCTTCCATCCTTGCCCTCTTCAGGCACTAAAGGAGTTTTCAGGAGCAAGGGGTTTACTATGGGCCTGTATGCTGGTGCCCAGGCTGTTTCTGATGCAGGTAGGTAAGGGCCAAAGAAACTGGTGTTTGTTCTACTTCTTCCAGTATTCTTTTCTAGAGAGCACTCTCTTTAGAGAGCTCACACTGGGGAGCTGCAGGACAGTCTTGGCTCTCAGGCATGTTTGGTTTGGGCCATAGAGTTTAAACATTTTTTGAATTGGTTGTCAAAGTTTAAAATTTGGCAAATTTCATGTAATAGTCCAGATTTTTGGCTTCTCTTAAAATGTGGGAAGACCTGGCAGCTCCAGGCCTGCATTCCTGCCTGTCTATGGTGGGCTGGATCTGAAGAGACTGTCCCCTCCAGCAGGGCTCAGGAATTTCCACTCCATGTGGTCTCATACTTGCTTTTTGTTCCATCACCTACATCACCTACCCACAGCCCCATAGGTGTTTTATGTTTTGGATCACTGTGCCTTATGCCCTTCATTCCAGAAAAGTAGGACATTTGTCAGTGAAAAATTTTTCTTGTCCCTGAATGTGGCTGTGGGTTTTAGACCCCAGGTAAGGGTTGAAAATTCACCTGTTAGCTTTATAGTGCCCATCAGGTGGGAGAAGATGAGGCACAGACATGGAAAGGCTCTTTGAGTGTCATTTGGTGTAGCTGGGGAGCTGGAGTCCATTGTGTCCCTGTAAAGTCTATTCCACAACCCCCCCCCCCCCCCGTTTGCCACAGTGACCTACACTGCTGAGGTGTGTCTGGAAATGTGAAGGTGGAAAGGCTCCCTGAGGTGCCATGGTTCCATGTTCAGAGGAAATGGCCCCGTGGAATAGACATCAGACAGAGCTAGGATAGGCCCAGTGCCCTGTGTTCAAGCTCCAGGTTGCACTGCCCCCTGCCTCCACACTGACTGTATGCTGAGTAGTTCCTGACTTTTCTACGCCCACATTGCTGAGGCATACCTGATACTCCATCCTGCCAAGCTGAGACTTCTACAGCTAGTAGTTGGTTAGGGCCAATGAGCTTTGCTTACTTATTTTCACAATGGAAATCACATAGGGGACACCAGAATTACCAAAGTTGTGTGAAAAATACTGACTTAAAAATAAATCAGGTGCAATGATATGTATCCCTTAAGTTCAAACAAGGCAGGAGGCTGAGGCAAGAGGATTACTGGAACCCAGGAATTCCTAAGAAGTCTGGGTAACATAGTGAGACTATGTCTCCAAAAACAAACAAGTAAGTAGAGAGGGGTGCTTTCCCAGGTCTTTTGGTAACAGTAGCTCTGGCCCTTTTGTTCTGAGGGATAAGGCACCCTCCTAAACCACATGCTGTTCTGGGTGCACCACAAACTAGTTAGGGGTGGCTTTAGCTGTGCTGGTTGGATGGATACTGGCCAGAGAGCAAGGAGTCTTGTGAAGGATCACCAGTTAGGCAGCATTGCAGGCTTCAAACCGGAGCCCACATGCTAGATGTGATTTTTTCACCCTTCACTGTGGGCTCATTACCCCAGGTAGACAGAGTAACCTGTGGTGAGGGATCAAAAAATTCAGAAATTCCTTGTTACTATAGTACGCACTGGGTCCTGCTTGGTCAGTGATCTTGTCTGTTCATTAGTGCCAAATGTGCCCAGGCTTCATCCTGATACTGCATGCTACTACTCTGTGCCCATTTTAGCCCAGAGCCACAGTGCACTGGGTCTGTGTTTGGGCCTCAGACATCACCGTGTGAAGTTTGCTCCAGCTGCTGGCTCGGGCACCCTTCGTAGTTGCATTCCCACATCCCCTTTCACTGGTTGTCCAGAAGTTCTGCATCCATATTTGGTGATTCGTCTGTGTTCCCCTTCCTCCCCCAACCCCTCAAGGTGTCTGCCAAAAGTCTGTATAACTCATATCATCTCCCAAGCTGTTATAGTATATGAAGGCAGAGGATAACTTAGTTATTTTTGAATACAGATTCTTAGCAGAAGTAAGAAGTGTGGTGGGGGAGTTTTTATACTCGCTGCATGAAACAGACAATATTTCCTGAAACAGGAGATATGAACCTCAAAGAATTTAAAATAAAACATTCATTTTATTATTTTTTTAAAAGAAGGAAAACTAGGGGGGAAAAGTAGAATAGTCAGTCTTTTTATCCTAAGTACAGATGAAATTGATTAAACCTTAAAGACTGGCCTCCGCACACCCGGTTTATTAATTGAAGAATTTCCTCTTACCCAGAATGGGAAGTTCACATTAACATCGAGCTTGCCCTGAGTGCTGGTGACACTTGAGAACTGAACATTTTCCACAATCCTATTTTCTCTTCGGTGCTAGAGGAAATCCTAAAATGGCTAAAATGGGGGAGGGCTGGGGGGGGGAGCAGAACCCGTACTTTTAAGGAAGCCTTCTTTCATTTCCTTGTAAAGCATGAAATCAAATTATAGCTCGTGGCTCACAATTATTTTATTTCTACATTTCAAATTCCATTTTCTGCTCCTTCTCGCTGCTCTTGAACAGGGGCTGCACTGTTGTACAAAGTCAGCTGAAGAGATTACCCCAGATAGACTGTGACACAGTAGCTTAAGGAAGCAAGCAGCCAGGCTCCCCTGCTGGGTCAGGAGCCAAGCCCCGTGAACCCTCCTGTATTCGGAAGGTCCGTGGCGTCACTGCTTCTGGCTCTGTGTGCAGACCCTGGCTGTGCCTCTAACTCTCCAGAAAGGGCAGCATATGCCATTTTTAGAGCCTCTCAAGTGCTAGTGGTAGGAAGTAGCACAAGATGAGGCTGGTACTGAAGGTCTGCTGGCTTCTGAGGGCTAAAGGTCATACTGTGTTCCCATCCAGTCCCTAGGTTGGGTCCCTCAGTCCGACCTTGTTAATACATCTAGTTAGTTTCTATCAGTGTTTTATGTTGTTTTAAATCTTGTTTTATTTTTTATTAGTTATTTTCTACAAGTTATATGCTGTTATACTTACTATCATATAAAGCTCTTCTTAACCTAAGTGCATTTTTTAAAGTATTTTAAAAACACCATGACATGATCCTTGCTGTTCTGGAAGCTGAGGCAGGAGGATTTCTGTAGCCCAGGAGTTCAAAGCCAGTCTAGGCCACATACAGAATGAGGCCTTACTTAAACACACACACAAACACACACAGACACACACACACACAAAACAAAACCAAAAACCCCCCACTTCATTTTAAACACACGAATATGCAAATACAGCAGAGGTAGCATCCCTGAGAAATCACAAAGAGTGCATAGGTGGGGAGACTCTAATTTAATTGATGGCCTGATTGTTCCAGTAGAATAATGTGTTTGAAATTGCTCCCCCCCCCCTTTTTTTTTCTAAGACGGGTTTTTTTGGGGTTTTGGTTTGTGTGTGTGTGTGTGTGTGTGTGTGTGTGTGTGTGTGTGTAGCCTTGGCTGTCCTGGATTCTCTTTGTAGACCAGACTGGTGTTGAACTCACAGTGATCTGCCTGCCTCTGCCTCCTGAGTGAAAAGCCCTGAAAAGCCTTTTTAATGCTGTCTTTGGTGGTCCACGCATTTACAACATTCTGGCAGAGGTGCTCTCCTCCAGAGGGGATGAGGCCCTCATACTTCTAGAAAGAATCTGTCTCTTGCAGATTTCAGTCCACCGGGCACTCTCTGACCATAGCCTTTGTCTTTGGAAGCTCTGAGATTTCCAGTCCCTTTGCTCTCATTCACAGACTCTAGGCGCTGCCCCAGCACACTGTGGGTTCCTGTCTCATCTGCTGGCCGGGTATATGACAGGGAATAACCTTCAGATCTTGCCAAGCCATGGCTTTGTTACCTGTGAGGTATGTGTGTGGCAGGTTCTTCTTCCTGAGCGGTGTGAGGTAGAAATGATCTGCCCTGGATAGTTTCTTTTAGGTACCCAGTAAATGTTCTTTCTTCTCCTGTCCCTGACTCTTTGATTAGTTGTCTCTTTTATTTGCCATTTTTAAATTTTCACTTTGAAATGTAATTTTATATCTGTTGAAAAGTTACAAGAATAGTATTATAAGAACCATTGTGTCTATTGCCATGATAAAACACTAAGACCTAAAGCAACTGGGGGAGGGGGTGGGACTATTTGATTTACTTATCCTGAGTCACAGTACATTGCAGGAAGCCGAGACAAGAGCTCAACCAGGCAGAAACCTGGGGGAAGGAGCTGATGCAGAGGCCATAAAGAAGTGCTTCTTGCTGGCTTGCTTGCCATGGCTTGTTTAACCTGCCTTTTTATAGAGCCCAGGACCACAAGCCCAGGGGGGCCACTATCCACAATGAGCTGGGCTCTCCATTAGTGATCACTAGTTAGGAAAATGCAGCACAGGCTTTTTTGCCCACAGTCTGATCTTAAGGAGGCTTTTTCTTAGCTGAGGCTCCCTTCTTTCAGATGACTATAGTTTGTGACAAGTTGAGGTAAAACTAGCCACAGTCAGCACACTGTGTCACCCTGCAGTGAACTTTGACCCTTTTTACATGCCTTTGTCTGGTTGTGTTGCTCCAAGACTTAGACTAGGAAGCTTCTTCCTGGCCACTGTGGTCAGTCCCAGACTCTCCACTGGCCTTGCAGAGGGCCTGACTTGAGAAAAGTATCTTTGTAGCTGACAGTATGCCTCATCCCTGTACCCTTCATGAGAGCCATTCAAGAGAGCCATTCCCTTGAGGAGCCTATCCTGGTGGGATGGTGGCTCTCAGAGTGTGTCATGGTGACTGCACAGGCAGGTGCGTCTGTTGCATCCATCTTGAAATCCTTTCATTTCCTCAGGGAGATCAGTGGCTGGTGCAGGGGTCTCTGTATTGCTTCTCTCAGTGTTGAGCTGCTGACAGCAATAATGCCTGGTTAGGTTTTAATAATTTTTGTTTTTATTGTGCTTCCTTTTGAGAAGGGGAAAAATGCTGTTGCCTGGCCATAGTAGCATACTATGTGGCATACATTTATAGCCCTTGTGAGGCCAAGGCAGGACAATTGTGTTCTTAAAACCTCCAACAGTTAGAGGGAAGAGGTGGGAGACTTAGGAGTTCCAAGCCAGTCTCATTTACAGAGTAAGTTTGAGGCCAGCCTAAGTTAAATGTGACTTTCTCAAGTCCATAACCCCACCAAAAAAAAAAAAAAAAAACCACACAAAACAAAAAACAAAAACATCCCACAAAGAAACCCTTTACTTAGGATAAATAATACTGGCCTTACAATGATACAACATTACTCTAAAAATGTCTTATTTAGTCAAGACCACAGTGCACGTGTCTCAAAATGAAGTACAGAAATGTCTGTGTTGTAGATGGAAGAGTAGCTGTGCCTGCTGCAAGCGTCCATCAGGGCTTATTGAAGAAGAGGTGGGGAGACTTCCAGCTGTGCTTCCCAGCTGTTTGTATACAATTCTCTCCCTAGAGGCCTTGGAGTCAGTTGCTAGTCTATAGGCTGGGAGAGGTTAACTGAAGGGGCTCCACCTATGTAGCTATGGGGAAGTTGTCATCAACACTGGGTGATAACTTTCCAGTGCAGCTACTTTGAGGTCACCTACACTTCAGCCAGTGACCTCTCACCTATGTTCTTTAAGTAAAGTCAGTAAACTCATTGGTTCCCCAGGAGAACTTTGTAATTGTACTTTGGGTTGTTGTTGAGACTGGGTAGATACTGTGTATGTCTCTGCTTGGAACTCCCCCTGTCCTTCGGTTTTCAGTCAGTAGTACCGTTTTTTCCATTTGTAAATGGGCTGACTCAGTGCCAGGCACTGTTAATTCTGTCTTAGGTTCTTTTGCCATGATTAGTATTACTTTGCTAATCCAATAGGTGAAGCACAGGATTTGAGTGTGGTTTTATTGTTTATTTTTTTCCTCCTGGTGGTTGTAGAGTGTGTGTGTGTATATATATATATATATTCACATACACATACATACATATATATACACATACATACATATATATGTGTGTGTGTTTGTGTGTGTAGATATGCATACATATATATATATATATGATTTGTTTTTTTATATATGGGCTGTCTTGTGTTTATTTGCTTTCCTGCTCAATCTCACCTCACCTCCTTCTTCTCAAACCCACAAGCTTCCTCTCTTCTTTCTTTGCTCAAATGGGCAGTGGGCCAGTCCCTTCCATTGACCTGCTGTGTACCTATGCCTATGTCCCAGCATAGTTCTGAGCCTGTCTCTCCTGTGTCCTTGCCCATCTCAAAATCCACCTGCTGTGTTATGTGTTTGCTTTTTACTTTACCTTACTGAATCATGGGTTGGAATCCTGTTGCTTTGTCTGTGCAGGTGTGCCAAGCTCTTATCCTAGGCCAGAAATGTGGGAGCACTCAGTCAGCAGTGTGCTGCTAGTTAGTGACCTCTCTGGCACTTTCCATTAAGTTGTTGGTGCTTTTATGATTAGTTTGAACTTTGTTTTGTTTGAAGCATTAAGGATTGTAGCCCAATGTGACAGTTAGGCCTTTCTTCAGTCTTTGGACTTGTCTTTAATTTTTCATGCAGAAATGTTTGAGTTTTATGTTGAGCTTATTAGCTTCCTGCTTTCACCTCTGAGCTATGTACCCTATCTCCGTATGTTTTATCCTAAAGATATATTTTTCCCTATGCCTTTCCTTCTAGTACTTTTCTGTTTTTATGTTTAAAACAGTTTTTTGTTTGTTTGTTTTGAGACAAGGTTTCACTATGTAGCCCTAGCTGGCTTCAAACTCAACAATCCATCTGCCTCTGACTCCCAAGTGCTGGTATTAAAGGAGTGTACCAACTCCATCCCTGGCTGAAACTTTTTACTAAATTACATTTATTTATTTTGTGTGTACGTGCGCGTGTGTACACGCTCGGGTGCATGTGCATGCCATGGCATGCATGTGATGTGATCAGCTTGCAGAAGTTGGTTCTTTCCCTCTTACTGTGTGAGTCCTGGGAATTGTTTTGGTGGTAAGTACCTTTATCCATTGAGCCATGTTGCCCACCCTTGTGCTTGAAACTGATTCATTTGGAATCATGATGTAAGGTGTAAAAGGGAGATTCAGTTTTATTTTTACCACGATACTGTCTGCTGCCCCTTGGTCACAGTTGTGAGCTACTCACTCATGGATTCTCAGCCTACACAATTGGGCATCCTGTGCATGCCCTCAGCTCTGGAGCTTTCAGCCAATCCTTAGTCTTTATACTGTTTTGGCATTTTTTGTTCTTGGCCAGAGTCCAGCTCCTCTATTTTTCTGCTTTCTTGTCCATCCTGTTGAAATTTCCCCTTGATCTCTCACATGACCTCCCTTTGTTGTTTCTCCTGTTCCTCCTCTGCAGACATGGCTGGCATTGTTCTTCCGAGGGTATCCTGAGGTGGTGATGAATGCAGTGGTCTCAGATGGCACGTGTGTCCCAGGGGACACTGGCAGATTGCCTTCACTTGAGTCTGCTCTCCTTCCTTTGCCACCTGCAGGGTCTTGTCCACCTGCTCTTCGGGATGCCTCCAGGTTCCCAGAGGACTCAGGAATGTGGGATTCTGGCCAACAGGCAGCTGGCAATAGGAAAAGGAAAAAAAAAAAAAAAAAAAAAAACCAAACCTGAAGTCAGACAACACTTGGCTCTACCGTTTCTTTGGCTGTTGATTGTGCAAGCTGGTCTTCAGGTTTGAATTTAGGAAAGTGGAAGAACCTCTACCACACGGAGCTGAAGTGAGGATCAGGGCTAACTGGAAGTCACAAATTCAAACTTGATAGGCACCAACACTGGTGTATATTCAGGACAGGATTTGATTGGAATGGTCAGAATTGGGAATTCATCTCTCTTTTCAGGGCTCTTCTCCTTGGCTATGTTGGATATAAGCCGAATCTTACCACATCTGTTAATTTGTAAAGATTTTATGTGGACTTCTTGAATGGTTGGTGTTGGCCATGTATTCACAACACTGTGCAGACTAAATGACTCCTGTTCCAAGCCCAGACTTTGTTCCATCTGCTTCTTTCCAATAGTGGCTGCTGCTTATGGGCTTCTGGCTAACTGGGCAGCCCACAGATCCCACTGGACCTGCGTTGGTTCTACCCCCACCCTAGTGCTCTGGATAGACACATGGAACTTGTCCTTCTCGACTACTTGATCCACTTGGTCTTCTAGCTATTAGGCAGATGGTCAGCCTCTTTCACAAGGCTCTCCATCCAGGATTTTGCCTGGGTGTTTATTAGACCCCACCTTTGTAGGTCAGTTGACACAACAAGGATTCCCATCCCAGTGGCAGATACAGTGTTTCAAGCTGTCACTAACACCAGATGATTGGTGAGGGAACACTTCATGTACTGTTGGGAAGTGGTGGGAGCATTTCTTCCATGCTGCGTTGATGTAGGGAACACAGGCCTGTGGGTATATGTGAGCTATACAAGAACACCAGGGATTCACAGTAGTCCAGTACCATCCAAGCTTGCCCTACTTCAAGGAAACTATACACAGAAAGAGAAAACAGAAGTGCCCTAGCCATTACATACTCCGTCAGATTCTCCTTAACAGAGCCAAATGGCCACAACATGATGTCTTCATACACACACACACACACACACACACACACACACACAGAGAGAGAGAGAGAGAGAGAAATAGATAGAGAGAGAGCTGAGTGTCAGTATAGAAATAGCTGTGACCTGTATTGACATCTTAACAATGTTGGCTTCTACCTTTTGGCAAGGTGTTTGGGGGAAGTATCTAACTTGCTACTTGCCAGAGACATAATCTTTTTTTCTCTCTCTTGAGTCAGGGCTTCTCTGTGTAGCCTTGGCTGTCTTGGACTCCCTTTGTAGACCAGGCTGGCCTCAAACTCATATGAGATCTGGCCTTCCTCTGCCTCTGCAAGTGCTGGGATTACAGGTGCATGTCACCGCACCTAGCTGTCAGAGCCATAATCATATTTACCATAAAATGGAAAAACAGGTAGTCTCGATGAATCAATACAGTGCAATGATGTTGGGGCACCTATCAGCCTGCCAGAAGACTCTTCTAGGCATGCCTTCTAGACACTGTCTCTATCCCAAGCATCTGCAGGGACAGGAACCTGTGTACACGTACTGCCCATGGACATGAAGGCTTTTTGGTTCTGGACTGAGATCTTGCTGGCATGATCTGAGGTATTCTGATGGAGAGATGTCAGTGAACTGAGTGAACTTTATCCTCTCAGTCTTTGTTCCTTGACCATGACAAGATTGTCAACCTTGCTGAGCCTTATTTTTGTCATCTGTAGTACCTGTTTATTTCAGGTTGGGCAACAGCTAAACTAAGAGGAGTATAGACCTCCATAGCACATGTAACAACAACAGCTGTAAAAATAGAAACAGTAATGGCTGCAGACATTCTGGGTTTTGTTTGTTTGTTTGTTTTGCTATAGCCATGTGCTATCCTATCTCTCCTACACAGTAGAGAGCTGTGACACAAGTTCCCAGCACCATGTCAGGCAGTTCATTACCATCTACAGCTCCAGCTCCAGAGAGTCAGATGCCTGTGGCCTCGGCAAGTCACCTGCACTCATCGTGTGCATGTACACACACACACACACACACACAGAGTTAAAAATAATAAAAATAAAATCTTTTTAAAAACAGGATAAGTTATTACCACAGCATTACATAGATGACAATAGTATATTTATACCATAACTAAAAAGTCAGAAGTTGAAAACAAAATTAAAAAAAAATTTAAATTTAATATTATTTTCCCTTCTTATAATGTCTGTCCTTTTTGATTTTTTAAAAAAGAAAATACAATTTTACAGATGCTAAAATATATTTAAAGTTTTTAATGTAATTTTCCCAGCCAAAACATTGTTTTCTGAACAGTTTTTCCTTCAATCCCAGAAAGAAAATGACATCTTACAGATAACTCAGACTTTGTTAAATGCTGACCTTTGTAAGTTTTTCATTATTTTTATTTTTGAAATGATTAAGATATGCGATCTACAGAATTGAAGATTGTAATTTTTTTAAGTAGGGAGAAACTTTAACCCTGTCATAATAGCTCTGCAAACCTTTCAAGGGTTCTGTGGTTGGAATGGCTGATGAAAAGCCCTGATAGATGGCTAAGTATAGAGGGTCCCTTGTAAGCCTTGGGTTTTTGTCTTATTTCCCACCCACTCGCTCACTCTGTCCCTCTAGTCTCAGGGTGATTTTTCTACCCTGGGTTCATGGGAATTCGGAAGGACACTGCCTGATTCATTCAATGAACATACTAGGGAGTATGAAAAGGAAAGACAGGCCAGTTGTATCACTTCCTGTTGTCTGATCAGACGTCTGATGAAGAAACGGGAGGAACTAGGAGCGGTTACTGGACAGAGGCATTTGCCTGCAGCTGATCCGGGTTTCCAGCAGTGCCCTTGTTCTCAGTGTGACAGTCAAGTGGCCCTGACCTCTGCTTTCCTTAGAAGTTCCCGGTGCTGGCCATGCTGCAGCGGATCTCCTCCAACAGGACTATATGCTTGCTGTAACAAAGGCCACTTGTGGATGCCAGATAAGACTGCAGATGGAAACCTTGCCGGCTCCTGGTGCTTGGGTCCTTAGCTGTACCAAGCACCTGGGTGTGGGGCTCAGTTTTGGTTTCCATCCCCAAGATCCCAGCATGAGGAAGAGCCTGCTGTGTGGAGCACATACGCTGGGCTCTCTAGCAGTCAGGCAAGTGAGGCTCTTTGAATAGTTGTATGTACTGATAGGAACTGGATTTTGAGAAAAGAAGAGACTCCTTGTCGACAGAGTAGAGGAGGTGGTTGCTCAGGTCACCCCAATAGGGGCTTACTGTGCCCAAGCTGGGTCTTAGGCTTTACATAAAAATTTGAAGACCAAGCTTCACTTGAGAACTCAGCCTGGGTTGAGATAGACCAGGACCATGGGCGGTAATTGTCGTGGGGTAAGTGCATTGGGCAGAGTACAACAAAGGTCAGGCAGGTACAGTTGACTATCAACAGGGGTGCTTTGATGCTTAGATGGATCCTGGGTGGGAACAAAGGACAGCGATTTGATGGGCCTCTCAGGTTCCCATGGGGACAGACAGGCTGTGCAGTACAGTGGTGAGAGCTCAGAAATAGGCATTCAAATCTCTGTTGCGATACAGTCACTGTATAACACAGACACTCATTCTGTACCTCCAAAGTCCTGTTTTCCTCATCTATGAAGTCTTTGGTGGGACTGATGTTCAGAGAGAACCTGGACAGTTGGAGTTAGCCTGGAGTCTGTATGGAGACAGGTGCCCAGGCCATAACCCACGTCCTCTTCATGGTTTGCATATAGACTTTAGCTCTTCTAGTGGCTGCAGAGCCAGCTCCGTGGCCCTGGAACCAGGCCCAAGGCTTACTATGGGTGGGAACGTTTGTAGGTGGCTAGATGCTTCTTATTGGTGGGATGGGCTCAGACTTATCTCATGGGAGACAAATAAGCGCATTCAAGGGGCAAGTTTTGTGTAGCTAATGGCAGCAGGCCATGGTAAAACTACCACTGGTTAAAAAGAAGGAAGATCACATTGATGAGTTTGTGTGTTTGGAGAGCAAAAGGATATTCTAAGAGGAAAGCAACCCTGCAAGATCTGTGTTTCATTCTTTGATTTAAGTTCTTAAAAATATTACTAGATTTTAATGGATTTTTATACTCCTATTTAAAATAGAATGGAATAGAATGTATTGTGTGGGGTGTTCATTCCTACCACTCTTTTTTCTTCTCCATTTTTCTTTTACATTCCCTCGTTATTTCAGGTGTGTAGAAGCAAATGTTCATTGATCTGCAGTGCACATGCAGGCACATGTACAATCTTCTACACTGTTACAACACACCTTACTCTGCCCTATGCCCTTCTCCCCCACTGCAGACTCGTTTATAGTTGTAAAAGGGCCCTTCATTCTTCTCAGTGGCTGTAAACTATTCTATTTCATGGCAAAACTGTTTCATGGCTTGTTCCCTACTGATGATATTTGCATGTCATCCAACTTCAGTAACAGTAGCTATGTTGCAAGTGTATCCTATGTGTTTATGAGCATGTCTGGATCAAAGACTATGCCTTTTCTTTTACATATATTGGTGTTTTGCCTGTGTGTGTGTGTCTGTACACCATGAGTATAGTACCCTTGGAGGCCAGAAGAGGGCATTAGATCCCACAGAACTAGAATTATAGATAGTTGTGAACCACCATTTGGTTGCTGGTAATCAAACTCTCGTCCTCAGCAAGAGCAGCCAGTATTCTTAACTGCTGGGCAATCTTTCTCCGGCCCCAATTATATACATTTTGGCACCTTTCTCCAAGATGTTTTCATACCAGTCTAAAGGTCTCCAGCAGTGTGAATCAGTTGTGTATTTTTAACACGTTCTTTTGGGAACCCTAAAGGATGGATTGCAGATGCCTGTCTGAGGCAGTGTCCCTAAATAACAACTAACTAGAACTGAAATGGAGATGGTTGCCAGGGGCAAGTTGGTATCACCTCCATTCTGTGAAAAGCTGTTGGGTCATGGAAATACATGGTTGAGAAATACAGTGTCCCTCTCACAACTGTAGGGGAGAATATGGGGCACTACCAACCAGTGACTTAAGCAAGGGCATGCCTCTGTTGATGCTACTGCATGCACCTGTCCTTCCGGCTGCATTGTATCCCTGCCTGACCAGGCAAGATGGAAGAAGAGACTGGCAGAAGAGGACATCTGGACCATGTCAGGCCTGCCTACACTCAGACATACTGCTGCTCCTTGGGGCTAGGGCTTTATCTAATGCTGACTAGGAGGCCTTTGAGAGCAGCGGGCCGTGTGCTTTAACAGTTCCCTTTGGCACCAGATGCTTCTGTGACCTAGAGCATGTACTGCCATGTCTTGAGCCTTTCTGCATCTGAAATAGGGTAATGAGGAGTAAGCATGCTACCTTAGCACACATTGTTAGTGTGGCAACCAAGGACAGAAGGCCTTTTGCTGGCCTCATTCTTTCTAGCAATAGGTGGGGTTGGTCATCAGACTCACTTTCAGAGCAAGCTTCTTCAGATTTGCTAGTGATCATAGTGTTGCCCTGAGAAGTCCTTATGAGGAGCTCTTGTAAACTGAAGATGTAATTACCATTCATTTCAGTGGTGGTGGTGGTAGGGGTGTCTGTTTTCCTGCTTTCCCTAACCTACACCTTTTTTTTTTCTTCTAAATTATTAAAATACCTCCAAGTCCCCTTATAAAGAGCATGGTCACTCTGCTTCTTAACACCTGTGCTTCTAACATAGTGGCTGGCACTTGCCCTTCCTGACTACTCTATCTCCTGCTTTTGTCCAGCTTAGGCATGCTGTGCATGTATACGCAGCCAGCCGTGTGTGCAGCAGTTCTGTGCGCTCCGACCTCCTGAAAGAGCAGAAGCTCCATAAACAGACTGTAGAACCAAAGTTAGTAGATGGCGAGCAGCAGACTGTGAGGAACTGTAGGCAGCCCAGTATTGTAGGGGAGAAGTGCTCTGGGCCTTTTGCTCCTCCATACAGTGACGGGCCCTGTACTTTTAAGCCTTGCTGTCTTTCTTAGTAGGGCAGGTAGCTAGGTATTTGAGCCTTTCCTGCTCAACATCTACCCTTGTTGAGTGAAATGAAAATGAGAGCAGAGGTACAATGGAGAGCTGGGGCCTCTGCCAGGCATTCTTTACCTAAACTCAGTCCTGCTGTGCAGCCATGGGACCCTGAGAAGATCCTCAGCTTCCTCACCCCTCTTGGTGCTCTTTTGGTTTGATGAGGTTTTACCAGTCTATATACTCTCTTGGACTGGCCAGGAAGTACCAACCATTCCTACCAATCTGCCCACTATTACAGTGCTTTGCTGGGACTGGAATGGTGACTTCCTGGAGACTCACTAACCCAACGCTTCTCTTAATCTTACTTTTTATTGTCCCAGGTGCTCAGATCATTGATCTGATGATGCTCGTGATTGATGTGACCAAGGGAATGCAGACACAGTCCGCAGAGTGCCTTGTGATTGGCCAGATCGCCTGCCAGAAGCTGGTTGTGGTGCTGAACAAAGTAGACCTGTTAGCAGAAGGGAAAAGGCAGGCAGCGATTGAGAAAATGACCAAGAAAATGCAGAAGACTCTTGAGAACACCAAGTAGGTTTGCTAATGAAGTTCATGTATAAGGTGGCTTCTTATTCACCACTCTGGGCAGTCAGGCCAGCCTCATCCTGGTGAGTGAGGTATGCCTATTCACACAGCTGCTGCTGCCTTGAGCTAAATCAAGGCTAACATGCTGTTAAGATTCCAGAAAGCACTGGAGCATAAGGAAATGGGGTGCCCTCACTTGTGGGAGCAGCACAGGTGGAGGCTGGTCTTGGGTGAGCAGCCTCCATCCTGTCACTTCCTTCTGAGCTGTGGTACATGCCTCTGTGTGTGTGTGGGGGGGTTGTGGGTGGGTAGGTGTGTGTGTGTGTGTGTGTGCGGGTGTGTATGTGTGTGTGTGTGGTGTGTCTGTGGGGGGGTGTGGGGGGGTAGGTGTGTGTGGGGATGTGTGTGCGGGTGTGTGTGTGGTGTGTCTGTGTCTGTGTGTGTGTGGTGTGTCTGTGTGTGTGTGTGCGGGGGTGTGTGTGTGTGTGTGGTGTGTCTGTGTGTGTGGTGTGTCTGTGTGTGTGGGTGTGTGTGCGGGTGTGTGTGTGGTGTGTCTGTGTGTGTGTCTGTGTGTGTGGTGTGTCTGTGTGTGTGGGTGTGTGCTGAGAGCGAGGAATGGGAGCTACACTTTAGAACCTAAATGTGTGCCTGGCTTTTAAGGTCTGGAACCCTAGGGCATGGGTCCCAGGCTGTGTTTCCCCATGAGAACTCAGGCTTCAGTGCTGGAGCCTGGGTATCATGTTCTACGACCTTTTGCTTCTCTACGGCTCTTTTGCTTCTCTACGGCTCCACTGTCAACTCCGGACAAAAATCACAGAGCCTTGCAAATGGGTAACTGTAGACAGGTGACTGGCTGCTGGCAGCCAGAGCATTTGCAGCTTTATCTTGTGAGACGGAGTTGGCATGTTCGTAAGGAACTCTGAGCACAGAGTAATCAAATGAGGTTTCACATCAGGCCAGCACTGGCTACAGGGGGAACGCTAGCCTGGTTGGTGGATTCAGGGGCCCTAGGGAGAAGAAAGAGAAAGTAGGTCAGTGGATTGTGGTGTTTTCCCACGGAGAAAAGGGATGTATGTGGTTGAGGTCGTACAGGACGGAGGAGGTAAGATGTAGGTAACCCCAGTTGCCTCTTTGCCGTTGGGGCAGCGCAGTGGGTAGAGTTACGAAACAAGAAGTAGACACCATAGGGCTAAAAGCCACCTGATTGTTCAGGGGCCATAGAACTTACTGATTCTGATGTAGCCAAGAAAATGAGCTAGTGACCTTGTTGCGCACACAGAGCTAGCATGCCTCATTGTTCAGTAGTTCCCTCTCCTTCTCTGGCCATCACTTTTGGTCAGTTCTGAAGAGCCGTCACTGGGAGACAGGGCTGCCTCCTCTCTGCTATGCTGCCTCAGACAATATCCTCTTCCTGTGCCTCTCCTTCTCCAGCCTGTGGAGGGCAAGCAAGTAGAGAGTGTTTTTGTTTCCTTGTCATAAAGATTGATATGCCTTCCCATTTATGATTTTTTTTCCGATCCAACACCTGCAGCTCTCCTTCAGAATGTTCAAGTTGGTTAAATTAAAGCTTCAGCCCTGTGAATGGGCCATATATGTCATAAAAGATTTCCTTGCGCTGCCTTTTGTTAGCAAAATTCATCAATCTGATAAAATCGACACATTTAGATAAGTGTTGCATAAGAATTCAGGCTTCGTTATTCCTAACGGAAGTGGATATGAGGCTGTGAAAAGGAAGATAAAAAAATTATATCTTCTTTTTAGTGAGTTATTTGATCTCCCTGCCATTTTATTTACTTGTCAGAAAGGGGAGAGCACATTTTTTGGAGACTTGCATAAACCCCAACAGCTTCAGCTCACTCACTTCGTGGTCGGGGCCTTCAGGAGTCTGAGGGCACTTGTGAAAAACTTGCAGCTCCGAGCAGTCACACAGAGGGGAGAGTCTCCCCTGTTTTTAAATCATCCTTTTTTATTTTAATGTATTAGCTGGAGGTCAAATTATGAACTTTACCATATTGCCAGAGGAAATTGTCATCAGAGGGGCATCAGAGCACTTCCCCTCCTCCCACACCCAGAGGTCGCACAGCAGAGGGCAGGGTTGTTGCTTGTGGGTGCAGGCCTGGGGTGCTGTACCGAGGCTGAGGTTTTGGGAACTTTCTACATCATTTGCAGTGTCATTTTCCTCCCTTTGCTGTTCTTGTTAACTAGATATGAGGAGATCTCAGTGTCGGAAGAAAAATTTGGAGTTGTGAAACCTCAGCGTGGTCAAAACCTGAAAAAATGTTTAAGATAAAACTTACTTTTGCTCTACATGATGTTTGAATTTTAATAGAAGACTTTGAAAGTACAGAAAAGTAGCTGAAAGGAAGAACTGTCTAAAGGTTTTTTTTTTTTTTTGTCTCCCTAAAAAAGCAGGTGATGACATTTGGGTTCGTGATTTTCTATCTTTTAAGATGTATAGCATTATTCCCACACTCCTTGTTTTGAAAAGACAGATATCGCTGTGTAGCCCAGGCTGAACTCAAACTCTAAATCCTCCTATCTTAGCCTCCAAAGTGCTGGGGTCACAGGTGTGTGACACCTACTCTCTTCCAAGGTCTTTTGTTTTCTTGTTGTTTTGGTTTTGAAATTGTGGTAAAATACACGTAGCTATCATTTTAACCATTTGTAAGAGAATAAGCCAATGACATCAAATGCTTTCAACATGTGTCCACCACACCTTTCTATGATCTCTGTGAACTACTCCCAGGCAGGAACTCTCCTGTTCTCCCCTCGCTGTTCTCCCATTGCAGCCTCTTTTCTGCTCTCTGTCGTTTGCCTGGTCTGGAGTCATGGGTGGATTTCATTGAGCATTTAAGATCTATGTATGTTATGGCTGTGTCAAGATTCTGCTGCCTAGTCTTAGCGTGGTCTCTTGTGTTTGTGCCATGTGTTTATCCACCTCCTACCCCTACCACTAATGGGCCTGTTAGCTGCTCTAGCTGTTGTAATGATGAACTGCTGTGAACTTTGATTTCAGTTTCTCTGGAGCTTTGTACCCAGGGATCTAGGAGTGGGGACTGGCTTGTACAACAGTCCATATCTTCCTTTCTGAGGCACTGCTGAGCTGCCTCCATAGCAGCTGTCGCATTCACATTCCCAAGAGCCGTACATGAAGGCACCGGTGTGTCCACAGTTTCTCAACACTTGCTGTTTCCCTTGAGATAGGCTCTTTCTCTGTAACCTAGGCCTATCTGCAACTTACAGCAAACCTCTTGCCTCAGCCTCTCACTCAAGTGCTGAGATTATAGTTTCAAACCACCACATCTGGCTGTTTCTATGTTAACCCTAGCCATCTTTGCTGCGAGGAGCCACCTTACTGTGGTTATAATTTGCATTTCCATTGTAGCTGGTGCTGAGCGTGTTGTTTGGTCACCTCTATATTTCCGTTGAGAAATAGCTGATCATATCCTTTGCCAAGCTTTAAAATGAGTTGTTTTTCCATTGTTGAATTGTAGGTCTGTAAATTAATCTCTTATCTGAGGTACGATTTGAAAGTATTTTCTCCCATCTTGTAGGCTTTTTACTTTAATATACAGAAGTTCTGAATCCTAGTGAAATCTCACTTGCCTTTTGTTGCTGCTATTGTCTGTGGTTTTGGAGTTATAGCTGTGAGACTGTTGTCAAATCCTGTGTCATGAATGTGTTCTCCAGTGTTTTGTTTTTTTCTACCTGTAGTTTTAGCTCTTATATCTCTGTTGTTGGTCCATTTGAGTATCTTCTGCACTGGTGTGAAGTAAGAGTTCAGCTTCCTTCTTTTGCTTGTAGCTTTTCTGTTTTTCCAGCACTATCTATTGAAAGAGTAAGCTTTCCTTTTTTTGATACTAAAAATATAACCCACTATGTAGACTTAGTTCTTGGCTTTCTGTTATTGATTAGTCGCTTTCCGTTGTGGTGGTAAAACACCAGGACCAAGGCAGCTTATAAAGGGGAGGGGTTTTTTGGCTTACTGTTCCAGAGGGATGAGAAGAATCTGTCATGGCAGGAAGGCATGGCCACAGGAAGTCGGGAGCTCATATCCTCAAATGCACAATCAGGAAGGAAAGAATGTGAATCAGAAATGACGCGGAGCATTTATTCTCAAAGCTCACCCCAGTGATATACTACCTCCAGCAAGGCTGCACTATCTAAACCTCCTCAAACTAAGGACCAAGTATGCAAAATATCTGAGCCTGTGGGGGACATTCTCATTCAAAGCATGATAACTGTATTCAATCGATCTATATGTCTGTGTTTATGGGAGTTCCTCATAGCGCTGGTCCTTTTTGAAATTGTTCTAATGGCTGGGACTCCTACAATTCTGTATGAATTTGAAGATCAACTTTTCCCTGTCTCTGAAAAGACTGCTAGATTTTGATAGGGATCTGAAGATAGCTTTGGTACATTTGATACCTAAACAGTATTGTCTCCCAATCTGCAAACACTGAGTGTCTCCCATCTATCTAGATCAGTAGTTCACAACATGTGGGTGACAACCCCTTTCAGGGTCAAACAACCCTTTACAGTTACTTACATTACGGTTCTTAACAGTAGCAAAATTATAGCTATGTGGCAGTAACAAAATAATTTTATGGTTGGGGTCACCACAACATGAAGAACTGTATTAAAGGGTCACAGCATTAGGAAGGTTGAGAACCACTGGTCTAGATCTTTAACTTTTTTCTTCAATGTTTCATAGCTTTTATTGTTCAGGTCCCTCCTGTGGCTGGATTTATCCCTGTTTAGTTCTGCAGAGGATTTTGCAAATGCAGTCACTTTTAGTTTCACTCTGGGTTGTTTATCCCTAAAATATGAAAACAACTAATTTTATATGTCAGTGTTATTACGTTTCTGTGTTTATTAATGTTTTACATAACAGGTTCTCAAATAGCTACCACTCTGTTCCCATCCTGTAGACTAGGCTCAGTTTTCCTTTTTATGCCTAGATGAGCCTGTATTGAGCACCTCTGCACAGCATTGCACTTTGTATCTATAGTTAAGCCCTCATAGTAGAATCTCAGCTGTCAGATTGTGGAAGCAAAAGCAATGAATGCTTAAATTCTTTTCGAACATTTGAACATTTCCCAAAAAGGGGGCTTCCATTTTATATGGGCCTCTGCAGTGAAGTTTGGCTATGGTATAAGATAATTTAAAAGTTAGGATGGGGATGATATTTTACTCTTTTTTTTTTTTTTTTATGCAGGTGACCACTGGTGAAACAATGCTTTCCTATCGTGAATTAAGCAGCTGAATTTTCATGTGTGTGATTTTAGCATGTGTGTTTTGTCCCTTTGCCTCTTAGAATTTTAACCTTTCTTCTTGGTTTTCAGGAGTGTTGATATTAGTGAGGATGTTGCTGCTAGCCTTTTGCCCATCACAGTTGCTAGGAACAAGGCTGCAGCGTTTGTTTCTTCCCATTTTAGTCACTTTTGTTTTGACATCTCAAGTTTCTAATTTTCATGTAGTCAAACTCTTTGATTGTTTTTCTTTGTGATTTCTTTATCTCTGAAAGCATTTAAAATTACTCTTGCATAAACATTTATCAATGTTAGCAGAAATCAGAATAGAAGATAAAAATGTACTTGCAATCTCCCCAGTGCAGCAAATTAAAATGCTTCCTCGAAGGATCCCTGTCAGTCTTTTCCACATGGATATAATTTGAGGTGGTTGTTATCACCACATTGACACTGTTCAGTGTTCTGGGATTTTCTGTTTATTTTTCCACTAAGTGTTATCATCTGACAACACCCTTGATGCATCTTTCTTTCAGATTCTTGGTTCTTTCTTCTCTTAAAATACTTTAGATTTCCCTCTTTCTGTTACAAGCCAGCTTACAGCCCTGAATTCCCCAGGCTCTCCTGATCTTGTTGTTTTATTTTTCCAAACAGGTTTTCTCTGTGTAGCCCTGGCTGTCCTGGACTCTCTTTGTAGACCAGGCTGCCCTCAAACTCACAGAGCTGTGCCTGCCTCTGTGGATGCTGGGATTACAGGTGTGAGCCACCATGCCTGCTCTCCCCTGATTTTGAAACTCTCCCAGGGGTTCGTTTGTGACTCTGTAGACTCTACAGGCTTTCGTCATGCTGGTACTGTGGCCTCTTGCTGGTGCTTTGGCCAATTGCCACATGCTCTTGGGAAATACTTCCTCCCTGAGGTGCTGTTTCTTTGTGAACTACGAGCTGGTGAGTTCAGTCTCACAGCCTTTCTATGGGAAGCACTTGGCAGCCTATATATAGCAGGTCCTTAGCAGGAAAAACTGTAATGAGGAAGCTTGGCGCTGTGCCAGGGATTCCCACACACAGATCATTAAGTTAGCTGGATCACACAGTTACCCCAGAGGTCAGTTTTGCAACTTGCTTGACTGCTAAGAAAACAATATTTAATAAATAGTAGCTGTTTTAAAGTCTACTAACCCAAACTTAAAACTTCCATTTTGTTTGCTTAGATTTCTTTCACTTTGCTTATAAATTCATATATATGTAATATATGTATATGTATATGTGTTGTTGTTTTCTAAGGCTGGTTCTGTGCTGGTGATGATCAGCCTGGATGCACAGCCAGTGTGTCTGGGACAGTGAGCACTATGATGCGTCTTTATGGATAGACTGGAAGAGATGGGATTGGGTCAGGAGACACTCTTGAATGTTCGTGAGGGTCAGCCATGACTGCACAACAGGGCTGAGGTCATGCCATCTGGTTAGAGCCCTTGTTCTGGAACTTCACAGTAGCCTAGGAATTCCTGGACAGCTCTTTTCTTTGAGGCCAAGGGACAGGATAGCTCATGTGCAGCAGGCCTAGAAAATAACATAACTATCTCAACCAGGGGAAAGTGATCAGGTATCTAGCAGTGGATCTGGATTAAAAATGACTGAATTTCCAGATACTTTATGTTAAGTCTTTAGAGTCCTCTGCATGTTTGTGCACATGCATACACAAGCATACACGCACACGCACACACACACAAGTGGAAGCAGAGATATAGTAGCTGTGCTGTGCAGATCTCTCTCACCTAGAACAGAGCTTCCTTCCACTCTGTTTCCTATATGGAGGATGCTGGACTCTGATTCCTGAAGAGCTGAGAGTATACAAAGACTCTGGCAGCCCTGATCGGTCCCTGGCTTCTCTGATGTCAGGACCTGAGACCTGCTTCTGGGCAAATATTTGTTGAGCATATGCCCAGGACTGGGGTATTTATACTTTTGTTGTTTTGTTTTGTTTTTGACTTTATGGAGAGAGGCCTGCAGAAGAGAGAGCCCAAGGAGACAGGGGCGTCTTGACAGTATAAAGGACATATGTAGGAATAGGCTTTGGTGATATGGCAAGAAGCAGGGGTCAGAAGAAAGCATCTTTTTCTGTTAGTGTCACACGGAGGTAGAAACCTTGGCAAGGGCTCTAGCCTCTTGCTTACCCATGGCTCCAGGAATCCTTGGACTTAGTTTTATGCCATTTGTAGAGCCTGGCACAAGTAGGATTTCATCAGACCCCACTTAAGAAGGAAGGAGACTGTTGTTAGAAGCCCAGGCATACGCCCCCTGAAGAGCAGAAACTGGGCTCTTTGAAAATGGCTGGATGGGAGGATATTTAAGACAGAGGACTTTTCCTTAAGAGAAGCAAAATCTTTTGCTGTAGGAAGGCCTGCAGAAGTCTTGAGAAGAGGTCAGCAGATGAAGGTTAGGTGAGAGACAAACTTGGCCAAAGGGACTCCAAAAGGCTCCTTGAGATGGACAGTGGGGTCTGGTGGTGCTGAGTTCTTCCCAGGACTCTTCCCTTCAGTGACCTCTTCTCGGACCCCTACCAGGGGAAGGGGTTAATGACAATAGCGAAGGGTCTTGAGGAAGGGAAGGCATGTGACTTCGAGTGAGATACTTGTACAGTGTGGCAGTTGAGTGTAGGATGTGACACAGCTGCCACAGTTGTTGGAAACAGGTAAACTGAGATGTCTCTAAGTCCACCTTACCTGTTTCAGAGGACTGTTTCAGTGCAGTCCTGTGTCTTTACAGCACCCCAAGTTTAACCAGCCTCCATGCCTTCAGCAGGTAACAGTATCTAGCTAGACACTAATAGCTTTTTTTTTTCTTGTGTTTATTTTTGTAGCTTCAGTGGTAGACTTTTTTGTCCCTGGATACTGAGCTGCCATTAGTTGGTTTTTTTAAAAATCCCTTAGAGCAGAAAATAATTTTTAAAATGACACATTCATACCTTAAGCATAATATTTTCACTGAAAACACTTGAGTTGGTGTTCACTTTATAGAATCAGTGTCTCTGTGACAGAAGAGTGGCCATATTCATAGCACTCACCTCCTCTTCCTCCTGTGTGGATGCTTTGCTGGCACCTGTCCCGCCTCTCTAGGATGTCTTGACTGTGTGAGCAGATCTGTATTTGGAATTCGGGGCATCTCCTCTTCATGGTCTGATTTTGCAACATGTATGTTTCCTGCTTCATATAATTTCAGTTTTCCACAAATGGTCACCCTCTTTGTCTTGAATTCCTTGGATACAGTGCCCTGTGGGTAGGGTGTAGGGGAGAGGACAGGTCTTTATGGTGTACCTAGGTACTGAGAACTACACTGGCGGGGGCTTTCCATTCCCACCTCTTTCATAACCCCACAGGGTAGATGTTGCTACTCCCCACCACTCTGACAGAAGAAGGTCTTAAAGCTGGACTGGCTTCAGAAGCTTGTTCTAGGTCATACGTCTAGTGAGTGATGGGAAGTGATTCAAAGCCAGCTCTGTGCAAAGTAGGCCTGATCTTCTAGTATGTTCAGTTCTCAAACCAACATAACTATTACATAATAATTGTTGGGAACTTTGTTCATATTTTTATTTCAGAAAGGCTAACAACTTTCTGATTGTATCATGAGAAAAGTCTTAAAATTTTTTATTATCAAATTTCAATATATATAAATAATTTTAAAGATATAAACTGTATATATTGTTAAATACAATAAGAGCTATCTTGTAGGAATCATTAATAAATTTTTGAGTTAGAATTTTAAAAACCAGTTACATGATAGACATAATTACAGCATCCAGCATTCTGGCCATTTTCAAATTACAATAGGGACACCTGCACATCCATGTTCATGTAGCACTATGTACAGTTGCCTGAGCTATGGAATCAGCCAGGTATCTGTCAACAGTGGAACAGATAAAGCAGGCGTGGCCTATGTACACAGTGGAGTTCTGTTCAGCCATAATGAAATCATGTCATTTGCAGGGAAATTCATGTAACCAGAGATCATCAAATTTAGTCAGACTCAAAAATATATGATACATATTTTCTCTCATTTTTGGATCCTAGATATCATACAGATACATAAAATCATATATGGATATGTGAGACATGAAAGTAGAAATGAAACTATCTGGGAGAAATAATAGCAATAACAGAAAGGGGAGCATGGCCGGTAAATATGTCCCGTTACATGGCATATATGAATGAAAATGCCTTTATGAAACTTATCCCTTATGAGGACACTAATCCCTCTTCTAGGTGGCATCACGTGTTCTTCAAAACCAGGCTGGACAATGGGGCCTAATGACACTCATGCAGCCTTGTCCAAGTACAGAACTATGAGTCCTATGCCTGTCCCTCTTCTCTCTCCCCTCCTCCTTTTTCAGGGAGACCTGGACAGGCCAGTTGTCCCTCAGTCTCTAAAACTTTCCCAAACTGTCTACCTTACTGTAACTGGCCTGTTTTTATTTTTTTCTTTAAGAGAACTCATTTTTTTAAATGTAGCTATCTTGAAGTGCAGTTTTACATCACCAAGCATAAAATCACTAGTTGGCACAAATAAAAGCAGAGTGGATATTTTCTTACAGCTTGCCCATCAAGAGTGTCCATAAACTGGTACTTTCCACTCTCCTCTTCAGGAGGCCCAGATTCTGCGGAGTAGAATGAATGCCCTGTAGACAGCTAGAGGTCACACAGGACATCTCCTGCATTTCTGTTGAATGAGGACACCATTCCCAGGGCTCTCTTTCTGCCTCCGACTTGTGGGTCAGAAGGTAAACTCTCGGCTGTTGGTGCCACCATCGTGAACTCTAAAACCATAAGCCTAATTAAGCGCTTCCATTTATAAGTTGCTGTGATCATTGTGGTTTGTCAGTGCTGAAAAGTAACTAATACACACAAGGATGTGTTTGTCTCCTGCTTTTAGTTCTTATGGGTGTGTGTAGTTGAACTGCTTGACTATGTGGTACTTCTGTGTTCTTAACTTTCTGAAGTATGTTTTTTGATTGGATATAAAATTTGTGTTGATAAGCTTTATTATTTTTTTTCGTTTAAACTTTGTGCACTTTAAATATGATATCTTGTTACCTCCTGGCCTCCATATCTGAGACAGTTCCACCCGCTATGGCTCTCAACATATGTGAGATTGTTCCCTCCCAAGCTGGAGAAGTGCCTTTTCCCTGACCATGGCTGTCATTTGTCTGCTTGTAGATTTTGAGTTAATGGTTGGAGTTTGTTCAGCTTCTTAAATGTGTAGGTTAATATTTTACATCAAATTGGGGAAGGTGTAGACCATTATTTTGTCTTCCATGATGCTCCTGTTTCATTCTCCTTGTTTACAAATCACCATTGTTCTTAGGCTGCTATGCTTGAGATATAGCTGTGCCTCTGAGCTTTCTTCCTTCCTTTTCTTCAGATGGAATGATCTGGGTTTTCAGCTCTTTATTTTGCACACTCAGACCCACTACTGACTTCCTCAAGTGAAGTTTTCATTTCAGTTCTTGCACTTCTCAACTCTGGAATTTTTTTTTTAATTTCTAACTGTCGCAGTAACTTTTAGATGTTTGATGTAAATAAACATCTACTCATCCCAGATAGCGAGCTGCTGACAGACCGAAGTTAAGGATACACCACAGTCAGCCTTTGTAAGTTGCTGAATTTATTAGGACTACATGACTATCAGAGTATGGTCAATTTTAAGGAGGCTGTATCACTGGCCACCTACGTCCCCAGGAGTGACACCTAGTAACAGCCAGGAGCCTGGGGCTCTCTGTGTGACTTGCAGGCAGCTCCACAGCTTAGGATTTCTCTCCTCAGCAAGCTTAAAGCTTACTTAGCCTAGGGGAAGGAAGGGCCCTATGAATTTGTTTTCAGGGACTTCCTGACACTTCCCATTGTTCCTTCCCTGAATCTTAAAGAATCTGTCTGTCTTTAGAACCTCTTGCGTCTTAATGAGCTTCGCAGAAGAATGGTTGTTTCAGTTTGAAGGAAATTGCCATAATGTGTGTCTACGTGTGTTGAGACAGGGTCTCTATATATCCCTGGCCATCCTGGAGCTCTCTTCATAGACTAGGCTGGCCTCATGATCTGCACATTTCACTTATTTTTCTTATTTGGTGGAAGATTGTCATTTTACCCTGTAGTTGTTTAGACTTGGTTTATTTATTTGAGCACAGTAAGGGGGGGGAAAACCTGATGTAAAGTCTGAGAGGGCTTCCTCGGGACAGTTACATGTGGAATTTTCTCTTGCTTCTTTGTAATTGTGATGGGTAGTGTCAGTTGTCAGCTTGATGGATTGATAACTGCTTAGGAGGTTAACAGAAAACATTTCTGGGTATGTCTATGTTCGTGTTTTCAGAGAGGATGAACGAGGGGCAGTGTTGCCATAGCCGAGGGGATGGACGGAGTGAAAGGGGAAGAGAGCGTGTGCATTCTCTCTCTGTCCTCCTGGACGTCATGAGCTGAGTGGTTGTGCTCCACCGTGCCCCTCCCTTTTGTAATAGTCTCTGAAACCCCCAAACAGAAGAAATCTTTTCTTCGTCAAGTTGTTTGGGTCAGGTATTATATCATAGAAAAAAACGCATATTCCCCCCAAAAACCCTGAACTAAGTGCCTATATAATAACTTTGTTTTGTTTTTTGAGACAGAGTTTCTTTGTGTATCCCTGTCAGTCCTGGAAATCACTCTGTAGACCAGGCTGGCCATGGACTCACAGAGATCCTCCTGCTTCTGCCTCTTGAGTGCTGGGATTAAAGGTTTGCACCACCATGCCTGGCTGTATCATACATTTCTAATGAAACCTTGTAGTGAGAAACCACCTGGGCCATGTTTTTAATTCTACTTTATTTGGGGTGTCTAAGCCTTTACCTCCCTTCTACCAACCCCCTTCAACCTTAAGTAGGAGAGAGAAAAGGTTAGTGGGTTGAGGAGGCCCAGACCCCTTTACTTCTCCTGGCTAGTTAGGGTCAGGAGGTTCTTTTAGGCTCTATACCAGTCTCCATCAACCACAGACACAGCTAGCAGTCTCCACGCTACTGTGCTCTGAAGCATTTCTCTCTGTTGGTCTGCTCCAAACAGCCACACTATCTCTGGTCTTTGGTCTCTCTGAACTGTGCCACTCCACACGTCAACACTGAACGCCACACAAAGCACTCCCTCCCTCTTTCTAAGACTCATATTTATACTCTCAGAGCCCTAGACCACACCCCTTTCCATGCCATGGAAGACCATTGCCAGCTGGCAAAAGCTATACTCTGAACAAGACAATTAACAGGTGCAGACAAACTATAGCCCAACTAAAATCCCACACTTGGGATTAAAACAAAATCATATTTACATAACATACAAAGAAACCAAAACTTCCATTACAAAACCTAGACATTTAGATTAATATGAAATAGTTTTGAAGTCATGTACAACTTCACTATACATTGTTATAGTTTGATGACTTCTGAGCAGATTGTGTAAAGTCTGTATTCTTTGTAATGGGGACCCTTTCAGGTCCATTCAGTTAGCTTAGTGATCACTAATGATAGGACAGAGATTTCCCTAGATGAGTAGATGTAGGATGCTCCCTGATGAGGGGCTTCTATATCCATGTTGGGCCAAGCTGATAGTATTCCAGCAGGCAGTTGACAGCTGTGCCTTAGCTTTTACTCTATGTTTACACAGAACTTCAAAGTCAGAGGTGAGGGCCCAAGTTCTTCTCTCCTGAGCACGCTAGCCCTATGCCTGAGTTAACTCAATTCTCAGGATATGTCAGCTTTTCCAAGCCATATAATCATGTGATTCTTTAACTTTTTCTGCTAAATTTTTTAATCATCTCATTGTTTGTCTAAACTGTTACCTTTCACCTCATTGTGCTGTTGACTACTTCCCTTTATTTTCAACAGATGCCCTCAGGAAAAGGAATTTTGCAATGAGAAAATGAGCTAGTCATTGTCCTATCCTGGGTTTCTGTCTACCCTCATTAGAAGAACTGAGGGGCCAGACAGCAAGGGGAAGTTAGGGAGAAGCTTCATTTTCCATGCAGGAATAACACCTTAAACAGGAAAGTAAAAAATTCAAATAAGGAAGTAGAAACTTTGGGGCCCCAGCAGCAGCAGGATGCCAACCAAGAAGGTGTGAGTATCATAGCTTTGTGCCCTCAGTAGGCTTTGGGGTGCATCCCAGAGAAGTTGATAGCGGTACAGCACCAGAACTCTCTGAGGGCTTAGATGCCACTCAAGAGAAGTTCCTTCAGAGCAGGTCTGCAGAAGGCAGATCAGCAGCAGCAGGAAAGATATGTCTTTTGTCTCTGGCATGTCTGGAAGGTAGGAGTCACAGGTCTCGGGTGTAGTGGGTCTTGGAGTTTGGAGACAGCTGCAGGAACAAATGTCTGCAGCTGGACGATGGAGTCTTACGGGCTGAGTCAGGACTGAGTCTTCTTCCTGAGACAGAAGCCCCGTGCAGTGAGTCTCAAACAGCACCTGTCTCTGGCTAATCTTCAAGGCAGTCTTCTCTCTCCAAAGAACACAGAGCATCGGGGAGCCGGCCTACTGGCCAGAGCTAGCAACTGGGCTCTGAAGTCCCATTCTCTTCCTTGTCTGATAATCTGACGCATCTCTTTCTCCAGAATTTATTGGCTCAAATATATATAGTGCCAGCTGGAGGCTGATTGGTTGAGCTGAACTGTGTATGTGCTAAGTTGGTGACAACTGGGATCATTCAGGAGGGAGCTGTCAGACTGGGAGGTGGAGGGCGGCTCCCAAATCTTGAGCATGTTTTCAGTTAGGTCGCTTTCTGTCTTTCCTCCCTCCCTCCTTGTTGTAAGGGGATTGGGAGTAGAGAATGGGAAGCCCTCCTTTTACATTTGTCCCTGAAGCCTTGAGCTTGCTTTCAATTGCCTGCCAGGGCCTTCTTTTAGACTGCCGTGAAGCCCCGGTCTCCATCTCAAAGCATCCAGTCCATAACTGCCAGCTGTCAGACACATCTCACTATGTTAGGGATTCTTTTTTGCCTGGATTCCACTTTGTTCTGAACCTTTGTTGTCATGGCAGTCTCTGGGAAATGGGCACCTGGTTGTCAGAAGGGTAGCAGCTCATGAAATTGACACTGAGGTCAGGGTCTCTTCAATCAACTGTGGGGGTATGAGACATAGCCCATCTCTGCCTCTTTTACTTCAGGGTTTCTGGAAATCTTTCTACTCCTTTTTAAAAGTCCACAAACAGGTCAGATACACATAGGCTTTCTGATGGGGTCTTCTAGGAAACTACCAGATAGGAAAATGATAGTATTTCTCTGGGTCAAGTGCTTTGATAGAACTCAAAGCCATTCTGGCCCCCCCACCCCCCAGTATCCAGTAGATGCTGATTTTCAGCATGGTTGTGGTTTTCAAGGCTACTACAGAGTTGGTAGGTAGATGAAACAAAACAGGTTAAAAATAACTGTTTTTGACTTGTTCTCAGAGTCCCAGCCATTTTTCACTTTTTTTGTTCAAGCCTTTGGTTAACACTAGGATTCTGAAAAAAAATAAATGTATCATTTCTGTTTATGCTCTTGTTGCTTCCATGAAAAGGTCTTGTACTTGTTCACCTTGGCTATTGATCTTTGAAAGTGTTGTTTAATCTGAGTTTCAGAGCCTATGGATTTTCTCAAGGCCAAGGCAAATCTGTCTTTTGCCAGTATGCCTGTTGCAGTGAACACTCATAAATAAGGAACTTCAAAGGCAAGTGTGTAAATTCTGGATTTTATACTACTGTGCCACCAACAGTGATAAAGAGGAAACCAGAAGGGCATCTGTGGAGAAGGGGTGGAAAACCAAGTTCCACACTTGAGAAGGTCTGTGTTTGAAGTTGGCTCTGAAGTTTATAGCTAGTGTCTTAGGGTGAGGCAGTCTACCTCTCCAGTCTTTGTGTCCTCACCCACAACGTGACAGAGCCATGGTGCTGAGCTGGGGTGTAAACAAAAACATCCATGCTTAAACTGTCAATGCTCTTGATGTTCCTATTATTCAATATAGAATTCTTCATAATGTGATGGTAAATAAGATAGCAGGGTGATAACCTAGAACCCCTGAACAGATGTAGCCCATGGCAGTTCAGTGTCCAAGAGGGTACCATAGTAATGGGAACAGGGACTGCCTCTGACATGAACTGATTGGCCTGCTCTTTGGTCACCTCCCCCTGACAGGGGAGCAGCCTTACCAGCCACAGAGGAAGACAATGCAGCCATTCCTGATGAGACCTAATAGACTAGGATCAGAAGGAGGGAAAAGAAGACACCCCCGCCCCCATCAGTGGACTTGGGGAGGGGCATGTGTGGAGAAGGGAGAGGAAGGAAGGGTTTGGGAGGGGAAGTGGGAGGGAGCTACATGGGGGATACAAAGTGAATAAAGTGCAATTAATAGAAAAAAAAACGATGTGAGATTTTAGATGTTTCTGCTGCAGTGCCTTTGCTCTGCCATCATGGACTCTAACCCTCTCAAACTGTAAGCCCCCAATTAAACTCTTTCTTCTATAAGTTGCCATGTTGTCTTAGTATAGCAATAGAACATAACTAAGCCAGGTGAAAGTCCTTGGCACAAAGCACATACAAGTGTGTTTAAAAGAGAATCAGTGAGGGGATTATGAACAGTTTCTCTTTCCTCCTCCCCTGACAGTGTTACCACTAGCTTTGTTTTAATGAAGATAGCTTAAGTAAGAAATTCTCCTCGGAAGGCAGGGCTTTCTAGATACAGTGTCAGGGACTGCGGGTCACCAGCAGGCCTGAATTTTAGAGAGCTGGACTGTGTGGGTCCTTTTAAGAGCCTCTTACATCCTAGGTCCTGCCTAGATCTTAGCTGCTTCCTGGGGAGGCTCAGGAGGAGTTGAACTCCTAGGTAAGACCCTTAGATTCTGATGCCCAAAGGTACAGCCTTTCTCTGTAGGGCCTCTACTTCACCTGTCAATCCAGAGTAGTGGTGCTGCCTTTCCATGCTCAACTGAAGGTGAAGAAGAGGCACATGGCATGTTCAGTGATGTGGCAGCAGCTCTGCTGGTCTGTGCCAGGTTATGCTGACAGCCTCTGTGACTGTCATGATGCTTGTTGTTCCATTTCAGATTCCGGGGTGCACCGATCATTCCCGTGGCAGCCAAACCTGGGGGACCAGAGGCCCCTGAAACAGAAGCTCCACAGGGCATCTCCGAACTCATTGAGGTACTGTCAGTTTGAACTCAGATTCCTCTCTACCCCAGCCCTCCTCAGGTAGCCTTTCATATTCCCCTCTTTCTAAGAGGGAGGAAGAGGCAATCCTAGCAAGAGGTGTCTAAAGACCTCTTTTTCATCTGATGTCAGACTCCTCACCTCCCTTAGAAACTCCAAAACAAATATCCATAGAACCCCTGGGTATTGGGCTCTGCAGAGTTCTTCCCACCCACTGTGTATCTTACTCTGTCTGTTTTCTTTCACACACTTCCATTCAGACAAACCAGTGCCTACCAAGGTTACAAGTCCCCCAAGCCTGCCATTCTCCCCCCTTTCCCCCTTACCCTCAGCGGAGAATGGTCCTGTACAGCATATCTGATCACAAGGTCCATTCCTGTCCTTCAGACTGTGCTAGTCTGCCTCCATCCTAGCAGCCTGCACTGGAGGAGCAGATATTTCACTTTGCAGAACTGTGGGCTTAAGGCTCAGGCTGTTCTGCAGGTTCAGTGGCAGTGGACAGAAACAGGGAGCTCAGTCATCCAGGTGGGCCAGCATCCTTTCCTTCTCCCTGAGCAGAGAGCTCTGAGAGCATAGCAGAAGCAGAGCACAGTGACAATGCTCACCAGCTTGCCAGGGAACAGGGCCTCCACCCAGGCATCACCCTGATGGTCCTGGTGAATACTGGTTTGGCCACTGTCCTTATCCTTCCCTTTGCCTGGCAGATGACAGCAACATCCAGGGCAGCCAGCAGATAGGGATGTGTTCGAGCAAGTAGGGATAGTGATGTGAAGGAAGAATGCAGTGAGGAAGAAATACAGTTATTCCACTGAGCTCAGTCACTACCAGGGTCCAGAAGCTCTGTGCCACACTGTGTGCTCGCATTGACCCACTACTGCTCTCTGGCTGGACTCAAGTGATTCATAGGCATGGTTACACGCATCCTTAGAGGCTAAGGCTGCGAGTTGGGATGTTTGAGGCTGGCCTGCTTAGTGGGACCCTATCGGAAACAACGGAAGAATTGCTTGTATCAGATACCTGTTTCATGCAGTGAACAAAGTTGTAGTGCAGGAAAGGTATAGCAGCATCACAGAGATGCTGTGAGTTACATGAGTAATGTGTTTACCATAGTAGTGGCTGGATTTGCCTCACCAGGTTCCACACTTAAGTTCTTTATATACTGGATCTGCAATATTTTCAGAGCTGGAAGACTTGAGGAAGAGTGAAATTCAGAGAAGTGAAATGAGCTTCCCCAGTTACTTCATGGCAAGTGTATGGGCACATCCCCTCCTGAGACACCTAATCTCATGTACTGTCCTTGCCTGGGATGCAGGCTCCCAAGATTTCTCACCTGGCCCCCAGATGTAACACAGGCTTCATTTGCCATGTGTCCTCTTCCCACACATCCATCACCCATGACAGGCAAGTAGGGAATGCCAGCTTCTCCTGGAGAAGATAATTCTTGAGTGGCCTCTCCTGCAGGACTGAGTCTTGCTACTTGCCACCCCACTGTACCCCCACTGTATGAAAGGGAACAGAAGAAATAACATAGATCATTTACCTACTTATCTCAGTGGGAACTCAGACCCAGACCATAGTCAGTTTGTTGGGGTAACCTGCACCCAGATCCCCAGAGCTAAGTTTACGTGTGACTGCCATGTACCAACCATGCTTATATTTCATACTTAACAAAACAAATGTTTTCTGGGAGAAGCTTTTGTTACTTAGTTCCAGAGAACACAAATCTGGGACCCTGGGACAATTCAAGCAAAATCTAGAAAAACGTGACTATAAAAGATGTTTGTATGTTCCTCTAAGGAGTGTGCCTCTGTGTAAATATCAGACCAAGTCTGTTTAGAATCTCTTCATTATTATTCCAAAGGAATTGTTATCGCAAGACAATGCTTTGAGAACCTTCACTCCTGACCTGAATACTTACACATTATTACTACTCTTTCATGGACTCAGAATTTGGTGGAAAGCCATCTAGAATGGTGTTTTTTTTAAAACTTTCTTTATTTGGGATGTCCCCTCCACCAATCTCCCAACCTTAAGGACAGAAAAGGTTAGTGGGTAAAGGAGGCCCAGACTCCTTTACTTCTCCTGGCTATTTAGAGTCAATGAGTTCTTTTAGGGCTCCATACCAACCTCTGTCAACCCACAGACACAGCTAGCAAGTCTCCACGCCATTGTGCCCCTCCAAACCACCACAACGTCTCTGGCCTAGTCTCTCCAAACTGCTCCACACCACATGCCAACACTGAACACCATGCAGAATGCTACAAGGGTCTCTTTCTTGGCCTCATTTATACTCTCAGAGTCCTAGACCATGTCCCTCTGTGTGCTACACGTGGAAGGCCATTATCAGCTGGCAAAAATACCGCCCCATATGTGACAATTAACAGGACAGCTATAATCCAACTGAAATCCCACATTTGGGATTAAAACAAAAGCATATTTACAAAGAAACCAAAACTTCCATTACATCAGAAGGTAGAGTATAAAAAGCAGTGCGGCCTCTGTGCTCTGGCTCTAACAGCATCTTGCACACACAAGTGACCTCAGGACTGCTGGCCATTTGCCACTGTTGCATATGGAATATTAACCACGAGTGAAAGGTGGAAGCCCAGACCTCAGGAACCTCAGGGTCGAGCTAACCTAGGTCTTCATTGGTTAGGGCCCACATGGCAGAGGACAAGAAAATCTCCACATGTGCAACCCTTGGCCTTGACCCTAGGCATAAGCTGCTGTCCCTAGAAGGCAGCCATCTACCCTCTCACCTCAAGTTTTCCTCCATTTGTCCTTCATTTATATGCCTGTCCCTCAAGCATGGTATTAGCTACTGGAGATCTCTTAAGTCCTCCATGTGGAATGGGGGATAGACAGACGATTGTTAACGGCAGGAGGTAGACTGTAGTGATAGGCGAGGAGACTCAGCCACACAGAGGAGACCTCTGCAGAGGTCTGCCTGCTATGGGTGCCTGGCACTGGGTGTGGCATGGCAGACAAAGTCTCTATGACACATGGAAACCAGATGAAGAATCTTGGAGCTTGCAGCTCCAGCAGGGACTGTATGCGAGAACCAGAGGCCAGATATCCTATGGCAGCTGCTTCTATTGCAGTATGGAGGCCTTGCCAAGTCCCTGTTTCTCCTTACTGAGTTATGTTGCCGCATTGGGCCTCTGATCTGGGCCAGCTTGCCAGGTGACCTTGGAGGATGCCAGTGGCATTCCCCTACATCAATAGGTGTTTATAGCAGCATTTCTTTTCCAGCTCCTGAAGTCCCAGATTTCCATCCCAACGAGAGACCCCTCAGGACCGTTTCTTATGTCTGTGGACCACTGTTTCTCCATCAAGGGTCAGGGCACCGTGATGACTGGGACCATCCTCTCAGGCTCTATCAGCCTTGGGGACAGTGTGGAGATCCCTGCCCTCAAGGTCAGTCCTGCCTTGACTCTCCCTTGTCTTAAACCTTGGTTTCCCTTTACCCATCCTTGGTCTTCACAGCAGCAGAGTCTAGTGGACTTTTCCTAACTCTTCTCTTCTACCTGAGTGCTAAGTTAGTCTGCCTCTCTGTGGCACCATCTGCTTTTCAACCCTCTGGCTTTGTAGTCTTCCTTCCTGGACTTTTTTTGCCTAGTCTCACAACAGTGACTGGATAGTACAGGCTAGTGGTGGCCCACATAAGTGGTTTTTAAGATGAACTGAGTCTTCAGGGCTAAGGTGAGCTTGAAAGCACGTGGACAAGAAACTAGAGTGCAGGGTGAAAGTCCAAGCTTTCTGGATGTTGGCAACAAAAGTATGTGTGGGACTATTCCTATGCTCTGTACCCTAGAATAGCTTTGAATTTGTGATTCTCTTACCTTGGCCTCCCCACAGCTCAGATTACATGTTGGGTATATATGTGTGCATGTATGTGCATATGTGCAAGCCAGCCACCAAACCTGGCTTTAGAGCTCTAGGCACTTTTCCTTAACTAAGAGAATCTTAAATCACACATAAATTTGGTGTACAGTCACTCACTGTGTTAGAAGTACAGCTTATGCTGCATTCTGGTGACTGCAAAAGGTGCCCTGTAAGCCGCTTGAATACTCCTTTGGGAGTGGAGGCTTAGTTAGGGTCTCCCCATCTCCTCCTCTAGGAACCATGGCCTGGATGGTCTTGATGGTGACTTTATTAAGAAGTTGTTACTTAATGGGGCCTAGTGGCACTCACCTATAATCTAGCTACTAAAGAAGGCAAGGCCGGAGAACTTAATGTGATCCCATCTCTGAAAGAAAAACTGAGGGAAGGAACCTTACTAGAGCTCATTGGTGGAATGTCTGCCTAGCATAAGACTTTGCAAAATAATCTGCCAATGTCTAGGCACCATGCTTCGTACATGCTGACATATGAAGTAAACGTGTTACTGACCAAGCAAAATGTAGCCCTTGTCCTGGGCAAGAAAGGGTCATCCTATTCCTGTACCTTGTGTCATTTCTGGCTTAGAACAATGGGGTTGAGCACAGAGAAGGGGCATTTTCTGGGGTCAGGGATGAATAGTTGTATCCCACATGAATTGTTGGTGGTAGAGAGAAGAATTCCCTAAGCAGCAAGACCCACTGGAGGGGGCGGGGGGCAGAAGAGCCCGGGTTCTTACAAATCCAACGACTCCATGATAGTACAGTCAGAAGGGTGCAGCAAGGCCCTGCCATTTCTTGAGGATGATTGTGGATAAAAATTCCCTTCTCTTCCCCTCGTGTAGATCTTCTTCTGAAGATCACAGAAGTCGAAGCCATTTTAAACCAGGGATTAAAAGAACAGATTGTACAAAATAAAGCATAAAGTTATGAAAATAAACTAAAGCATATTTTACAAAAACAAAGCTAAGTTGTGACTGTGTGCTAACTCTTAGTTGGAATAGAAAGTAAAATGATGCTGAATTTCTGAACAGTTCCTGTGTTCAGCAAGCAGACCTATGGGGCCAGCTTGACTAGCTCTGTCTACCCTAAGCAGCTTGTAAAAGGAGCTAAATATAGGAAGGAGGTGTGGCAGGGGGGCTTTCAGTGGTGAGCTTTGATCTGGGGTCCATGGGCCATTCAAGGAAGCAGAGAAGGTCTTTGATAGCAGGGTCAGTAGCTGTTGGGCTGAGACCACGGGCTTGGAGGGAAGATAAGACCAACATCCTCATCCTGTGTAGGCAGACAGACATTTGAGTGAGGACATTCTCTGAGATCCCTGACCATCCTTTTTGCTTTTACAAAGGCAGAACTTGCCCATCCACGCCCTAACCTGTAGCCTCAGGCATATGGCAGGTGTATGGCATGTGCTCACCTTGCTGTGGTATGCCCCAGATGACTTGTCAGTGATCCTACTGGTCAGGAGAAGTAGAATTTGTATGCAATGTATTTGGATATTCAGATAAGGCTTTCAAGTACAGTATGGAAGATGCAGCCTTCTCTTTTCTGCTTAAAATGAAGTGTGAGGAGAAAGGAACAAATCAAGGAATAACTGTTATGGTGTGGTTATTCCACAGCTTCTTGGACGGTCTAGACTGCCAAGGATGCTGAAATTGAGAGGTGGCTGTTGAGAAGGCACAACTGCTGTGTGTGGGGGGGTACCCTTTGGTTGAAAATGTTAGGGTGTGTCTAGGGGACCCATTCAAGCATCTCAGAAGAAGCTAGGATAGAGGTAGACTTGTTGAGGAAGGATGTATAGGACCCCTCTTGTTTAATGGTACAGATCCCTCTGGTACATATGGCATACCCTACATGTCGGAGACTGTTGTACTAGCAATATCCCTGGGCAGAAAGGAGAAGAGACTTGACAAAATGGCAAAAATGGCCTGGGATACTACACACAGAAAACTTAGTTCTTCTTGGCTACAAATGCATGTTAATATATATATATTTTACATGATATATATTATATATAATATATGTATCATATATAATATACATATGATAGCATACATACATATATTATATACACACACGCACACACTTAATACACACACACTTAATATATATTATACATTAAAAACTATAATAACTCTGAGCACAGAGCCAGAGAAGTGGGCCTAGGATGGGGCTGATGGTGTCCTATCCCCAGGTGAGACCTGTTGTGTACCCAGAAGCTTTATGGGTATGTTGGAATTCTCTGCAGAGGCCCTTGTAGGCAGCAAATGCACAGAAGCTCACCTCAGAGCCTGAAGTCCCAGTCTTTTGACCTATCACCCCTCCACTGGCTATGATTGGTAGCCAGAGCCTGTCAACCCTGTCAAGCATGAAGGCATCATAAACGATGGCCTTCTTCCAAAGAACAGTGCCATCCTTGTCAGATTTCACTAATAGATGCAGACACGTCTGACCGCGTGAACTCCCTTGGAGGCAGGACACAGCCATTCTAAATAAACAGTGCATTCCCCCAGCCATACCTTGGCCTGTTTCTGCTGCCATGTCCATTCCCAGCTGGGGCTGATTAGCTGAGTGAGGAAATGTTGGGGAACAAGGAGTAAATGATGGGGGTGGAAGAAAAATCTCATTTAGATCCCAGAGAGGTTTAAACAGCAAACATCCTGAGAGTCACAGCTTTCTGCTGTCTTGGTGGGATAGGTTGGGAGATCCCTCTGGTGAGATTTTATCTGGGGATTGTAGGCAAGTCATATTCCTGGTAGTGATTGGCTACCAGGTTGTAATGCCAAAAACTTAAAAGCCGGAGATGTGGGAAAGAGCATGCTATGTCTTCAGATACCCATACCTGGCATTTTCCAGCCCAGGCAAGTTGCTCGGGGTTATGGGCACTATGGGGTAGGGTTATGTGGGAGGATTGGGGTAGTGCTTGGCAAGGCTTCTGCACTAGGAGTGGCAGTGTCTGAGTTGACACCTTTGGTGTTTTAGTGTCACATGTGGAACTCTTGTGGGTTCAGAGAGGTAAATGTGTTGTAGCCTGGTTATACAGATACTAGTCTCTAAGGACGTCTGAAGGACTTACTGGAAAGAGATGTGCTTTGCAGTCAGCTGTGGCCAGCGGAGACCAGCTGATGCTGGGATAATGGTGAGATGCATTAGTGGCGTGTGTAGAGACTTACTTAGTTTATGAAACATGTAGAACGTCAGAACTTGATAGCATATTCCTTCAGGTTGTCATGTTCAGACTTGTTTAGCCCCAGAGACGAATAGGAAAACCTTCAACACCATAAGGCATTGCTGCTTCTTCGTTTGCATTGGCTCTTAGAAATTGATCACAAGGTAGTCAAGATTATAACATCTGGGAAGAATCATTTTTCTCACTTCCACAGACCTCTATCTACTTCCTTCTACTACTGCTTTTTTAAATTAAAAAAAAAATTGAGACAAGGTTTCACTATGTAGGCCTACGGCCTGGAACTTACTATGTACACGATGCTAGTCATTCTTTCTTTCTTCTCTCTCTCTGTGTCTCTCTGTCTCTGTCTCTTTCTCATTTTTTGGTTTTTTGAGACAGGCTTTCTCTGTGTAGATCTGGACTTGCTTTGTAGACCAGGCTAGCCTCGAACTCACAGTCATCCTCCTGCTTCTGCCTCCCTGAGAGGTGGGACCATGATATTCTTGAACTCAAAAATTTGCTTACCTCTGCCTCCTAAGAACTGAGATTAAAGGCTTGTGCCACCAAGCCTGGTTCCATCTGCCTTTCTTAGCTTACCGTGGTATACTTTGCCAATTGTCCCTGAGGTTCTTTGCATGCTACAAAATTCTTCAGGTCTTTTTCCCTTTGGAGAGCTACTCCCTGACCTGGGCCTATGAGTACTCAGCCTGGCATTCAACATACTATGGCTGCATTTGTCTCTGAGCTTTTGTCTCCATTGATGCTGACCTCCTAGCTTTCTATCTGCCCTTAGGACTAGACTTGGAATGGGCCCTACAAAATACGTGGTTAGTAGGAGAAAAGGTTCTATTAGAATTGGACAGTGGGTACCCTTGGAGGCTCTGTTTAGCTTCTCCCGGGGCTGTGTCTCCTCTTTGAGGTAGTGTCCTGATGTAACAGGGAGAAATGTGGTCTTGTTTGGGAGGAGCAACTGTCATCATGTGTCTAGGGCTAAACAGCTGCCTTCCCCTGCTCTGATCTAGGAAGCAGCTCTTTCTTTCTCTGATTTTCATCTACATGTTATATCCTGGCTTCATCACTGCTTTCTGTTTTAGACGAGCCATGATAGAAGGCAAGCTTCCTTCCTATGAATTTGATGCTTTTGTGGGTTGGCTTTGTCAGTAGAGATTTATGGAGTCTCTTTTCCAGGTCTGTGTGTGCCTAGGGGTGCCAGATGCATGAGCTTGGAGACCCTTGCTGGCTCCGGTGGAATACCAGAACAGGAAAGAGGCAGTGGTAGGAATTGGAACAGTCAAAGAGGACCTGTGGGGCTGCCCTTTGAGCAGATGAGCCCTTGTGTGGTGGCCACACAGCCCTTACTATACCCAGGGTTAGGCTCCCCAGACCTGCTGAGGCCACTACCACCTCCTTTCCTCACCCTGCCTCGTACTCCCCCCAGCATTGACAGAAAACCTTACACAGCCAGCTGTCTTGTCCAGGTCTCTGACCTGATGTCTAGACCCATGGTTCTTGGTGTAAAGCTTGTAGTGATCTGCATGGCATGGCAGATTTTAAGCTTCCCCAAGACTGCCACTTCAGCCTCAGTGTCATACCCAGAGCCTCTCAAGATCACCTGCTGCTCTCAGTGTTGTAGCCTTAAGTGAGGTAGAACTGGGTCAGTCCTGTCTCAAGATCTGGGAGACCCCTCTTCAAATCTGTCTCAGTTCTGTAGCATAAAGCCTACTCATACATCCATCTTCCTACTTTTTCCCATTAAGTCTGAAATGTCATACTCTAATGGTTAATCCCTAATGCTACTCTATTGCAGAGGGTCAGTCATGGGCCAGGGTTCCCCTCCCCTGTCAGTGAGAAAGTTGAAATGGAGTCCTAAGGATTGGGGAGCTAAGCCAGGAAAGCCAGCTTTTCTTCCTCCTCAGACACTGGAAAGAACAGGGAGATAATGACTGGGTACAGAAGGTTATTAGTATCACAACTGCCATTACTGGGGAGGCCAAGAAAGAGGACAGAGGTAGGAAGAGGGGCTTAAGAGTAGAGAATCAGCCTTGTAGCCTTCTGGGAACCACCTGCCTCAATGACTGGGCTTTGTGAGATCCACATCTCAAACTTTCCAGGCAAGGACATCTGCTCCTTGGCCAGAAGCACACTGAGTGACAGGAGCAGAGCCCGTCTTCAACTGTCAGGAGTGTACGGCCAAAGCTGCAGTACATGGGCACCTTAGAGTTGCAGGGCTTTGGGGGAGTGCCCTGAGAGAGCTGGGTTCTGTCAATAGAAAGTAGAAGAATAGTTGTTGGGCAGGAAATGTGGGGGAGGCACCCTACTTTGCAGATCAGGCTCTAGACACATATGGACTGTATTAGAGGCTTTCCTCTGCTCCATGGGACAGTTACATCACATCACAGAGCCATTATTTCCTCCTTGATTACTCCATGATGACTTGACAAGATCTACACAGTATGCTTGCAGAGGGGTTTGTGGGTATGGCTGGCTCTCTCTGTCCTTGTTATTATCTCTGTTTCTGCCATCAACTTCACATAAAACCCTGAATCTTGTCTCCCCTTCCCACCCCATAATCCTTTCTTGCTTGGTTCTTAGAGAACTGCAGCTCAGGTGTTGGACTGAGCTTTATATACCAAACAGTCCAGGACACGCTGGTTCATGAAACCTTGGCTTGTGACTTGCCTTCTGTCTTAAGGGTGTGAATCACATTTGTGATGAAGTTGTAATATCCTGTGGTCTTAGCAGTCTTAGCTAGGCTGAGCATGGATAGTGACAAATAAAGGCAGGACATTAATCTCAGGAGGCAGGTGGCAGGGAGGAAGGTTTTCTGCTGTCATCTGAAGTCACATTCAGCATTTTGCACGTTTTGTTCCTATGGAAATCCTGAAGGCTTTCTTACCCCTCTGTCCCAATAACTATCATACTGTATCAGCCTGAGTGTCAGCTGCAGCTTGACACACTGGTCCCAGCATGTACCTCCATGGGGTCCACAACCCTCTGGTGCTATAGTGGGTAGGTCTCCCTATCCACTATACCCTCTATACCCTCAGGTATAGTGTTGAGGCCCACAGTGCTCTAAGGGGAACTGTGAGAGGCCTGCTTCTACAACTGTTGGTAGGGCACATGCTTCTGTTCAGGGAGAGCCAAGTCTGGGCCAAGGTCCCAGTTGTGGACATGTGGCAGCTACAACCTGGCTATCTTAGGAAGGGGAAAGCCTGGGACAGTGTTTTCCTCTGCCTAGGCAGCCCATTCACAGAACTGCTCACAAGGCTGGTAATGTACAGCCCTGTGGGCTTGAGAGCCCCACTGGGCCCCAGGCTTGTTGCTTGTCCTCCAGACTTCTAGGTCTGAGACCACAAATAAAACCAACCTGCCAAAGCAGGTACTGCCCTACCTGATGGCTGCCTGCCAGTGAGAGCCTTGCCTAGGTGGACTGGGAGATGTGTGCAGGTCCAGCCCTGCCCTGCCCACCTACAGCCTGAGTTCATACTTTCCACCACCCTTTCTGCTAAGGGGCAGTGTGTAAGAGGGATCAGAGCTTTACAGAGCCATGCTTCCTGGCTTATACTTTCTATGCTAGCAGGTCACTTCACCTGTCTGCTCTGCAGTGGAGAGAACATGTCACCATCCTCAGGTAAGAGTCTGAGGATTGCATAGCCGTTCTAGTTTACTTTTCTGTTGCAGTGATGAAAAAAAAAAAACTGATCAAATCAATTTTGGGGAGAGAGGGTTTATTTGGCTTACAAGTTACCATCAATCATCAGGGGAAGCCACAGCCAAAGCTGGAAACAGAACCTTGGAGAATCACTGCTTAGTGGCTTTCTTCCTTTGCCTTGTACGGCTATTTTAAATACAATATAGGCTCACCTATACAGAGATGACACCACCCACAGGCTCTCCCACATCAATCAGCGATCAAAAAAATGTCCCACAAACATGCCCTCAGACCAGTTGGATGGAGGTCATTCCTTAATTGAGATTCTCTCTTCTCAAGCATAGGTTTGTATCCAGTTGACAAAAACTATGATAATGGGTCAGCAGGTCCCATACCTCAATGCCTAGGTTACGACGGGGCTTCCATCATTGGCGCCACAGGATACTCCAGCTTTTGCCCTCCCCTGCTGGTGGTAGCGTTTCACTCAGTGGACGACTGTTAAGCAGATAGGTGGCAGGAGAGTCTGGTCACTTCAAGTGGAGAGCTCTTATGGGAGCTGCCTGTTGGCAAAGTACCAGCCTAGGCAGCCTTACAGACTCGAAAGTGGCTATTGCATTTGCATGGTAAGGCAAGGTCCCCTGTCCTATTCAGGCTTTGAGTGGGAGTGAGTCAGTTTTTTGTTTCTAGGTCAGGATAGTGACTTTGTCAGAGATAACAGTTATGGTGGGCTGTGCTAGTATAACTGGGCACCATGCCCTGCAACAGCAGAGTCTAGGGCCCAAGTAGGCATCCTATTGTTGGACCACAGGCCATTCCTTTGCAGTCTAGGCTGCCTTCCTCATGAGGACAGCATCCAGATGGGCCTGAAGGCACTTGTCCTTTTCACCATTGTTTCCCTCCCATGGTAGGGAATGTGGCCAGGAAAGCTCTGACTCAGGCTAGGTCATGGTGGATTCTGAAGTGTGATAGATAAGGGCTCACCACAACCTTTGCACCATAGCCTTGGGGCTGCCATGCCTTCCTTCAGCCATGGCATATGGCGTGTGTCACCAAGGAGAATGCGAGCTGGCAGGACGACAGTTTGGGTTCTCTGTTGGTAAGTGAGTGGCAGCCAGGGTTTGGGGACCAGGGTTTGGGAAGTAGCCTTGGTGCAGCTATGCTGAGTTGGCCAGCAGCCATCTAGTACTAGACTGTGCCCAGTACAGGCATGAGTACTGTGTGGCACCTAGCAGCATCTAGTCTGTGCAGTCTCTGGCCATCTTTCTGTAAGGCAAGCTCTGGCTGTAGTGAGCAATGTGGTCTGGAATGGTCTGAGTAACTACGCTGGTTGCCTCTGTGAAGACAGAGGTGTCTTCTGCTGCATCTTCTGTTGGGGCTGGACCACTGAATATAGTTGGCTTTGGGAAGCCTGCAGTGGATGGAATGTCTGGTATCCTTTCATGTGGGAGGCACCTGGTCTTGCCCTCAGATATGTGCAGTTGCTGAACTAGGAGGAGGGTGCTGCGCTCTCTTCAGCATCAAGAATGGTTGAGCCCACAGGTGAGTGATGCCTAAAATAGCTAATGCACACGTGAGGCTCCCTCAACAGCAGGTTGAGAGCTGGCTGCTTGGTAGATTATGACTGTCAAAGAGCAGAAACAGGAAGGGGCTATCTGGAAGGCCAGTGGAGGAGGCTCCAGGGAGCTGGGTCAGGAAGAAGGCTTTTGAGAGCTGTTCTGGAGGCTTCATGTGGTCTCCAGTCCTTTGAGCACTTCTGTTTCCCCTAGATTCCCTTTGTCACATGTGACAACAGCATGAGCTTGTTGCTGCAGCTCCCCAGGACCCACCTGCCCTTCAGGAAATCTCACAAACAGAGATGTCATTCCTGTCCTTTCCTGGTATTGACATTTGAGGCCCAACAGTCCCTAAGCCAACACTTTTTACATGTAGGAACAGCAGGAGTCTGTGCTTATAAAAACTCAAGGTCACATCACAGTTGCCTGCATTCTAGTCAGCTGGAGTCAAGGAATGATTGAATAGTGAGAGCACCTAAGACAGAGGTTCTCAACCTAGAGTTTGCAACCCCTTGGGGGAGAGGGACTATGACCATCAGAAAACACAGATATTTGTATTACTATTCATAGCAGTAGCAAAATTACCTTATGAAGTAGCAACAAAAGTAATTTTATGGGTAGGGTCACCACAACATGAGGAACTGTATTAAAGGGTCACAGCATTAAGGTTGAGACCCACTGCTCTAAGGAGATTGTCATCAAGCAGTTTAGGAGAACTGTGCTCTAGAGGTCTGACCTGGTACCTGAGTCTGTGCTGTACCAGTGCAGCCTAATGGCTTAGCCTCAGTTCCTGTCTGCAAAGAGGAAGAAGAGTCAGTAACTGCTTTACACTGCTGCGCTGGGCAGTGAGAGGGGAGAGTGACTTTATCCAATGCCCACGGTACGCATTCAGCAATTGTGGACACCTGCTAAGTACAGGAGCCAGGCTGCGTCGCAGGCACTGTCAGAAGACACTTCCTCAGTGCAGGGGACTGCGTGACTCACCGAGTGACAGCGGCAGGGGAGCTGTCCTTGAGACTAGGTTAGGGGTCTTACATGACTCAAGGGGCCCAGCCACTCCGTGATCCCCGGGAAGAGGCTTGGGCTCAGCCAGCGCTCCCTTACTTCAGTTTGGGGAACCAGCCTGCTGCCTAGGGCACGAGGGGAACTGCCTGCCTTCTCCAGGGCAGCCCACCAAGCTACACTGCAGCCTGGGGTCAGCCCTCTCTGCCTCGTTTTACTCTGGGACTCAGCTGGGACCTTTGTGTTTGTTTTTCTCCTGAAAGGAAAGTTGAGTGTTTGCTGAATATTTGTAAAACCAGTGTACCACTTAAACTGAATACTCGCATTCTTTCTTTAAAAATAAAAATACAACAACAATAAAAGCACTGTAAACATTGCTATAATTGTTCACAGGCTTCAACTTATAATAATCAGAGGGAAGAGACAAGTGAGATGCTTATTAAAGCAGCGACACTTGCCTGCTTTCGTTTGAAGTTTTGGTAAAATACTCCATTATAGCATATTCTTTTAAAAACTAAATTCTGTCCATTCAGAGTTTAGGGACTTTTGTCCTTTTCAGAATATTTAAATGAGCTGACTCTGGGCAAGGGTCTGGGCCTGCCCTGTGGGTCCCTGAACTGTTAGCACATAGCTATGGCATGGCCTTTTCCTGGGTTGGCTGTTTAACACAGCATTTGTGAAGACATCAAATATGAGGCCAGACCTGATTTGTGCTGCGTTGGCACTGCTGATCTCACTGTCTGCTGGTCTCACCCCATCACATAAGGTGAAGCAGGCACCTGAAGTCTGAGGGAGCAGAGACTTCTGAGGCCGAGCTGAGCTGCTGAGGCCAGGCTTACAGACCTCCAGGCTAATGCCAGGGCCTCATGGTGAGAGCAGCTCAAGGTGTTCTGGGCCATGGAGAGTGGTGCAACGAGCCTTAAAAGTATTGAGGAGGTGGGCTTACCAGGACTTGGTGAAGATATGAGCTTAGGAATGGTGAGGGAGAGATGTGCTATAGATGACCCCAGACCTCTAGCCCAAGTTACTGCTGGGTAACAGGACCCTTGCTAAGAATGAGATCCCTGAAGGTCTGGAAATAAGCGAGACTTATAGCCAGGGCTGTCGCTTAGGTAGAGGCAATTGAGGACCATCCCCCAACACACACACACACACACACACACACACACACACACACACACACTTCTACTTGGTGGGTTCTAGGATGTAAGCTAACAGATGAGTTTGCAGCTCAGAGCTTCAGATAGTTTTGTATCTGTCATTGGATCCAAGACTTGCGCTCGGGCTTCTAGCATGGGATGATCAAGAAAGTTTTAAAAAACAAACCATGGTGGACCCACTAGGGCTTCTTCTGATATCTCAGGCTCCCAGCCACTTCTTGTTCTTGCCTCAGGAGCTATCCCATTCTGAAAGGTGAAGGGGTGCTTCTGGGGAACCCCGAGAGAGGCAACCCTTGCCTGCTAGGGCCAGGTGACGGAGAGGGCAGCCCCCTGCTTCCCAGCCTCCTGCCTCCTCCTCTGCTGCTGTGAAACAAACCGGGGTGCCTGGGCGGAAGGTCAGGAGTTTAAAAGCTTGTTTGATTCAAGACTAGGGTAAGAGACAGGAGGGGAGTGTGCTGATTTTATATGTGGATCCTGGTATTTTCTTTGAGCTGGGGCGGAGAATGGAGGGGCAGGGAGGGAAGGCAGGCTGCCAGAGGGAACGTTGCCAAGCAGAGCACTGCTAATGCAAACCATACGCTGGCGGGCAGGCAACAGGGCCCATCTCCTGGCCTGCTTAATGCAGTCCTTGCAGGCAGGCAGGCAGGCGGCCTGGGCAGTAACCCTTCAGGTGCTGAGCCAAAAGCGGGTCTTTCCGCTTTAGCATGTGGCCATCTGTCCTCAACCCTAGGAGGTAGAAGGTTTAGCAGCAACCTTGCCTCCTACCCACTGGGTGCCAGCAGCACCTCCTCCTATTTGTGATGGCCTAAAGTCCCTCCAACATTCTGGGAGTCTGCTGGCTGGAGTTGGGGAAAACCATAGATAGCCATAGGTCTACAGTAGATACTTTGCCCCAACAACCCTCCTGGGAAAGACTGGCCATCCCTTCGTGGGCTGCTCCTAGAGTGTTGCAGGGATAAGTAATGTGAACAGGCAGCTGCGTTGGCAGAAGGGAAGCCAGATTTGCCCAGTGTTCACCATTGTCTGCCCATACTCCTCTGTTCCCCACCCCCAACACCTGCTACTTCCCCACACTGCAAACATGGCCTATATTAGTCTCTGTGGTCCTGAGTGTGGAGGCAAAGCCTATACAGACCAGGTACCAGTGTCTTTAAGGTAATAGTCAACCTGTGTGCAAAGCCCACTGCTGGAGACAAGTAATAGATGAAGGCAGTGACTTTTCGTACTTGCCAGCGGCTGCAGTAAAGAGTCTGAATAGCTGGAATAAATGCAAGGCCAGGTGTAGAAGCAGGTTTCAAACACCATAGGATTTGGCTCTATTTACACATGCACTCAAGTTTCTACAAATGCGTCAGAAAAGATCTGGAAGGAGACTGCATAGTGTGAGCAGTGGCTATCTTGGGGGAGTAAGAGACAGTGGAATTTAGGGAGCTCAAAGAGCTTTCATGTTTTAGTCTGTGTAATTGGTGTTTAACTCTTTACAACGAGCCAGCATTCATCTGGTTCTCGTGGGGCTTTTATGAAAGAAAAAACATAAAGAGCCAGAAAAAGAGGAACTTTTGTTCTACTCTCCCATGTCTCCATTACCTCCCTTTTGTGCCCTCACCCAGCTCAGGCGCTGGAAAACCATTCTCTGCTGGGGGGTCCTCTGGTGGGGCCTCTCCTGTTCTGGTGGAGCTGTGGCCACCCAGTGCCTTTGTGTGCTGTCTACAGGCTAGCCTGACCCACTCGGTGCTCTACACAGTTGAGGCTTACCATGAGGTAGCGCAGTCTCTGGTCCCCACTGTGCTGGGGCTACTCTACAAGTAGCAGCCTTGTTCTGTGGTGATGAGCATGGCTCCTCATTTCCCCTCCAGCTATTTTTCCTTGCAGCTCTCAGGAGCTTCGGTTCTTTCCCCATGTGCCCTTCTCAGAGAAGCACACATGGCCCGGTTGGTGTACTCCCTATGTCCTGCGGCTTCCTGTGCATACATAGATGGCTCTGTCCTTTTCTCAGGACTACCTACCATCTTCTCTACCAGTGCTCGATGGAAGTAGCACTTTAGTCCTCCTGGCCTCTGCTCTGACCGTAGTATACTCTTGTTTACCAAAAGCCTGCTCTTCCTCAGACACCAAAGCCAGGCACTTCCTGCCTCTTAATAAGAAAGGAGAAATCAAGGTTGTAAGAAGTTTTACATGTAGATTTCCCTCCAGAGTGCATGTACCTTCCACCTAGCCTCTGTAGCGTCTGTGATTGTTACATGATCTGAAGCACCCTTCACACAATCACACTTGGTCTCTCTCTCCAGCTACTCTGTGGTTCCTGGGCAGGACCCTGCCCTACAGCAATTCTTGGCAGTTATTAGCTTTGGGTTCTGAAGGGCCTACAGTCATCCTCAGTCTTCGCTTAGACTCTAGTATGGGTGCCCACTTCTACCCACCAATTCAAGCAGTATATCCCCAGAAACTGTATGTAGGGAGAGTCGGGGTGTCACAGCAGATGAAGACGTGGCTGTACAGAGATCTGCCTCTTGGAAACTCTAAAACCCCAGAAAGGGATTCGGCCTGGCACATGAAGTTCCTAGAGAACCTTGCTGTGGAACCCTTTGTTGAAGAGTGGTGCTTAAGATGGTTTAGTTCTGTCCTCCTGGAGGACTAGGCAATGAGTAGTCCTCCTTCTGGTCAGTGCTATAGAACCCTCGCTCTGGATCTCTCAGGAAACTGATTTGCTAAAGCTGTGTTCCAAGGACAGGTCAGTTTGCTCTGCAGCAGGCATTCGGGTATCTTGTGGCTTACACTGGGCTTTGTGCTCTGAGGTGGGCAGCTTAGACCTGGTCCTCTGCTCTTTATAGCTCAGGGGTGTGGGATAAGTTGCTGAGTTCCACTGAATCATGGTGGCTCCCAGCAAAACCTCTTTCTGTCAGGAGACACCCAGGCCATTGAGCATGCCCTGAGAACTCACTGGAACTTACTGGAAGTATCTAGCAAAAGGGATTTTGGAGGATCCTCTGCACCCTCTTGCTGTGAGCAGAGCTCAAACCTTCAGGCTCCAACTCAACAGCTGACCTTGTGGCCTTCATAAGTATGAGGAGCCAGTGGTGGGAAGCAGGTGGTCAGTCTATGAAGGCCTGGAGTAGGTTGCTCAGGCCTCCTTCCCATGGCCATGGCCAAGGTCCGTAGGGAGCCCTGTGAAGCTTTTGATGTGCCGCTGGTGCTTGGCTCCACCATGCTTGTTTGCCTAAGCACTGCTCCTGCCAGTTCACTCAGACCTTCTCCTTCTTTTAAAAACATGCTTCTTGCCAAAGGTTATTTTGGATCTGTTTTTGTTTATCAGGTAGGATTGTTCCAGCACAATTGAAAGCAGACCCACATGTTGACACGCACTAGAGCTGTTTGCCAGGGCACGCGCACATGCACACACACAGAATATGTGGGAGTCAGCCAGAGCCCTTGAATGTAAGGGACTTAAGAATGGGCTCCAGAAGACTTCTCCATAGACAACTTGTAGCTTAAAGATGCCCTCAAGGTGTCAGTATGTAGAGGGAGAACCTCTTAGGATAGGTTGATGGGATTTAGGGGTTAGGTGTTTCTGCCGTGGCTGTAGAAGCTCTCGCTAGGCTTCCTTCACTGTGACTGGGCTTCTTCATTCTCAGGCTGCTGTGTGAACTCTATGTTGGACCACAGCTGACCAGCTGTAGGTCAGAGGCAATAGAATGGGCCTGCCAGGTCCTGTGGTTAGCCTTCTTCCTGAGGCAGCAGTCCTCTCTGTGGAACACAGTTGTGTGCTTTCTGCTGGAAGACTTGTGGTGGGTCTCTTCTGAACATTTCACCCCAATACACACAACCTGGACCTGACTGCATACACACTGCTCAGAGGAGCCCATTATGGAACACACTCATTTGTATCCTGCTGTCCCCTGAGGCTCTGTGGCACCTGGAGGCATGCAGATTGCAGAGGGAATAGATAACTAAGCTTGCCCTCTTTTCAACTTCAGACCAGTCTTTCAGGGAGGCAAATCCACCAGTTCAGCTCTGGGTCTCACTAGAAAGAAAACAGTCCAGAACAGAGATTTGTTAACCTGCGATGAGAACAAAGGCAAAGAGTTCGTTTGCTTCTCTAACTGAAAATCAAGCCCTTCTTGCTCTGAGCCCAACTGCTTGACAGAGATGTCTCTCTGTGTCCTGTTTCTACTGTATTTGGCTCCAATAGAGGCAGCTATTTCCAAAGCTGTCACACAGCTTCAGGCAGGTGTGCTCAGGACACCCTCCAGCACTGGAAGTGCTCACATACGTGGCCAACAGCTTGGCAGAGCAGGGTCCTCCATGCCTGGTGACATGTCACTCTTTCCCTTCATTACCATCCATTAACAGACTTAGACCAACAAAGGCACCAGAGTGGGGGATACAGGGGACACTTCAGCTTTCCACTTAGCATTTTCTTCAAACTCTTCAAAATAAGCCTTTAGCCCTGCTGACTGTCTTGCTGAAGCAAGTGCCATGGGCCTGCCTTTCCTCCACAGTAGCCGCCCCACACAGCCTGCTGCACTCATCTGTGACAGTGCTTTAAGGGGACTCCTCACCCCCAAACATCCTGGACATCTTTCCTCTTCAGTAAACAGGTCACACTGTCACAAAGCTAACTGCAAAGCACAAAACTAATGATGCTTCATCTGAGGTTGGGACTTTAAAATGTATTTTCTACTTCTTCTTTCTTAGAACGTCACAGTTTTTCCTAGAGTACTGCATATAAGTCCATCTTTACTTTATGACTCAGCTGATTTTGATGAGTCAGGTGTTATTATAGGGATGTAGATTATGGAAATGTACTAAGTGGCCCCATGCCAGCTGCCATGGTAGGCTGTCCTGGGGGAAAGAAGGGGTCTGGTTCCGTGCCAGCCACCAGGTACAGTGCACACAGAGGGTCACTGTGGGCTCTGGCTTAGGAAGCATGCACAAGGGAAAGGACTGAGGGACTGTCATAGGAAGGAAGTAGAGTCAGGGTCCCTGGCATGTGGATAGTTGACTGGAGACCCATTGTGGGTATGTGGTGCTGCACAGTCCAAGTAAGGGCTGCTGGCAGTTCAGTTGAGAATGGAAGTTAAACCACCCTCAGTAGCTAGGATGCCATTGGTCTTTGTGACACTTAATGAATTCATGGCCCTCCCACCACTGTCTTCCAAAGGCTGAGATTACATACATGTACCACCACACCTATCCTATGATGTAAGATTTACCCTCTTGCCCCTTTTGTGTGTTTGGCACTGAGGAACAAACCTAGGCCTTTAGTGTGCTAGGCACAGTATTCCGCTATCAAGCCACCCACTGGGTCACAGGGTGCCTGATGACGAGAGGATTTGGAAAGAGTAGACTTTCCTTTTTGAACATCCGTGGCATGTGATGGCTGGGCAGAGGGGAGAAACGTTAAGGACTATGGGGTAAAGGAAAGCCAGAGTTGCTTTCTGCCCAGCTCTCTTACTGCCTACATCTTTCACATCTTTCACTGTGGGACAATAGGATAGCCAGTGATCAGAGAGCCCTCTCCTTCCCAATCTGCAACCTTCCCTGAGGTTTAACCGATTTTTTCCTCCTTACGCTACCACTGTGGACAGTGACCCAGCTTCCCCGGTATGCTCCTTCAGTCTGCCTTAGAGCCAGCACCCATTGACCTCCAGGCCCTTGGCATTCAGCCCCTTGCCCACCTTTTTCAAGCTGTCCCTAAGTCTGTGTAGAACTGTCATACAGTCCATAAAGAGTTTTAATTGTACTTAGGAAAAGACCTTGATAGTACCGGTAAACTCCTGAGTTCACTCTATGAGTTAGACAGAAATTTGATAGAGATACTTCTTCTACAGGTTATATTTATATGGCATTCTTCTGTGCATTTTAAAGCTGTGTGTTATTGGTAATGTTTCTGCCTTATTCTGAGCCCACTCTTTCCAGTCAGCAATGTGGTTTTCCTGGCTTATCTGCACTGCTGTGCAGTCTTAGTTCATGATGTCTTCCTGCTATGTGGGGCTCCATGTGCTTGTTAATTACCATTCATTTTTTCTTCTTCTTTTAGCTGTTGTGGTATCTGGCAGTATTTTTGTTGTTACTTGCTTTTCAAGCATCTTTCTTATAGCTTGAGTGTTTTTTTCTGTTGTCATGCCATTGAACTTGTAGTGTGACATGTGTGGTTCTTTTCTGGCAATATCTAGTTGGGATTTTGAATGCCTTATCTCCATTTCTTTCCCTAGATGTGAGGATTTTCTGCTATGATTTCATTGAAATCACTTTCTCTGCCTTTAGTCTGCATCTCAGTTTCCTGGTTTAATCTTTTCCTTGGGTCCCAGTGGCCTTGGATGCTGTGGTTGGGACTGCTCTTTTTCTCTTTATTGCTGTCAGATTGGTAACACTTGAACCTTATCTTCAGTAGTTGATGTTTTTTCTTCTGTCTGGTTTACACTATTGGTGATGTTGTCCATTGAGTTTATTGTATTTATTGATTTTTACTTTTGTTTTGTTTCAGATTCTGTCTGACTTGCTCATCTGAGATGTTGAATTAATTTTTCTTTTAAGTTTTGTTTTTAAAAGCTATTTATTATTTTTGTGTGTGCATGCCTGCGTGTACATGCCTCAGCAGCACATGCATACAAGAACCCAAGGAGGCCAGAAGAGAGTGTTACATCCACTGGAATTGGAGTTAGAGCTGGCTGTGAGCGGCCATGTGGGTGCTGGGAACCCAACTCAGGTCCTCTGCAAGAGAGTAAACACTCTTAACTGCTGAGCTACCTCTCCAGCCCTTTCTTATTCAAGTTGATTTTTTTTTTTTTGTCCATGTCTTGAATTAACTTCTTTACTTTGCTTGTCTATTTGTATCCTCTTTGAGGTCATTGGCTGTTTTAAAAACTAAAAATTTTATTCTTTGACAGCTCAGCCATTTTGCTGTCTTTGAATTTGGTTTTTGAGGAGTTAATAGATTTTTGGAGTTGTTCTGTTTCATTTATTACTTTGTCATATGTTGTCTAAGTTGTGATACGTTTATCTGTTGGAATGGGTATCATTTCTGGTTTCATCTGGGGATCTTCTTAGTGATCAGTCTTCTCTTGAGGGCTCAATCCTAACACCAGGGAGAGAAAAATAAACTGAGACCTACCAAGACAACCCAAATATAGAAATACAGTCAAAGTCAGTTAAGCCAGCTGACATAACATTGGCCATAGAAAAGAACATAGCAACAACATTGTGAACTGAAGTTAAGCTCAGTTACAGTAAAAGTGATAATAAATGAATGAAATAGAATGGGCACTGAAAGGAAAAAAAGGAAAGAAAAGGCAAGGTAAAATAAAAAAACAGAAGGAAAATAATGAGAAATTAGAAAAGAGTGAGAGATAAATGTGATTATACACTAAAGTAAAATACATTAATGAAATTAGAAAAGTAGGAAGAATGATTTAAAAACCAAAATTAAAGTCCAAGTGGATCAAAGATCTCAACATAAAACCACACACACTAAATCTGTTGGAAGAAAAAGTGGGGAAGAGCCTTGAACTCATTGGCACAGAAGACAATTTCCTGAACAGAACACTAACAGCTCAGGCTCTAAGATCTACAATTAATAAATGGGACCTTGTGAAACTGAAAAGCTTCAGTAAAACAAAGGACACTGTCAACAAAGCAAAATGACAGCTTACAGACTGGGAAAGGATCTTCACCAACCCTACAACCAATAGAGGGCTAATATCCAGAATATATAAGGAACTCAAGAAATTAGACACCAACAAACCAAATAATCCAATTAAAAATGGGGTATAGAGCTAAGCAGAGAATTCTCAACAGAGGAATATAGAATGGCAAAGAAACACTTAAATGCTCGACATCCGTAGTCATCAGGAAAATGCAAATCAGAACAACTCTGAGATTCCATGTCACACCTATCAGAATGGCTAAGATCAAAAACTCAAGTGACAACACATGCTGGAGAGGATGTGGAGAAAGGGGAACCCTCCTCCATTGCTGGTGGGAGTGCAAACTTGTACAACCACTTTGGAAATCATTCTGGCACTTACTCAGAAAATTGGGAATAGCACTGCCTCAAGATTCAGCTATACCACTCCTGGGCATATACCCCAAAGATTTCTCACCATTCAATAAGGACATTTGCTCAACTATGTTCATAGAAGCTTTATTTGTAATAGCCAGAATCTGGAAACAACATAGATGTCCCTCAACAGAAGAATAAATATAGAAATTGTATACATCTACACAATGGAATACTACTCAGCCATTAAAAACAAGGAAATCATAAAATTTGTAGATAAATGGATGGAACTAGAAGAGATCATCCTGAATGAGGTAACCAAGAGACAGGCATGGTATATACTCGCTTATAAGTGGATATTAGCCATATAATATAGGATAGCCATTTATAGACCTAAAGAAGCTAAACACTAAGGAGGACCCTAGGGAGGATGTTTAAATCTCATTCAAAATGGCAAACAGGACAGACACCAGAAGCAGTGGAAGAGAGGAAACAGGATGGGAGTCTATTATAGAGGGTCCTCTGAAAGGATTCACCCATCAGGGGATCAAAGCAGATGCTGAGACTCAGGGCCAAACTTTGGGCAGAGCGCAGGGAGTCTTACAGAGGAAGAGAGGAATGAGAATTGAAGGACATGGAGGGGACATGTGGGGACAGGAACCCCACAAGGAGACCAACAAAACTAAAAGATCTGAGCCCAGGAGATCCTGCAGGGACTGATGCACCAACAGAGGACCATGCATGGAGAGGACCTAGACCCCCTGCTCAGATGTGGCCAATTGGCAGCTCAGTCTCCATGTGGATCTCCGAGTGAGGGCAGCAGGGGCTGCCTCTATCATGAACTCAGCTGACTGCTCTTTGATCACTTTCCCTTGATGATGCAGCCTTGCCAGGCCACGGAGGAAGAGGATCCAGGCAGTCCTGATGAGACTTAACAAGCTATGGGCAGATGGCAATAGTGGAGAACTCCCCCTTTCAGTGGACTAGAGGAAGGGGATGAGAGGAAGAGGGAGAGAGGGTAGGACTGGGGGAGTTGAGGGAGGGGGCTTCAATCAGGATATATAATGAATAAATTCTGAAGAAAAATAAAAATTTAAATAAAAAATAAAAAACAAAAGATTTTTAAAAATAGAAAAGTGAAAACAAAATATAGTAAAAAAGAATAATGAATTGAAAGGCTTCTTTCTGGTCCTCTAAAATTGGAATCTGTTGGGGAGCAGGGTGGTAGTTGTGGCTGCTGTCTCTTACCCTTCCTTCATTCTGGCCTGGTTAGCAATCCACCACAGCTACATTGCTTTTGAGCTTCTCGGAGCCACTGTTGGCCTAAGCAGCTTTGCAGCCTGTGGTCCAGGCAGGATCCACATCATCCTGATCCTCGGTTGGTCCATTCATGACTGACAGATGTTCAAGCTCAGGGGAGTCTCTTAAGTGCACGTGAAGTGGGAGATGCCAACAGCTCTGAGACATTGAATGAGAGAACTGAGGAAAGCTAGTGCTCTGTCTGCAGCCTAGAACTGTCAGACCTGCCCAGCAGTGAGCCACTCTGAAGAGGGAGGCAACTCCACTAGTCAGGTGTCTGCTTACCCTGGGCCCAGAGCTCTCAGTTCAAGCAGCCAGTAGACCACATGTGCCAGGGAATGGGCTCCTGAGCTGAGCATTCCACTGACCATGGGCTCAGAGCCTCCACAGGAATTCTCAGGGATTTTACTTTACCACAGAGAGGGCAGGACCACAGATACAGCGTGAGCCCCTTCTACTTAAGCTCTATACCCAACTCTCCTCCTCCCCCAACCCCAGCTTTCTTTCATGGCCATCACCTACCCAGATAACATGGCATGTGTCCACAGTCTGCCTAAGTTACATTTATTCCTTGTTGGCAGGCCCCAGAGTAGCTTCGGCCTCCTTTCAAGGTGGCACCTGCCTACAGCACCCCAAGATAGGGAAAGTAATCAAATGGATTTCTTCTCCATCAGTAGCCTGCCACACAAGAAAAGTCAGTGTCACCCTGAGTGGTGTCACCCCCACTGGATTTGAGCTGCGAGAGGGCTTCAGGCTCATCCTCTGACTAGAATGCCCATTGGCGGTTCTAGGGCTGCCTTTCTTTTCTTGAAGTGTGACTTTGGCTTCTGTCCCCACAGGTCTTGTGGAGATTACCGTTTGTCCTTCCCTCTTCACACAATTCCCAATGTTCTTCCTCTTTCTCTCTCTGGAATATAATTTGTCCTCAGTTACCCAGAATTTTTGCCTTTCTTTATTGATGGATGTGCTCCAGGCATTTTCATTCTTCCCTCTTGACTCTTCTGAATATTTGAATCTAGTGTTCAGTTTACACCTCCATGATCTGCCCTTCTCATGGGCAGAGCTTGGTCCAGTAGGAAGAGGAAACCTCACCTCATTAAGGAAAGAGCATCTCATTGTACATCATTTGAAATCTTATGCATTGGAGGCGCCTCTCCTGACCATTTAGTTAAGTGTCTTGATCAATGTGGACTGTGGATTTGGACTTCATACTTAATGTTATAATCCACTGCTACATTATTTTGCTAAGCAAATGGTTTCTTTCTTGACCACTGGGTGCTCTCTTGATCTGGCCTCTGTGTCCCCTTGACACTGCCTGTCTTTATTTTGAGCACTTTCTGACTCTCAGGTACTCTCTGCTCATCTGGTAATTTCCTGCCCTAGTCCTGGAATCTGCTGTTTCTCCCAGAAGCCTCTGGTTCAGTTTTACTAGAGAATGATCATACAAATCAAGATCTAGGCTCTTGTACTGTCAATGATATAGGTTATCATTACTTGTCATCCTTGATAGAAAATACACTCAGGCATAATAATCCTTATATGGGTATCTATAATGACAGGTGAAGATATGTCCACCCATGTGGCTCATATTGCAGCTGGGCAAAATCCAATGGGCTCCATCTGGTCTTCTCTCCTTGGCGATAATTTCTTCCAGTAGAAAGAGCCTGGTTCCTGTCACTGTACCCTTTACCTTAGAACTCTGCCTCCCTAGTAAGTTGATAGAGGTGGTTTGATGATGTCACCCACAGCATCCTGAGCCACTGTGCTGTGGGAGCAGACGTATTGCCATTCAGATAGTCAGTTAGAAGAATAAATCCCCAGAGTCAATTTGGTGTGTAAAAGATGACCTTAAAATGTGAAGGCCAAGTTATTGTACTCAGGAAGGACCTTGGTGAAGCAACTCAGAAGTGGAGGCTTATATAGCCTGCTCCAGTCTCCAGGAAGGGCTATGCAGAGCCATGCCTACCATGGTAAGGAAAGAGGAGATGGGAACTAGCTGTAGATCTCTGTGCGTGTGTGTGTGTGTGCACGTGCGTGCGCGCGTGCGCGCGCGCGGAGAAGCCATACCTCTTCCACCAGTGTTTACTTCATTATAGCCTCAGAATACACTGGAGATTCTAATGGGAAAGCAAGGCTGGCTGGGCCAGGAGGAGAGCATGATGTAAGAGCACTGCTCTTCTGAGGTTGACCAGGAGAATTAGTCTATGGGGCTGTTTTTCAGTGCTGGAAGTAAATCCTGGGGCCTCACACAGTGGGAGGCCCTCCACTATTGAGCTGCATCCCTACCCTTAAGAAAATAGATAGTACATTCTCATGATAGGAAAAGAGTCCAAATGTATTGCAAAGAGTGGTGCCCAGCACCATTCCATACATATATATGTATACGTATATGTATACATGTATATATGCATGTATGTATATATGTATGTATGTATACCTGTGCAGTCAGGCATGTATCTGTGTTCCCCATTCCTGCTCTATTAATGGCACTATAATGTATACATTTCATTCCTTGAGTTCCCCCACAAAGACTTTGTCTAGGAAGGTAACCCTGTGTAAAGACAGACTTGCCTGTGTACTGTTTTTATTTTCAGCTTAACGCAAACTAAGTCATTTGGGAAGAAGGAACCTCAGTTGAGGACCACCTCCATCAAATTAGCCTGTGAGCATGTCTTTGGGGTGTTTTCCTGATTGCTGATTTATGTGGGAGGGCCCAGCCCACTGTGGGGAGTACCATTCCTGAACAAATGGACCCAGGCTGTGTAAGGAAGATAGCTAAGCATGAGTGCGAGAGAACGAGTCAGTAAGCAGCATTACTCCATGGTTTCTGCGCCATGCTCCTGACTATCCTCAGTGCTGGACCATGACCTGAGAGTTGTAAAATGAAATAAACCTTTTCCTCCCCAAATTGGTTTTGGTCAGTGTTTTATCACAGCCACAAAAACGAATACAGCCCATTTCCCTCCGCCCTACACCACTGCAGTGGCACAGACACACTTTCCTTCATGTCATAGCCAGTGTGCCTGTTGTTTCCAGTCTTGGTTGGACTTCTATTTTGTGTCTTAGGTCTTTTTTGTTTGTTTTTGTTGTTTGAGTGATTTTAGTTTTTAAACAATTTTCCCAGAAAAGAATTTCTAAGGAAGTAAGTGGTTTTGGCAGATGTTGCAAAGACAAAAGTCAAGGCTGTGACAGCTGGCATGTTTCTCTCAGAGTAACAGAGGTGCCAAACAGGAATTTGACTGAGTCTCCTGACTCCTTATCTTTCTCACTACTGGAAGGAAGGGAAGTGTACCTTCACAATGAACTAGTTTCGCCTAAGTAAGATTGAACCCTGCTTTTCTGTGACAGTGGTCAGCAGGTTGAGGGGTTTGCGATCAGTGTCCTCTTTGATGACTGATGCTGACTGACGCTCATCTCTGACACCCAGCATAGAGCCAGGCCAGGGAAAGAATAATCAGGGTTCCCATATGAACAAGTGTATACCCAGGAGTGGTGCCATACCTTGACTCTCTAGAGAGCTCTCAAGACATGGCAATCAGCTGTGTGTTGGTCTGGATCAGAGAGCCTGTAGTCTACAGAGCTAGAAGTCCACATTTGCAAGGGCAATATTCTATTTTAAATGTGGAGTCATCACATGGTATAAGCCAGATACAACCTATATGTATGGATCCTGCTTTTGACTACCTTTGGGATGTCTGTTCACCTGCCTCTCTGCAGTACCTTGGTGTCTCCTCTCTCTGGAGGCTTCTATCCTATCTGAGGGGCCCGTGGAGTATGGCTAGTTGCTGTACCCTGTGATCCAAGTACTTGATTGCAGCTGGATATCAGTCTGGATATATCACACATGGGTGGGCACAGTTGTGTCTTTGTGTATCTGGGACCTGTATCCAGTGCAGAGGACCAGCTCCCATGTCTAGCACTAGTGTGGTGGAATGGGCTCACACTGCTTCCTAGTGAATTGTGTGTTGGCTGGCAAATGATCTTTTATAACTATACTGTTCTTTCATGCATTTTTATATCGTGTTCTTTAGTGTTGATGTGAAGGGTTTCTTTTATGTTTGGGACCTGTATCCTTTGTCAGATAGTAGTTACAGAGATTATTACTCCAAGTCTATAGCTTGCCTTTTTCTTGATATCTGAGATCTTAATTTTGATAACTTCAACTTGTCTTTTTTTTTAACTAATGCATTGTGCTTTTTGTGTGCCATCCCAAATTAATTTTTATTTCGTGTAAAGAAAGGCTTGAAGGTGAGATCTTTTTTATTGTTGTGCTTTTTGTTTTTTCATATGGCTGTATAATTTTTTTTTATTGAAAAGAATTGCCTTTCTCCCATTGATGCTTTGGCATTTTTGTTTTTGAATTACATGGGCTAGTAGTTTGGCTCGGCTTGGCTACCAAGCCTGAAGACCTGAGTTCAGTCTGTGGGACCCACAACGGTAGAAGGAGAGGACTGACTTCTGCAAGTTGTTCTCTGACCTTCACATGCACATGTACATACATAAAGAAATACAATGAAAAAATTAAATAAATTGCTTAATATGTGTGAATATATTTCTGGACTGTTCAGTGCTGTTGATCTGCCTGTTTTGATTACAAGCTCATGCTGTATTGATTACTGTCATTTTAGAGTAATTTTTAAATGAGGCAGAGGAAGTTTTTCAACCTTGTTCATCTCACACATTATTTTGGCTCTTCCAGGTCCTCTGCCACTATGCAGATTTCCATGTTAACTTAGTTTTTAAATGTGTTGGGATTGTGACTGGCACCAGGTCCATGGAACACCAGAAGCAGTTGCCCTCACTACTGAACATTCCAGTCCATGAACATGGTATATCTTCTATTGGGGATATAGTTTTTCCCCAGTAAAGATCTACGGTTTTTAATATTTATTAAATTTATTTCTAAGCATTATTTGATATTACTGAAAATGTTTTTAGTTTTATTTGCTGTTTGAATATAGAGCTAGAACTTAATTACATATTTTGATCATGTACTGCTGTGACCACATATTGAATGTCTCCTCCAAAGCTCAGGTTGTAGTCTGTAACTTGCCTTTTTCTTGATATCTGAGATGTTTAATTTTGATAACTTCAATTTTTCTTTTTTTTTTAATTAATGGCTTGTGCTTTTTGTATTTTAGGTTACATGCCATCCCAAATTAATTGTTGTTTGGTGTGAAGAAAGGCTTGGGAGGCTGCTGCTAGGTTTTTGTTTGTTTGTTTTTTCACGTGTCATACAGAATTTAGACACCATACTGACAGATTCCAGAACTGGAACCTTTAAGGAAGGTTTGGGCCTACATTTCTAGCTTTTAAGTATGGATATGTATCAGCTTTTTCCCTTGTTTTATTATTGTATTTTTATAAACCTGTTTTATCTATTTATTAGAATAAAAAAAGAAAAATATCTCTTTTTATTCTTTTATGTTTTTCAGACTCTGTTGATCTCACATTTTTTTAATATTGATATGTTTTGAACAATCAACTTTTGGCAGTTGATTTTTCCTCATTTTCTTTCTATTTCATTAATTTCTCCTGGTTTCCTTTTTCCTGATTTCTTTGGGTTGTTCAGCTATTCTCATGGAGTCTCTTGAGGTGAGAGCTGTATCATTAATCATGCAGACCAGAAAAGAAAAACTGTAAATTTTTCTGTAAATCCTGGTTTAACTTCCTCCTAGAGATCTGCCTTTTGATGGGAGAGGGCTCGAGACAGTGTTTCTCTGTGTAACAGAGCCTTAGCTATCCTATATAGACCAGGCTGGCCTCAAACTCAAATAGATCTGCTTGCCACTGCATCCTGAGTGCTGGGATCAAAGGCATGTGCCACCAAGCCTGGCTGATATGTCCTATATTTAATCACCTGACAAAGCTTTCAAATTCTTGGTTCCTTTTTGGGCCTATAGGTGATGTATTTAAGTGTGTCTAAATTTCCTAATATCTAAAGATTTGTTTTAAATTAACTTTTCTTTGCTGGTCAGAAAACCAATAGCACTTCTGTCTTAATGAGGAATCACCTTTTCACATCTATCCCAATTTTGCTGTGCCCACCAGGTAGGACAGTCTAGTGGTGCCAGGGATGAAGATTGCTTATGACTTCCACTTACTGGCATGGGCCAGTTTGCTGGGTGCGTGCAGAATGAGTGGTGTTCATCCAGTTCTGGTACAGCACGCTCAGTCACAAGATGTGTTTGTCTGGTAATCCAGGCTTCAAAGAAACAGAAGAGTCTGATGCAAGAAGCTGCAGCAGGTTCTAGCACTGCCAGATCCCTTCTTCCCAGCATTGACAGCGTGTCATGTCCCCTCAGTGCTGCCTCTGGTGACGGCCAACCACAAGAGCAGGGGTGGCCCCTGGCTGCAGCCTGAGGTCTGGGCAGGAAAGGAAGCCAGTTCAAGTATGTCACCTGTTTATAGTTTTCGTGATTTTTGATTTGGCATTTTGATCAGTCTGGTTTTGGTCAAGGAAATGCACCCGTATCTCATAACAGGAAGCCCCTTTTGTGATCTTTACTTCAAGGCATTTTTCTCTCTCTGCTTCCCCTTACCTTTTTTTTTTTTTTTTTTTTTTTTGGCAAAAATACAGACCTAATATGATGTGCATCTTATTAAAAGTTCAGCATAATTTATTGCCATTGGTTTGTTTACAAAATAAACATTCCAATCTGCATGACATGGCCTTCCAACCATCACTGCTCCTTTTTTTGTGTGTGTGGGTTTTTATTTTTATTTTTTCATCTTCCTTGAGGCTGAGTTTGGGCTGGGAAGATGGACAAGAACCCAAGCCTGAGAGAAATCACATGGTTCCATGCCTGCTTCCCATGGGAGTCACTTGTTAACTAGCTAGTTCCAGGCATCCAGCTGACCCAGCAGCTGGTATTAGAGGTGTAGAAGGCACCCCAGCGTGTGAAGCTCAAGCTCATCCCAGACCTGTCTTTGCCTTAGTTGGGAAATGAGAGCCAGGGAATTCTTGACCCTTCCCCAGGCAGCCTTCTGCTTGTGTGAAGTGTGTGATGGGAAGAAGATGAAGACAAAAAGAGTTTTCTAGTGTCCCCAGCCCCAGCTGAACCTCACACCTTATGGAGCACACAGCATTGCCATGCCCTGGGTATTATATCAGTCCAGGGCCACTAGAAGGAGAGTTGGAGAGATTGTTTGCCTTAACTCCTGGAGACAGGCTGGCTGACCTGGCTGTTTCTGTGGGGACAGAGGGCAGGAAGGCAAGAGTTCATCCTCTGATTGAGGACTAGTTATTCTCACTAGATGGACCAACCTTGGAAGTACTCAAAAGCTAGGAAACGCAGTTCCTGTGGATCAGAGTGTACCTCCGCATCCACTCAGCAGGATCAGATAGCCTGCCTTTATAGGGAAGGATGAGATACAGGCTAGGCAAAGGGAAGCTGAACTGACCTGACCCTCTCTGCAGCCAACAGTGAAGAAGCACTCTGACTTTGCCCTGACATCCTTAAACTCTCCTGTTGCTTCTACCCATAGTCTAGTGCTACAGACTTCCTGATGGGCCTGCTCTCCTCTGTAGTCTGAGTTTCCCCACCCTTTCCCTAGCAGAGCAAACTGCAGGTATTTTCTGGGTGAGGCAAGCCTCTAAACTATCCACAGGACTTCCAGGACCTTACTTTTCCACATTATGTAGGTCTTAGAGAGGCATCTTTGGGGTCATCTCATTGACTGTCCCAACCCTCCACTCTACACACACATATACACACACACACACACACACACACACACACATTTGTGTCCATCTCCCAGGAATCTAGTGACCGCTACCTGACTGCAGGGTCTCCACTGATCATGTGTCCCACTGTGGTTTTGGTTCCACTAATGTAGTGGCTTCAAACAGGATGCCCATAAACTGTGCATCCAATACATGCTTCTAATGTGCTATAAAACAGAAAAGCTTGTTAGGACCTTGCCCCAAAAGGTTGATAAATTTGCAGATTTACTCCTCCAGACCTTTTCTGTGCATGTGTAAAAACAGATAGCCAGCATTTTTTAAGTAAGACTTCTTACTGTTATGTGTTCTGCTGTTTTCCCATGTGTTTTATATGAACCATGAATTATTTTTCTTTTTTGGATGTTTAAGCTGGTGTTAGTTTTTTTGTGTTTCATGATGATTCAAGTTGAATTGGGATAAATCTAAAGTTGTATGCTTGGTTCCTTCACTCGGCTCATGAATAGAGAAATATGACCTCCTAGCAGTGCAAAGGGTAATTCCCATTAAGTATGTATGGTCCTCTGTGCCAGTGGCCCTTTTATAAAGGACTTGGCCAAGTGGAAGCAACACTGTGTTTCTGTAGGATGCCGTGAGGCTGTGTGGCCTCGTACACTCTAGCTTCAGTGTCTGTGTAGGGCTGGCTTCCCTTCGTCTGTCCCCTAACAGTTCTCAGTCAGTGTACTTGGCCCATCCCTGTGGAGCCCCGTACCACTTAGGCAGTGGGTGTCTCCTGGGCCTGGACTGTACTGAAGGAGACAGCTGTGGGTTGCCAAGGCCATTTCTATTTCAGATTAGAAGCCAGGCTCTCCTTTGGAAGCATCCTGGGAAGCCAGTCAACTGAGTGTTGCTCAGGTTCTGATTCTGGCCTAGTGAATTCACCCTCTCCCACTGTCTTAATTAGGGTTTCTATTGCTGTGAAGAGACACCATTACCAGGGCAACTCTTTTAAAGGGATGTATTTAATTGAGGCTGGCTTGCAGTTCAGAGGTTTAGCCCATTGTCATTAGTGGGAAGCATGCTGGAATGCAGGCAGACATGGTGCTAGAGAGGTCATCAAGAGTTCTGTGTCTGGATTGACAGGCAGCAGGAAGAAAGAATGAGCCACTGGGCCTGACATGTGCTTCTGAAACCTCAAAGCCCAGCCTCAGTGACACACTTTCTCCAAAAAGGTCACATCTCCTAATAGTGCCACTCCCTATGAATCTTTGGGGCCATTTTCATTCTACCCCTCAGGCTCATGTTTGACTACTTGGTTTCCAGTTGGTGGAACTGTTTGGGAAGGATTAGGAAATGTGGCCTTGTGGGAGAAGATGTGCTTAGTCTTGTTATGACTTGAGGTGTCAGGATGTGTTAGTACCCCTTAGAAGCCTCCCCTTCTATGAAAAGAAGGAGAGAGGGATTGGGGAGAAGAAGAGCCTGGGGGCAGGGCTGGGAGGAGAAGAGGGAGGGGACTGGAATCAGGCTGTAAAGTGATTAAATAAATAAAATAAATTAACAACAACAAAAAAGGGTGACCTTATTGAAGGAGATGTGACCCTGGGGACAGGCTTGAAGTTTTAAAAGACTCCTGCTATTCCCAATGTGCTTTTTATCTCCTGCTTATGGATCAGGGTATGAACTCTTAGCTATTCCTGCCGCAGTGCCTTCTCTCTGCCATTGTGGACTCTAACCCTCTGATCCTGTTGGCCCAATTAAACACTTTGTTCTGTAAGTCGCCATGGTCACGGTGTTCTGCCACAGCAACAGAGCAGTCGCTAAGACACCCAGCTCTCCCTGTCTTAGCAACAGAGCAGTCGCTAAGACACCAGCTCTCTCTGTCTTGCTCATAGGCCTCTCCAGGCCTTCCCCTTTCCTGCATCCACTCGTGATAGCTTTACTTCTGTCTTTCAGCTCTGGACTCTTTTTGTGACCAGATGGAGGAGAGAAGAAGAAGTTAGGCTGAGAATGGGCCAGTGGAGGGGCTGATATTAGAGAGACTTAACCCAGAGAGGAAGGGCAGTAAGGATAGAGTGGTCCTTGAAAAGAGGGTCATGTGGCAGAAAGGGGGCTTTTATAAAGGCCCCATTTGGAAGGTGGCTGCAGAAATGTATAGTCAGCTACCCCAGGTCTGGGTGGTCGCACTTTATGAAATGCTGTGACGATGAATTTTTTTCATTGCAGTAGAAAACTACCAGATTTTTATTGGGTCAAGTTGTTGAGAGTGTTGGTTAAGTCATTTGCCCAAATTCATCTAGTTGTCAAAATTAAATAATTTTCACTACTTCCTGGAGGATAGATCATAATGATAACAAAATTCATGACATGACATTTAATCAGCCTAGTCAAGAGGCAGAGGGGGCCTGGGCAGATGGGCAGCACAGTGTTAAAGACCTTGTGCCCTTGATGGGGTGAGGTCACTGTCTCAGTCAGGTTTACTGTTGTTGTGATGGAACACCATGGTCAAATTCACATCACAGTTCTTCATCAAAGGAAATTAAGACAGGAACTCAAGTATGGCAGAACCTGGAGGCAGGAGCTAGAGAGGCCATGGAGGAGTGCTGCTTACTGTCTTGCTCACATGGCTTGCTTAGCTCACTTTCTTGTGGAACATTGAACCACCTGCCCAGGATGTTCCTACCAGCAGTGGGCTGGAGTCTCCCACATCAGTCACTAATTAAGAAAGTGTCCTACAGGCTTGCCTGTACCGGATCTTATGGAGACATTTTCTCCATTGAGGCTCCCATTTCTCAAAAACTCTTGATTTTGTCAGCAGGGCATGAAAATCTGTGTTGATGAGGGAGGCTGGGGCTAGTGGGTTACCACTCATTTCCTGAGATTCTAATAATAGGCAAGGATGACCAAATAGGCCACCTGGACTCTAGTACATTCAAAAATAAATACCCTGGGTTGAAGAGATGGCTGAGTAAAGTGCTTGCCTTACAACCATGAAAACCTGAATCCTAGCCCCAGAGCCCACATGAAAAGGTCAGGCATAGTGGCACATACTTATAACCCCAGCATTGGGAGGGTATAAAGTGGATCCTTACACTCTCCTGGCCAGTTAGGCTAGTCTACTCAGTGAGGCTCAGGCCAGTGAGAGACCCTGACTCAAAAAAACAAAGGGCAGTGTGTGAGGAATGACATCTGACATCTTCTAGTCTACAAATACACACACACACACACACACAGACAGCTTAGAGTAATCACAAAAGTAAAAGATAATCATGCGTAGCTTATAAGTAAACATATATTCGTTTTTATATAGAAAATAAGGGAGAAATGATTGATTGAAAATCTCGTTTCTTCTGATAATCATAGCTTTCTTTTTCTAGAAATGAATTGGCTCTGGTTAGAACTCAAACAGCACAAAAATAGTAAAATGAAGACGAGGCAGCCTAGACCGGTTCCTCAGAACCATTGCAGGCAGATGTAGCAGTTTTATGTCAGGGCTCATATAAGAGCATGTGTGGATCTGTGTGTGTGTTGGTGAAGGTGGTGTTTGTTTTGTTTTACTTGAAAACAAAATGATACACTTTTTTAATTGTGCTTAACATTTTTAGGTTATTAGAGAGATTTGAACATGGCTAGCATTTATCCTGAAAAGTAGATGTTGGTAGATTTGTATTTTCCTTTTATTATAAAATAGGAGTTTTATTCATTTCTGCTCTTCCATATGTTAAAATTTTCCACAACTAATTTATTATCTTCATGTTAATAGAACTTTTTAAGTTAAAACTAACTTTTAAAAATCTGTGTATATGATTCATTGAGCATGAGTACAGAATATCAGATTTATTCAAGTCAGGGACATATATGTGGAAACCTATGCTCAGTAAATCAGGCTGCAGTGTTGACATTTATTTCCATGATAGGCCAATACAATAATGTATTTATAAATAGTCGTTCACTACTATTGTTTTCCTAGTCTTTCACACCACACTGTCCACTGTACATTTTTTTTATTGTTTGACAATTCTATACACTTATATGATGAATATCAGTCCTTGTTAATGGAGTGCTAATGAAAGAAAATTTTGCTATTTCCTCTTTTTGAAACGGAATCTTTATGTTCATTCATTCATTTGTTTATTTCAATACATCCCAAACACAGTTTTCCCTTCCTCCACTCCTCCCAGGATCCTCCCTTCCCAGTTCATGTTGGGATTTCACCACCACCACCACCTCCTCCCCTTTCCCGAGATCCACTCCTCCTCCATTTCCCTTTAGAGAAGAGCACCCCCCCCCCCGGGATATCCAGTGAACATACATGGCATAACAAGATACAGTAAAATTAGGCACAAACCCTCATGTCGAGGCAACACAGTATGAGGAAAAGGGTCCCATGAGCAGGTGAAAGAATCAGAAACATCTCCACTCCCACTGTTAGGAGTCCCACAAAAACACTAGGCTAACCACCATAATATATATGCAGAGGTCCTAGTCCCAGACCCATGCAGGCTACATGATTGCTGCTTCAGTCTCTGTGAGCCCCTATGAGCCCTACTTAGTTGATTCTGTAGGCCAGGTTCTTCTGGCTCCTACAATTCTTCCCAAGTTCCAAGGGGAGGAACCTGGTGGAGAGCTCCAATTTGGGTTCTCTCTCCATTAGTGTTTGTCTGTGAGTCTCTACATTTGCTCACTGACAACTGAAGCCTCTCAACAGTTGGGCTAGCCACGGATCTGGACTTCTGGCAGGAGACATGGTCTCTGTGTATGTGTTCTTTTCAAAACAATGTTCAAGCCAGGCATGGCAGCTCATAACTATAATACCAGCACTTGAGAGCCTGGGGCACGAAGATTGCTGTGATGCCAGGGCCAACCTGGGTTATGATATGAAACCCTGTCTCAAAAACAAAACAAACAACAGTGAAGATGATAGGGATCTAGAGAGAGAACTGAGTGGTTAAATGCATGTACTGCTTTATAATGGGCCTACATTTGGTTCCCAGCACTCACATATGGTACCTTACAACCACCTATAACTCTAGCTCCAGAAGATCTGACACCCCCTTCTGGACTCTGCAGACACCAGTATTCATTCACATGTGCATGTATCCCCACACAAACACACACACACATAAGCAGTGCTCACTTTATACATCACTGTGATCTTCAGGATGTTTGCCAGTATGTATATTTGCATCTGACTTTTGTTCACATTCCATAAGCACTTGGTTATATGACTGCTCTGTTTTATGTTGCCCTTTGATAGACTACTGCCTTAAATTTTTTCAGATGATGCTGTACTCGCAGCCCGTTTCTTAAGCTTAGTTGGCTTGTGGGAGGATAGCATGTGTGACTCCTTAGTGATAAGGCTGCAAGTCAGATGGTCCGTGGTTTTACATTCATAGTTCTTAAAAATATTGTCTAATTTCCTCCTGGAAAAGCAGTATCAAGTTACACCCTACAGTTCTCTGGGAAGACTGTTCCTTTTCCAGACTTCAACCCAAATGAAGTTATTACTGGTTGTCTTAAGCTTTACTTGACTTGGCAGGTGAAGTGAGGTCATCTTTCCTTGTTGCCCTTCGAATGTCTGTAACTTTAAACAAGATTATCTTCACATACTGTTTACTGGACATTTTTGTTATAGAATTTATAAATTACTTCTTTACAGACTTTGTCCATTTTTGTACTGGGCTATTTTTGACTCTTTAATTTGCATAAATTCCGTAAAATGAAGAGATTAGCCTGTGCAAAGTGTGTTATAAGTATTATTGTTCCTTCTTTCAGTGTTTTTTTTTTTACATTTACTTAGTAAATGTGTGTGTGTACACATATGCACATGTACATGTGTCACAGTGTACAAGCGGAGGTCAGGGGACACTTTACAATAGTCACTTCTCCTTCCACTGTGTGGAAAGAGAAACCTAACTCAAATCACCATTTCGCCAGCTTCTTTTGGTAATCATTTGACTTGGCTTATTCTTTTCCACTCAGAAGTTCAAATGACTTGTGTGTTTTCTCTCTTGCTCAAAATGACCTCTGAGGTTAAAATCTCAACCCATGCTTTCATCCAAAACCACCAAATTCCTCCACTCTTCTGCATGTAGTCGTGGCTTTTATTTTGATGAGGAGAAAGCTTGAGTTCTAACCTTACTCCTGTCAGTACTGGTATCCTGTACTGACAGTCCTTTCTTTGAACATCACTTCAGTATCACACTGCTTAGGAAACATTCAGTTCATCTCTGTGCTCTCTTGTCACTCATTGATCTGCTCATAACAGACAGAGATCTGCTCACTTCTTCCTGTGACAGCATTCTGTTCTTTTTGGTTATTCTAGTTGGGAAGACATGTTTTTTGGAAGGAGTGGTGCCTCTCTTCCCTTGTTGGTTTTTCCCTTGGTGTTTCTGTTGCTATTTCATGTTTATGTTTCAGATCAACCTTCACATCATTTTGATATAGTTATAATTGATTTGAATATAGAACAAAGATCAACTCTTTAGTTTTCCTAAGGAAAATATCTATTTTAGCATCTGGTCTTTTTATATGAGAGAAAGCATTTTGTGTTTTCCCATCAACTTCACATTTTCTTCAGTTTCTCTACATTCCTTGAGTTTCTACTAGACATGAAATCTTTTTATTTTTATTTTTGCTTTTGTGTAGAAAATTGTTGGTTTTAGTATTAATTCTACAAATTACCAAAACATCCTTCAGTGATGTTTGTATTGTTTTTTTCTTTCTGACCCTCTTGACTCTTTTGGTGTATTTGTATCATTTGCAAGTAGTGATACTTTAAATACTTAGGCGCCCACTGCTTTCTCTTATTCAGTGCTTATTGGTTACAGAGCACATGGAGGCATTCATTGCATTATGTAGTTTTAGTGGGAAGTTACTAATATTTTATCATTAAACAAGATAGTAATATCTGGTCTCATTGAAGTTTTTTCTTGAAATAAGGAAACATTCCACTTGTTTTTTAAGTCATGAATCTTGTAGAATTTTGCCAGAAACCTTTATGATACTATTTAGCATGATTTATGTTTTTTATCTTTTGACCTACTAATGTGTTGGGTTCTCTAATAGTGCATTCTAGAATATATGCTGTTTTGTTACATGTCATTTTTAATATTTGAATTGCAGTTTTAAATACTTTTAATTAACTTTGTTAGTTAGCATTCATAATTGAAGTGTATGGTTGACACACTCATGGTGTTGTAAGATTAGAAGGCTTCAAAGGAAGAGCTTGCCTACTTTCCACTGTGCTCTGTCTGAACGGATGTCTACTCCTCAGAGGAGGAAGGGAGCGTGTCTTGGAAGCATCTGAACTTAGTGTTGGTAGGAAGGGTGGTGCTTTGACAACTCAGTATTTTTTGTCTATATTTTTTGGTCTTTTTTATTTGGGTCCCTCCTACCAATTTGGTAACATGTTTTTCTGGAAAATGAGCTATTATCTATTTTATTTTGATCTCTTTGAGACAGTTTCTCTATTATCAAATTGCCCTGGAACTCAACTATGTAGACCAGCCTGGCCTTGAACTCACAGATATCTGCCTACCTCTGCCACCTGAGTGCTGAGACTAAAGGTATATGCCACCACTGCCTGGCTTCTGTTGTCTGATTTTAAATGTGTTTGCATTATGTAGCCCTGCCTGCTCTGGAACTCACTATGTTGCCAAGATGGCATCAAATCACAAAGATATGCCTGTCTCTACTTCACAAATGCTTAGATTAATGGAGTATGTAACAATGCCTGACATTTATTTGCATTTTTTCATTTTAAATTGTGTTTGTTTGTACATTGGTGGATTTAACAACTCCTTTTTGCACACATTACCAAGCCTACCATAATTTGTGTTCTGACTGAATCTGCCACAGCACCTCCTCCTTCACTCCCAGGGCTTCCTGTTGCTTCTTTACACTGAGAGGCTCTCACAGGCCACTTCTAAAAGGTCCCACCAGCACCACCTTAGTTGCTCTCCACTACACATAGCTGCTTCCCAGAAGTCCTGTGTGAGTCCTTTACCTGTGGAGATGGTTAAGGAGGAATTCTTCATCTCCATGTTTTGGGCTCTTTCTCTTGGTTTTATCAGGATTTCTTTCCTTAAAAGGATTTTAAAGTCCCACAGCACCTTTCCAACTGCGCCCCTGTCTTTACGATAAGTACTTTTAAAACCTTTTGGATTAGATAGGATTTTATGTTTTCTCACCTGATTTGTATAACACTGCCCATTCAGTTAATTCTTACTCTCTGACAGATGACAAAACTAAGACTCAGGAAGGTGACTTTCCCAGGGTAACACAGTTGATGCAGTGATTTGCTAAGCTGTGATTCACACTTATCTCAGGGGTCCCTAATTCCCAAGTCTTTATTTGTTGTTTCTGTTAGCAGCAGCCATAGCACTGTAGTGGATTCCAGGTCTCCCTGTATTTCTGGCTTTTGAGGTGAACTACGGCACATAAGGTAACCTGGTAACTAGGCTTATTTTGTGCTTAATTGGAAGCAGACTGCAGTGGGCTCGAAGGTCAAGCAAACAGTCTTCTGGCCACTACCTTGCTACCCTCCCAGCCTCCCCGGGTAGTGTCAGCTCTGCTGCCTGGAGTGTGGCCTGGCTACATATAGGCCTCTCCTGTACCTGCCCTCTGAGCTTTCCACCAGCTCTTGGGTACTCTGAACATTGTTTCTTAGCCTCAGTTCTGTGTCACATTCAGAGACAGTAGATGGAGCCAGAGACTTGGAGAAAAATGACACCCAGTCCAGAGTCCCCTGCTCTTGGGGCCAAGACACTGTGTTGCACATAGAGAAAAGTGGGGCTGAGGAATGCCTAAGGCTTTTTTCTTGGCTTCTTCCCTGTGGTCATATTATTAAGGTTTCTATGAGAAGGAAGGACTCAGCTTAGGCAAAAGAAGCTCATTGAAAGTCAGGCCTCACTCCCGCAGGCTACATGGCTGCCTGATGGGCCTTGTCCTATGTTTTCATTCATAACAGACAGAGATTCTTCTGTCTGTCACCCCCACAGAAGTGGCTGGAAAACTGCCCTGAGAAATGCCTGAGCTGCATGTGCAGCTAGAATAGACGGGAAGTGTGCTGGTGCCACAGAGTGTCTGACAAGAAGTGTCAGGCTAAGAAGAATCCCTGCTCTGTGTAAGTGCAGCCATGCCACCTTGGCTGAAAAACTGGCCTTGCACAGTTTTGGGGTCTTCTCTAACGGAGCAGAGTTCCCGCTGTAGGAGTACATGACCATGCAGTGCATGGTACTCAAGCCCCCTGGCTCTGTGGAAGGTTGAGCTGTTGTCCGGGGTAGATGGGGCAAGCAGCTTGAGACCCTACCTGTTCATGGCACAGTCTGCCTGCATAGGAATGTAGTGGGAAAGCAGGGCTTATAAACTGTTCTCTACTGTTCAGACCTAGAGATGGCCTCAGGAAAGGGCTGACTATGGAGCCTGTATGATGCCTAGTGGCCCAGTGTCTTCATCACTCAGAGTAGAAGTACCAGACTTCAGTGCTGCCAGGGTTGCCTTTGCTTGCTTTGTGCGTGCCAGGCTGGCTTGAGGTTTGTGAGAGGAGGGGCTATATCAAGAGAAAACAGTCTTTCTTGACTGCCTCCTGCATGCCATGTATTTGCCTGACTCTACAGACTGATCTCAAGCACTCACATAATGTTCCAAAGCTGGGCTCATTTCAAAACTGAAGCAATTGGATGTCAGTAAGACCAGCCTCCCCAGAGCCCTTATTCCAGTGATTTTCAGACATTTGCAGCTAAAGAACTTGAATTCAGTTGGACTTGATGCAGAGCCCCTCAAACAAAGCCTATAAAAAGGAGCCAGACTGTTGCAATCCAGGTGGGGATTTGGCCCTGCTGTTCCCACCCTTGCCGTTCCTGTGGCAGCCATAAGCAGCCTAGAGCACAGGTACTCAGAAGTCTCAGTATGGTAATTGTATTCCTGGAACCCATTGTTTGCAGACACATAGAGCCTGAGTTTCAGTTTTCCCAGCTGTAAAATGGGTGTTCTGTAGGTAGCTAGGAAAGCCAGAGAGGCAAAGCTTTTGTTTTGTTTTTTGAGCTGGAAATTGAAGAGGTGCCTTAGCCTAACAGTGGTTTTGGATGAGCCATTCTTCCAGATGGTTGGTTGGGGGCTTGTGCCCAGGAGCTTATAAACAGTCTGCCTTTTCCTGGGAACCAGACTCTAGGACATTTATTTATTCATTCTGTAACTTTCTCACAAATGTTCATTAAGGACCGAACCAGAAAAAAAAAAAAAAAAAAGGACCAAACCAGGTCTGGTCATGGGAAATTGTCACTTATTGTTGGGATTGTCTTGGCCCAAGGCTTGCAGAGAACCTGAATTTCAGGTGGTAGTCATGCAAATAAGGAGAGGCAAGGCTAACAGAGTGGGCCTAGTAGCACCTGGTGGGACTTAGCAGTTAATAGGACTGGCAAGAAGAACGGGAGGGAGATCCTGGCTGGAGTTGGAAACCACAAGGAAAGTGACAAAGAAAGCCCAGCAGCAGCCCTGAGGGCAAGGACCTGCCAAAGTTTGGGATCAACACACAGGGTGGGGAGAGGAAGGAGACAGCTTTAACCATCAGCTGTCTGGGTCTATGCAGATAACCTCCATACCCACTGTGTAGCAAAAGGGGAAACTGAGAAAACAGAGGAAATGTGCACATGTTATATAACCACTAAATGGCTGTAGATTGCAGGTGTCGGTTTGTAAAAAGCTGCCAGAAGCTGTGAATCTCCAGCTGTGAATGTTCCAAACAGATGCTCAGGTTTTAAGGGACTTAAGGTAGAGTCCAGAAAAGTCCACATAGTGAGTTGCAAAGAGTAAGACCTATCAGGATTAGCAGAGATCTTTGCTTGCAGCGAGAGAAGTGCCTTCCTCCTCTCAGGATTTTCCCAGGAGGGCTTGGAACGGCCCTGGGCCTCACCCTGTCTGCCTTCCCTACCTGACCTGGCCTGACTTGGTGAGATGCCACCACCACATTCTGGGGTTCTATTCACATGCCATTCTTTTTCAGATTTTTATACCATTCATCCACTTAAAGCCAACACATTTGAAAAAGGAGATGGGAAACAACAGAGGACTGGTTGTTTTCCAACCACATCCACCCTGTGCAGCTTAATGAAGTCATCACAGAACTAAAGGAGGGGCCTGTCAGCCCTGCAGTTCTCAGGAAGAAAAGCAGGTGCCACCATTATCTCCATGCCCCTGGCCACAGAGCTTGAGAGCCTGGGAAGCAGAGCCACAAGCAACCAAGTAACTTTGACTCTGTGGTGAGCCTGTCAGCAGGGTGAGGAAATCAGAGCTCACCTCGCCGTATCTCTAATTTGAGCTAGGGAGATAGAGGCTCTCGTTGTTTTCTCCATCCTGCCATAAGCTGGGGCTGTGTCTGTTAAGCTGGTAAGTTCCTGTTCCTAGCCAAGGAAGACCCCAGCTCCCAGCTCTGGGACAGTGGGTGACAGGGCTGCCACTTGCAGCCTTGGCCCTGGACTGTCTCACACTTGCAGTTTATTCCTGAGCATTCCTGTGTGCGAGCAGGGCAGAGCCCACAAAGAAGGAAAAAGCAGCAGCAGCCCAGCCTCCTGACTTGTTCTGTTGCATTCTACTTGTTCTGTTCCTTTTCACTCAAAAACGGTTGGATTTGACCCACTGAGCAGCCAATTCACTAGGTAGAAACCTGCAGTGGAACTCAGGCCCTGGGCTACCTTTCCAGGCTCTGCCACCTCATGGTCTCTGTCATCTCCTAGGCTTGCTGTCTCTAGGGCTCTGCCACCTCCTGGGCTTATCATTTTCCTGACTGTGCCATCTCCCGGGATCTGCACCTTGTGGACTGTCACCTCCTAAGTTTCTCTGGACAAAGCTACTAGACTTTAGAAAGGCGTCTCAGGAAAGCTGCTACATAGCTGTGAACCAGCTGTGAAAATAAGTCAACCGAAGGTGGTTAGCATCTCAGGAAAAAAATTATATAAAATCTTTAAATAAATAAAAATTCAGACTCAGAGTGAAGCCATCATGAGACGGTGGCAGAATGCTTAGGGAAGGGTTAACCATGGAGTCCCTTTAATTGCGTGACTCCTTGGTTCTCAGAAAATGCAGTTATTTTTACAGAAATATGATCTTCCAAAAGTGGTTCTTTGGGAACACAGTGATGCTCCTTTCAGTGCATTCACCTGGCCCCCTCTCTTTCACAGAGCCCCATGCTGGATCTGCTGTTTTTCCACAGGGTCAAGAACTTGACAGGTAGTTAGTAGAAGCATGAACATACTCCAGGTTTGGAAGCTGAGCATGTTCAGGAAAAGGTGATGATTTCATTTCTCTCTCCATATGTGGTCCTTGGGCCTTGAGGCCACAGGCTAAAGACCTGGCCATGTGCAGCTTGTCCTGTCCCTACATGGGAAGGCCCAGGACCTAGAGCTAGTTTCTGGGTTCTACTCCTAGCCTCTAGTAGTGCTCTGTCTTTAGTGACCTTGGGTTGGGACTTTTGTACTGCCAGGACCTCATAGAAAGGGTACAGAGGCTTAGCTGCACATTTACATGCTTAGAATAGCTGTCCAAGAGTGCTGCTACCTGCTGTGGTTTTGGCCTGTTTGTCCCTGACCATTCGAAGTATTGGAAATCTTTCCAGTTCTCATGTCCTCCTCTGAAGACAAGTGGGTCCTGCTTTGTATTGTGGCCCAATGACCTCTTCAGTGGTGTCTCCCTTTTTTTTTTTTTTTTTTACAGCAGCATAGACTTGACACAGCGTACTCCAGGATTAGATTGCCTGCCCCCTCCCTGCCCTGGACCTATAGGTGGGCTTCCCGATGCTGTGGCCATCTAGATGCCAGTGTGCATGGTGGGACTGAGGCAGAATGCGAAGAAGTGAAGAGCTCACTGCCTGATAGACCCAGAGCCAAGCCTCTCCATCTTCTGTGCTGGCCCTGCCTCACCCTGCAGTTATGTTTCTTTCTCAGAGGAACAAGTTAGAGTTCCTCATCATATACTAGCAGAAGGTAACTGTGGGTTTTGAACAGTATAGGTCCTCCCAGCTGCTCCTAGTCACCCATAGTTGATCCAAATTCCTCTTTTTAGAGTTGTGGCCACTCCTACACACATAGGACAGACTAGAGTGGTCTGCTGTCTTTTTGTTACCAGGCTGTGCTAGGATAAGGGGAGCCTTTGTTTGATATGAGCACCCAGCAGCGGTCAGATACCAGCATTCAGCAGAGGGTCCACCTTCACTCTTCAAGGTAGGACAGAGTCATCCTTGGTTGTTGAAAAGTAGAATGTACCAGCTAATGAGAAGCAGTTGAGAGATGGGTGGCCACCATCCTTGCAGCAGGCCTAACATCCTGACCTGCTTGTTGAGATGCAGATGACAGGCAGGATGTAGCAGGTGTGGCTTCATCTGGCCAGATGACAGGCAGAGAAACAGTGGGCTAAGTTGGCCAGGGCCTCTGTCTCCTCCACTCTTCTCTGTTTTGTAAAAGGATATCAGAAGAGAGTTTTTGTGCTATAAGCTACTAAGTGTTAGAAAACCCTGCCCCTCTCTGCCAAGTTCTTCCGCAGGAAGATGACTCAGTTTGGGGAAATGCTGGCTTTGGGCTTGTAGAGCCTTTGATTGGAATCTGAGGGTTACCAGCTCAGTGGTACAGTTAGGTTGAGTCAAGAAGCCCTGGAGGTCTCTATCCTCTCTTATTTTCAAGTCCCAGTATGGCAGGGTGGAAACTTTGGAACACACTGGTAGTTTGGAATCTAAGTAACACTTTCTCTAGTCTTGTCATCTCATGAGAGGCTTCATCCTGATCATCCCACCAAACCATGGTGAGCCTCCTTTTGTAAGAGAAGTTGCTACACCTGTCATTGCTTCTTGGGACAGCAGGGCTACCTGAGGTCAGCAGCCTGTGACCTGTTGAAGTGAAGTTTGGACATGGGGAAGATGCAGGGTCACTGTTCTGGCAGTAGGTTCCTACTGTGCTGTGCTCCCAAGTTCAGCTCTGCCCTGGTTGTTCCTTTTTATGCCACACTGGGGCCCCAGATGGCCAGGAGGTGTCTGCCACCATATTGTAAGCATAGGGTACACATGCTTCTCACCTGAGCTGGCTTGTTATCAGGTTAGCTCTGGCAGATCTGTCCCACTCTCCCAAGTCCATAGTGCCACCCATGATGTGCGTGTGATGGTCTTTGGAGGTCCATTGTTGCTGGTGTCTGCAAATGAAACTTTGGCAAGCTAGCCTCCTGGTCTTCCTTTATGACCTGGGGCATTGTGAGATTAAGCATGGATACCAGGCTCTCAGGGGGAACTCCCTGGGGACGCACTGCCGTTGTGTTCCTGAACACATTGCACTTTGTTTCAAAACTTTTTAGTTTTCATTTTGAAAATATATCTATTACTTTTGCGTGTGTATATGCCTTTGTGAGCAATGCCACATGTGTGGGGGTACCCTCAGAGGCCAGAGAAAGACATCTTCATCTCCTAGGGCTATTTCAGGTTATTGTAAGCCACTTGACATCAGTGCTGGGAACTGAACTTAGGTCCTCTGAAAGACTGGGAAGCTCTCTTAACCACTTCGCCATCTTTCAAGCTCCTCCCTTTTGTTCCAAAAAGTGATACCTTGAGATGGGAAATGGTACAAAGTTTATGGAGTGACTAGGATCCTAAACACTTCTGCCCTTGGTTCTGTGGCCCCTCCAGGGAGCCATTTCTATTGTTCTTCTGATAATGCACTCCAGTACTTTTCTCCTCATTGCACTTCAGGCCCCACAGAGTGCAGCCCTGCTTTTAGCTCTTCAGGTCTAGATTTGACCTACACACAGGTATCTCACTCCTAAACACTGCCTAGTAGTGAAAATGTGCTTCCAGACACTCTCACATGCCTGCCCCCTGCTCATGTCAGAGGCACAGGACCTAGCCAAGCAGAGTTCTTTCTTTTTCCCTCTGCTCAGCACTCCTGTATATGGACCTGACAGTCCTGCAACTAAGGATCATCTTGAACTCTATGGAACAGTTTGAAGCATCTCTGGCTGTACCCAGTAGATGTCAGTGACACAATAGCACCTCCCCCACATTCCTCATTGCCATTGTGACAGCCAACAATTTGTTCATGATGGGCATTGCCACCTATTCTGAGGGGGGGGGGGTTACCCGGATGGAGAGCTGCTGCAGCTTTGATACAGTTTGGAGCTGTGCAGAACCAGACATGCTGTGCAGAGATGCTCAGCTTGGGAAGACAGTAGCTGACGTCAGGTAGAGACATCAGCATGCACACTGCCTGCACACTGAACCACCACCTCTCTCCCTCTCCCCCTCCTCTCTCTCTCTCTCTCTCTCTCTCTCTCTCTCTCTCTCTCTCTCTCTCTCACACACACACACACACACACATACATGTTCACTTACTCCCTCACACTGGATCAAGATCCCATACTTATATCAAAAGAAGGTATGGTGTTACGTGCAGTGGGTGTGTTATAAAGCAGGATTTCTCAATGGCAGCACTTCTATGTGATGTGCAGAAAGCAGCTTCTGTAGAATTATGCTGACAACGCCAGCACCTGCCTCCTGTGCCATGAGGAGAAACACAGTAGTGAGCATACATGTACATAGGGGCAGAAGCTTGTGCATCATCTAGGCATTAGGTGTCTCTGTTCTTCCTGAGGCAGCATCTCAGTTTGTAGCCTGGGCTGACATCAGCTACCACACCCAGCAGATATCATTCTATGAAGGAAGTGTCTGCCAAGCTCTCCTAGGTGCTAGACTCCTTGAGTTCATGTCCACAGTAAAATTTAGCCATCTCCGTGGGCAGTGCAGACCTTTGTCCTCTTCAGATTCAGGAAATGGGTTCAGAAGATGAGGCCTTTGCTCAGGGCCACACAGTGACTCAACGGGAGAAGAGCATGAACCAAGTTGAGCCATGCCCCGCATGCCTGGTTTTTGTACATCCAGCTGACTGAGGGAGGAAGGGGGAGACAGAAAAGAAAAGAGGCTGTTGTTGGTACTGTGTGTTGTAGCCAATTAATCACTGTCAGGGTCCTCTTCGCCTGAGGTCTTTTGCACAGTGTCGGTGGTGGATAAGCTCCATGTCTTGAAATCTGCACATTAACCAGGGCCCTCGACAGGATGACCCCAAACCAGCCTACCTTTTGGGCTCAGCCCTCCCCTGCCGCAGCCAAGGACCTAAAGTTGGGGTCAGCTTGAACCCCACCTCTGTTTTTTCTTAGTTGTTGATAGTTTTTTCTGATTATAAAAATCAATGCACACCTAACTTACTGAGCAAAATATGGGGACATGTAAGGAAGAATATTGCCTGGGATTTCAGTACTCACCATTGTGTTAATGTCTAGTGGTGTATGCATAGCAGGGCTTACTGCATTTAATTTTTACTTAATATTTTTCTTTTGTTTTAGACCAGGTTTCTCTTTGTAGCCTTGGCTGTCCTGGAACTACCTCTGTAGGCCAGGCTGGCTTCAAACTGACAGAGATCCACCTGCCTCGTCCTCCTCTGCCACCGCCTCCTGACTTAATATCCTATTTCTGACACATTTTAGTACCACTCTTTAGTGTTTCCATGTCTTTGGCAACTCCTGGCCAGTTGCCATTTTATTGGTCACATAATATTATGTTTATATTTTCTTTATTAAGATTCTCAAAATAAATTTTAATTTAATTGTACAACTGACACCTGAAATATATTTTTATTGTGATTCTTTATGCATTGCCAAGAAGGGTCAATTCTTTTGGTTCACATCATACTTCTCATCTGGCACAGGGACGTGATGTTTGTGGGTTTGTTTTTTAGAGTCTTCTGTTTCTCTGTTACTTTATTCAGCTGTAATGGGAATCCATGCCTTTCATTAAAAACTAATACACAGGCATCTCAAGTTGAAAGTTTTTGAGATTCCACCCACAGAGAGGGATAGAAGTACCTATGTGTCCTTCCAGATATGCTTGGTGAACAAGTGTCACTGATACTCCGTTGCACACATACATTCCATACAGCAAGTGTGTCATTAAACCTTCACGTATCAGTGCCCACACACTTTGGCATCCCTGACCCTCCAGAGCTTGGCTTCTCAGAAGGAGCCAACTCTGCTGCTGCATCGCTTATGCTCCTCATGAAGATTGCTTGGCATTTATGCTGCACAACATCTTTCTGTGTGTAGTGTAGTTTGGAGCTGTCTAGGCTCTCTAGAGAACTGTCACGTGGCTCTGTTGTCTGGGGACCCATGGCATGCGGGGGCCTGAGGAGCCTGCCTGGAGCCTACTGGGGCTCAAGTGCAGAAGACCAAGGGTGAGAGCCAACAGGCGGGCTGCTGCTTGGTCCGCCAGCGTCCTTTCACTGGGGCACAGGCCTCCCTCAGCGCTGTGTGGTGCCATCATTTTCCCCTCCCATGACATACGACAGCAGGGAGTTGAGTGGTTTGTTTCATCTCTTCTTAAGAAAAAGTTAAATTTATAATCCCAGTCTCGACCTTTCTTGTAACTCATGTGCTCATCCTGTTAGCTGGTTTAATATATGGCACCACTATTTCATTAAACAACATACAGGAATAATTAGTTCAGCAACGATGCCTCAGAACAAAAGCCCTTGATTTAGTTTAACTTTATAAGTTGTTCTCTTTTGATGTGCAAGAACACATCTGGGGTCTTAAAGCAGAAAGAAAAATAGGAGCCGTTTTGTCAGGCGGGGTTAGGGTTTCTGAGCTCAACCAGTAACCCTTTGGTACCAGGCCTCCCAAGGCAGCATAAGACCTGAGGAGAGAGCGTGGAGCTTGGGGCCAACAGCAGTGGCTTATAGCTCTCTTATAGGCCTGGGAGCGGTGGTGTACCTCCTTGCTCCAGTACAGAGTCCCCTTCTACCGGTGTTCCCTACATTTTCCTCTGCCCTGCAGCACTCTTCAGAGTCCTGAAGAGTTTGCTGCTGTGTATACTGAGGCAGGCTGTGAAGGAAATGGGGCCCCACATGCAGAACACTCTCTTCTTAGAGCTGCTCCTTCTCCTACTGGGTACTCTGTCTCTCTTAATCACTTCTCACTCAGATGGCATCTCACGGCTGTCAGGGTTGAGGATAGTCCCAACCCCTGTTGCATAGCATTTGGGATGGTTTTCCATTCAGCTACAGCACACGTACACTGGGCTTTGTGGCCTTTGCCTCAGGCCACATGCATGCTGGGCCTCCTTCCCTTCCCACCCAGGTTTCACTGCCTCTCTGCCTTTCCACATGATCCCCGTATTACAGCCCTGCTCTACCAAGACTCTACTCTCCACAGTCTTGGGCCCTCCCTGGCAATCGCTTGAGAGCTATTAATAGCACAAAGGGCTGAATGGATTGAAGCCCATTCCTCTGGTCTCCATAAATATGGACAGGTTGGTGGCTCACGGTCTCTGAGCACTGGAGACTACCTGCAGGTAGGGAGACCAGGCCCTGCATTAGCCTGCTCCAGTACTTGACAACTATATGGCTATGAGACTTATGCTGCTCATACACGACATCTGTGTGTTATCCTCCCATGAGGGACTTCTGGGAATCAGGTGCTTAGCAAGGGCTTCACCCAGAACCAAGAACATAGGTTGTTCAGTGGTGACAAGCACTGTCCCTTCGGAAGGTTATTGGGGTACCCCTCCCAGACTTGATTCCAGAGGCCTTTTAGTCTTGATAGCTGAAGTGATTCTTCCATCTGTGGCTTCTAGTCCCTAGGAATCTAGGTTCTACAGTAGGCAGAGGGGTGTTCAGATTTGCTAGAGGCTGGCTGCTCTCCTCCACTCTTTTAGGGCAGCCTCTTCTGCTCTGCTCTGATTTCTCTTCCCCTACCTCATGCTCCTGGACATGAGAGGCAGGCTGCTACTCAGATCCTTATGCTTGCAGAATCCAGATAGAAGTGCCAAGCCTAGGAGAGATGGTTCAGCGGCTAAGACCACTAGCTGCTCCTCCAAAGGACCAGTTTATAGGTTCAATTCCCAGCACCCACATGGCAGCTCACAACTGTCTGTAACTCTAGTTCCAAGGGATCTAGCACTCTCACATAGACATTCGTGCAGGCAAAAAAAAAAAAAAAAATGTCAGTGCATATAAAAAGAGGAGGCAGAAGAGCCAAGCCCTGCTATGACCTTGCCTCAAGCATTTAAGAAGTTCAGACAGATTGGTTCTCTTGGTCTATGTTACGTGTCACCAGTGATGCTAACATCACACCCAGGCATTGCCTTGGTATCATTCCATATCCCAGCCCTTTTGAATAATATGTATGACATCAGCAGCAAATGCAGTCAACCAGGAGAATGTATCCTGGGCAGACACCCTGTGGACATCATGCCAACAAAGGGAAAAAGGGCATGTTTATCCTGCTGTGTGAATGAACAAGCAAGGTCTGAAGAGATGAAATGGAACACCTTATGTTTAGGCCTAGACACAGTCTGCACCCAATCTGTTGGAGCTTAATGTCTTGCTGCTTGGCAACTGTCCTCAGAAAGGGAAGCCTGAAAGTTGTTCGTACATTTTCACCTGGATCATGTGTCCATGTTGATTGTCATTTATGTGCCCATCCTCCTTGTTTCTGAAGCCCTGACTCAACTGACCATCTTGCTTCTTTCTATGTCTGCCACCCCTCAAGGCAAGGCACCAGGCGAGTAGTTAGGAACCAACTCATCCTGCCCAGCTGCCTTGCCGGGGACAGCAGCCTGCAGAGGCCCCCTAGTAATCTCTCTATCCACAGCCCTCATTTTAATTTGCAAAATTGAGCCCAGATCGAGAGCAGCAAAGCCAGGGGCAGTAAATATTCATGCCTCAGTGAGCGAGGGTGGCTCCATTACTGGTCTGAGGTTGGAAGAATTACCTGGGGATTATGTATATTCATGGGCCGATTTTTATTTGCGATAGAACATGACTCACGTTGGCCTGTGTGCTGCGCGGTCTGCCCCAAACAGACTGCACAGAGCTTATGCCCTTAAGCTTCTGAAAGTCATCTGTGGATTGGCCTCTCTTCTGCTCCTAGGAGACAGTTTGGAATAATAATCACACTGCAGCCAAGCAGCTCCCTATGACTCCTTGTCTTCTCTGGGCCTGGGTCATCAGTGCCAGGTCATAGCTAAGACAGATAATGATAATCATACTTCAGGGGTGATGTGGCTGCCCTACCATGCTGGACCCCCTACCTGCAGAGTCAGCTCTCACCCATTCTTGCTTGGTCTGTAAGTGCCCTCAGCTTGAGTGATGCCTTGTGAGGCAATGCAGATCTGCCCACTGCTAGGCATTGCATGTCTGCCTGCCATACTCAGCGCCTTGGTCAGGGCAAGTACTCTGCAAATGTTGGCAAACTACAGCTGGGAAAATTTTAATATTGTATGAGTGCTTATCTTCATGCATGTATGTGTACCGTATATGTGCCTAATGCCTGAGGAGACCAGAAGATGGCATCAGATTCCCTGGAATTAGAGTTACAAATAGTTATGAGATACCATGTAGGTATTAGGAACCAAACCTGGGGCCTCAGCAAGAGCAGAGGTGCCCTTAACCCCTGAGCCATCTCTCAGAGAGAAAGGGAGTATTTGAATGCCACACTAACTATTTCATATGGATTATCTCAATCTTAGAGGTGCCCAATGGGATTTTCCGTTTAAGGAAACAGAGAGGGAAACTCCTTTGTTCAATGTCATGTAGTTACTCTAACCTAGTGTCAGATCACAGAAGCCAGACTCCTGGGCCTGCTAGCTATCAATTAGGTGTGCCTCTACACCAAATCATTACTGCACAGAGAACACGCCCGGACCCCTTCTGTTCTGGGTCTGTAGGCAGAGATGACCTAGAGCAACAGTCTTTCTCAGGGGCCTTGTAGAACATGTAAGTGAGGAAGCAGCCATTCTACTCTTTGTAGGCACAGGGGCCTGAAGCCAGCCTAATGGACTCCTGCCTCTTTTCTACCATTGCTGAGCTGGGTGACTTTGGGTTATTCACCTGGCCTTCCTGGACCCCATTTTGGTCACCTGTACTCTATGGAGCATAGTGAAGCCATCAGAGTTTTTATAAAGATGAAGTCCTGCAAGCTTGCCAGAGCAGCACATGATGCAGTGGTAGGACAAGGATGGGGGTAACAGTGGCCACTGTGACAGAAACAAGTGCCAGGAAGGTTGGGCAGGGCAGGGTAGAGAACACTATTTGTAATAGGTGGACACTGGCAGAGCTCCTTTGGCACTCCTGTGGGTCCTTGTGTGCTAGGATCACTTGTGTTCTCTAAGCACTAGTGGACTAGAGCCATCAGGAAGCCGCCTGGAGTACTCAGAGGAGAGCCGGGCCACAATGTGCTAACTCCTCAGTGCCTTCAAAAGCCTCTGCCTATCGCTCTCACCCTAGAATGGTTCTGGGCAGCTCTCCCCTGGCAGCCTTCCCCCGTACCACTCTCCCCTTCCATGGCAATTCTATGTCCTAGGCTGACCTCACAGTCCTACAATCCTAGGGTTTCTTGTATACCTGCTTCCTGGCCTTCTCCACTGAGGCCTTCCCAGAATCCTTTGCTAACTCAGTTCTTGCTTGGGCATCACTTATTAGGTGCAGACACAGTGTCCTACTGGTCTCTGCTGGTACGCCAGAGCATGCCGTGCCATACCAGAGATAGACTGCTCATGGGTCTCTGTACTAAGAGTAATAAAGAGGCCATGATGGTCTGAGTAGACCTAGATGTTAGGGATGAAGAGCAAGGAGCAGCAGGCACCTAGATATGGGTGAGAGGAGAAAAGCAGGGTCACTGTCACTGTGTACTGAGCACACAAGGGCAGCTGTCTACAGGTGCTGAGGTTTTTCTCTTGAGCCTGGAAACCTGACAAAGTTTCCTGTCCTTTTCTCCCACACCTTACCACACCCCCACCCCATGATCTAACTGAGCCTGCCTCAGTCACCAGCCCCACTAGTTAGCATATGACTAGATATGTCCTGCCCAGGAGTAAGGTGGCAAGCACCAGGAAGCATGCAGAGCAGCGGCTGCTTGAGTGAGGCTCGTTTGAACCTTGCTGGAGCCCACCTCTGCATTGCCAGGTGATTTTTCTTGCGTTTAAAACTAAGACATTGAATTATGTTTGTTTTGAGACAGATTTGCAATATAGCCCCTGATGGCCTTGAACTTAAGATCTCTCTGCCTCCACCTCCTGCGGTACTTGGGGATTACAGGCCTATGCTTTGTACACCCAGCATTGAATGTATCTTTAAACGTTTTTCATTCTGATACTATACTTGGAAAATACAAAAGAATAGACAGATAGAAAGAAGCAAAGTGTCCTTAGCACCTGGTCCCTTGGTGATGTGCATCTCAGTCCACAAGTGGTCTGTCTTCCACAGACAGACAGCCCTGGCCTTTATTTTATAATCAGAAAGAACCCTGTAGCATAAAGAGACAGATGGGGAGAAGAGTTAGATTTCCTATAGCCGGACAAGCTGGGGCATCCCTCTTAGTTCCTGTGGTGGACCTAAGGTGGACCTAAGCCAGGCAGCTACTGCATACCCCAAGTGCATAATCTCTGTAGGTCCTGGGGGCAGGAGGCCACACCTTTTTCTTTAGTTCTGGACACAGACATCAGTCCCACTAACAACATCCATTTTGTCTCAGATGTGGAGTGAAGCCTATGTACCTCTGTCACGGAAGCGCTGTGAACACTGTCTTCATAGTAGGCGAGTCTCTGTCAGTTGATTTTCACCAAATGGGCTAGAGTTTCCATTGTCAAATGGTAGCAAAGGCATCCATCTTTCTGACCACCTTTCTGATGAGAGGAAAACACCAAGGCCAGGCTTCTCTGAGGGCATTAGACTGAGAAAGACTTAGAAGGCCTGTGTCTCCTCAGGAACCAGTGGTAGAACATTCCTGAAACCTGGTGCAGTGGGCTTTGTTTCTCTTTCAACTTATAGTCTTTAAAAATCTGTTTCCCAGTTACCAAAGCTATGTAGGCTTACTTTAGAAATTGTTATGAAGTATAAGAAAACCAGAAAAGACCACACATACGCACACACACACACACACAATTAAGATGATTCTTGAAATACATTTATGCCTCACAGCCTGTCCACTATTACAGGGAAGTGTTTCTCCATGCTAACACAATTGCCTGATGTAAGTGACATTTTATTCGTGGTCCTGTTGTTTGGTTGTTACTCTTTGTTGTTAGGGTGTCTCCATCTCTTGGTGGTCATAAACAGTAAGGAGAACTTTAGTGAACCATCCTCCTTGCCTTTTGGAAAGTTTCTAAGAGGTTAGGGTTGCTTGGGCATCAAATGAAGGCATAGTGAAATATTCCAGAGGGGCTGGGTCAGTGCAATCCCTAATGGAGTCAGAAGGCCCAGGACTTTGTCTCCTGGTGACTGAAATAAAGAGCATGTCCTTGCGGCAGAGCACATTGGTACAACATCAGTCTACCCATATTTGGGCCAGCACATTTTAGGGTTGAGTGCCCAGTTCTTGGATCTGGCCCAGGTGTTCTCTGCTGACCCTGCTTGCCGTTTTATTTGCTGCATTCTCTTTTTATTCCCTGGTTTACTCAACCTCACTGTTTCTTTGGCCTCCCCCTCTTGGTAAGAAAAGCTTGTTTCTACAGCAGGGAACACCTTAGTCTTCCTGTGCTCTTAGGAGGCCCTTCCTGTAATGGTGACTGCAGGGTAACTTCTAGGCCCCAGTGAGCCCAGTCATGTTGGTAGTCTGGGAAAGTTCTTCCTCCAGCTGCCTGCCTACTCTGCTACCCACATGCATTGCTAGCTACCCCTTCCCCAGTCTAGTTGAAAGTAGACTATCTTTATTGAGTGAGTTGATTGGAGTCCATTCTGGTAAACCTTGCTGACTGAAAGTCTGCTTTTCAAAGCACTAATTTTGAATTATGCAGCTAGGGTTTCTTGGTGTCTTCTAATAATAAAACCTTTAGTCAGCTGCTGAGTCCCAGGCCCTTGTGGTTCCCCCATCTGAAGGCATCCCTGTCCTATTGGGTTATCCTTGGAAATACTTCTCTCAGCTTTATCCAGAAAGATACACGGTGTGATTTATTAATGTGTGGCATCATGATTTGTGGTGCCTGCCTTCTCTGGTCTTAAGGAGCACTCCTCCTCATCACACACAGTTCCCATACTGCCTGCTAGCCACATGAGCTTGGCAGGTAGAACATCTCAGCTGTGCATATCCCCTTAGGGATCACATGTATTGTCCAGTTTGCTTACCCTGTGGCTGTGCTAACGCTCTTGATCACACTCATGTGGTCCCCAACATCCACCAAAAAATGAGTGTGACTCTGAGGACCCTACTGTGTTGTTTCTGTATCCTTAGGATGACACACAGAGAAAGGCAGATGGAGTTTCGTCTCTTCAGAGTCCCACTCAAGATTAGTACCATATAGTTCAGAGTTCACCATCATGGCACACTGTGGCCCTTCTTTGCCCTTTTCTATGTCCCACTTGTAGCCATTGTCCTTTAACACTCAAATTCATATGCTGCCACCATTCTGCCATCCCAGAGCCCTGTGTGGCACTCAGCATAACACACTTAGACTGTATCACCTTCCCCAGTGAAGATGGATGCATGATTTTCTTTGCCATGTCCCAGAGGCCAGTGCAGGGACTTCTGTGTGCTACATTAAACCCAAATAAGAGGTGAAGGCTTTGACATTGAGCCTAGAAGACTGTCACTGTAAAGGGTTAGCAGCAGGGCATTCCTTATGGAGCCAGCAGAGTCAAGGAACCCAGCCAAGAGCCATGCAGGACCCATATAGATGCTGGATACAGCCAGACTGAAAAGAAAGATGCAAAGCCAGGCCAGCAATGAGCCAGGGTACCCAGAGCCCCATGGCAGAGTTCCACAACTGACCCAGCCTCTAGGCTCAGGAGTGGTCTGACAGTACAGAAGGAAGGAGCAGAGTTTGGGGAACTTGGGCATGATGGGAGGTGTGGGCTGGATACAAAGCCAATGAAAGCTAGGTCTAGGAATGCTATAGCTGAGGAAGGAGCTGAATACCGAAACTTGAACAGGCCACCCCCAAGTACCAGCTGGCTTCTGACTGCTCACCTGTGTAGGGACATACAGCCTCCATACATCTTCACAGGTTCCCACAGCCTGAGCCCTGCATCTTCATTCTATGGAGGATGACCAAGCCTTGGAAAAAAGACCTCTACCCTCAACTGTTAACCCTAGCATCCAGTGCCCAAGGAGCATCCCATACACACCTGGCCCCACCCTCCAGCAGTGAACAGGCCACAGCATGCAAGGACAAGTCTGAGAGTCATCTCGTTCATGAAGTCTCAGGCCACACCCACCATCCTGTGTCAGAAGGCAGATGGGCCAATGTTCAGTCTTGAAACAGGGTACAGATAAGGTATTCCAGTATCCCAGGAGTGAGGGCTGGCCCTCCCAGCCACTTGTAACTTGAAGCACTTCTCATGCAGCTATTTTGCTTTCTCTGTTGTACAGCTAAAGTTATAATGAATAGAAATGAGAGGAAGAACATGTGAGGAAGCCTGGTTTTGTGTCATCACTGTTTGATATGCCTCTAAGGGGTGGGCATATAGCTCAGTGGTAGAGTGCTTGCCCAACATGCAGGAGGCCCTGAGTTCAATTTCCAGGATCACATGTGGACATCCCTCAGAACTAAAGGAGCTCAGACTCACATTGTTGCCAAACAGAGTGCTCTAAAGTTATAAGGCTGGCTGCCCTTATACATGCTTGGTAGACATTGTCTGGCCAACACTTGACCAGTGAAGTGGTATTTCTATCATCTGGAGATTGATGGATGGACAACACTTTCCTTACCCACTTCAAAGAATAGCATGAGGCTGAATATGAAACTGTCCTAGACCTATAAGTCACCTTTGATAGCAGTATGGATCTGACTGGTCTCAGGAAGTCCAACAGTGTCAGTTAACTAGATAAAGGAACACATAGTCCTGTTTCTCCTTCTTTTGTGTCTCTGTCTTCATCAACCTGCTCTCACTTCATTTTTTGTTGTTATTGACCTGAAATCCACCAAGGCAGTGGGGCTGGATTCCCCTGCCTATACTTGTTGCTTATAGCCATAGATGGATGCTAGTTTTGGGATGGGGTGCCAAATGCTACTCCTCTCCAGCTGGATAGTGTCATGGTATTGGTTCCATCAGCTGAGCCTAGTGGATTGCTGAACACAGCTCCCAGGGAAGAGGTGAAGCCAGTGCTGCCCAGTGGTCCCATCTGCACAGGGAGACCAACCAATGGAATTCCACTTAGTGCCACAGACAGAGGGCAAGGCAGGAGGTATGAGCACCAATGTGGTGAGCAGTGTAGCCTTTTAGCTACATGGGGAGTTGTGGGATGATGGGGCATAGATTAGAAGGAGGGATTGGCCCTGCCAGGGCCTGGGCCTGGGAGGCACCTTGATGCTGAGGTTGTAACCATGCATGGGGTGAGTGTCTGATGCCTGTTTGTGCTACTTGCAGCCTCTACTGCAGTGGGAACTGAGGTCTGGGAGACTTATGGGACTGTGCTCAGTGCTAGGCTTTGGAGAGGGCAGGGTAGCCCCAGAACTGGGGGACCCTTCCTGTCCACCTAAGATTTAAACCCACATGTTGATCATTGCCAGAGCCCAGGGATCCAGATGTGGCCACCCTTGCTGCTTCATTATGCAGAGGGCCTCTGGCCACCAAGAGGACAGCTGGTCCCCTCAGCTTGGTTCGAATGGATTCTTTACTCCAAACCCAGCAGTCACTAAAAGCATTTAAAGCACAGTTGCATGGAAGACAGAAGAATCTGATGTTGATGTAATTCAGTTTAAAGTTTTATGGGATGACAAATACTAGGAGTGGCTTGAAGTAGGAATAAGGCTTCCTGGAGGGCCTTCCTTGTCACTTTTATGGTTCCCCTTTGTTATAGCCACTGGGGGGCTAATGGGTAGAGTGAATTTGTGAGGTTGACATGGAGAAACATGAATAGTGCCATGCCAGGGATCAGGGATCAGTGCCCAGCAAAGTAAATGTATTCATTTTAGGAGCTGGTGTCCAGTATGGAGGCCCAGGAGGCAGCAGTACACAGACATACTAAAAGTCACAGCTGTTGTAAGGCTCTTCAGAGGTGGATGTTGGAGTCATTTGTATATGGGATGAGGCGGGTGGAGAGAGCTGAGCAGAGGAGGAGAATTGCTGTGGGCCCAGCTAATAATGGCCAGTGCTCAAGGACTTGGCACCCAGTCGAACTGAAGCCAGCCTGAGTAAGCAAGGTGAAGATAGGGCTTCGCCTCACAGACTGAAGACAAACCTGCTGCTTCCTCTGATCTTGGACTAGGAGGGAATGTTCCCCTTCCTCTAAGCATGGGTACCCCAATAGATACTCCCAATGGACAGCTAGTCTTTTATTTAAGGTCTGATGGAATTTTTATATAAAATAGATCCCTCTACTTAACACATCTTTTAGTTTTGTGGAAGACCCTGGAAGACAGAACCCAAGCCAGATGGAGGAGTAGCCTCAATTCTCAAAAGCTTCTGGAAAAGTCCCTGACCTCAGGCCTAGAGGCTATATGGAGCAGGGTAAGACTATCATACACCGACCTGCCCCTTTCATTCCCTTTCTTAAAGACTGAATCAGGCTCAGGAGTGTATCCACTGTTCTCATAGTGGGTTGCTTTGTTTTGTTTTTAAACAGTCTTTAGTTGTGGTACTTGGGAGTAGGGCAAATAAGAAGCCTTCTGGATGGGCTTGTTCCTGGTGATGGGATGACACATTAAGACAACAGCAAACACTGAGCTTATCTGTCAGACTAGCAAGAATAACAGTCCTGCAGCCCCAGGTGAGTATGTAGGAAAAAGACTTCCTTGCTTTGTTGGTTGGAATATAGCTGACCACTTCCAAGAGCAGTCTGTAAGACCTGCTAAACCTGGAAGCATACCCACTGTGCTAGAGAAACTGGGCTTGTGTGCAAGCTGAGGTTTAGTTGCAGCAGAACCTGGTAACCCTGATGAACATCACTAATGGTGGCAATAAGTGCTTTGGGCAGATGGCTGGGTGGGTAAAGAGCTTGTAGACCTGAGTTCCAGTCCCCATATAAAAGCTGGCTATGGGAGTGCACATCTGTAGCTGCAGCACTTGGAGGTCGGGTGCAGCTCCCTGAGACTGCTGACCATTCAGTGCAGCTCAATCAGTGAGCTTTAGGTTCCCTGCGAAACTTTTGTCTTATGTAAGGTGAAAACCATTAAGGAAGACATTTTGATGTTGACCTCTGACCTCTACAACCGTATACCACACACACCACACCAAAATAGCTTATATAGATATATGCTATATATGTGTGTGCTATGATATAAATAGATGTCAGAAATATAATATCAAAGAAGGAGAGCCAGTAGTAGAGTTAAACTGTGATGCTGTACTATCATATACTAACAGATGTATATACTTCTCAGGAACACACATGGATGTAAAAGTATAAAATGGACACAGTGAATTCATAAGGGTAGTTGCTGTGAGACAGTCAGGAGGCGGGTAGGATTGGGATTTTAGTCAGCTCCTGGCAGAGGAACACAGGTGATATCACATCACTTGATCCTCTATAGTTTTGAATGGCTTTAATTTCTCTAAAAGTGGTTAGAATGGAGTGCCCCAAGCTGACCTGCATTTTGCTGCACAGCACAACCTGGCCCAGCAGGGAGGCCCTGGCAGCCCCCAGAGGCTCGTATATGCTGTTCTCACACAGAGCCCTGAGTTTGCTTTTGTGTGTGTGTGATGCGATTAAATGCATTAGGGGGAGGAAAATGTCTTATCTGTACACAGCCTTGCTCGAAGAAGAGAGAGAAATAAGAGCAGCCAAATTGAAACCTTATTAAACAAAATTGGTTAGGTCTGATGGAGCCCAACCTAGACTGATCTTTAAAAGCTTATTTCATTTTTCCCCTCTAGTCTGAACCTCTTTGAATTGAAGTAACTGATCCTGCTGTTGTAAGCTCATTAGCGTCAAACCCATGTGTCTCTTTTCTGCCCCAATTTACATTTTATTAAGTCACAGCAAAGCTGTGCAGTCCTGACCTCGTCCAGGGCACAGGCTCATTAACAGTGAAATTGAGTATGGACAGTCCAGTGTTCTCATAGCTGGTACCATTACTCCAGAAACTACTGCACGTCACAAAGTATTCAGCTCCGGCTGGCAGCCTCACAAGCACCTGTGGACTGTGCATAACACTGGAGGGCCTTAAACACTACTGCTTCTCAAGAGTATGCTAAGTTGGACTCACCTGGCAGGGGGCTGCCAGGGCCCTGTTGCACTTTCTCGAAGCCCTCTGTATGGCATTACACCTCATCCTATACCTAGTTTTGGTATTAGTGTTTCACCTTGGCAGACCTCAGTTTCCTGGTCTATGTAATGAGACCACCATTAGCACGCTGGAAGACTGTTCTCTGAGCATTGCATGAGCACATCTGCAGTTCCTCTCTCTGCACACCAGCAGGTGGTGAGTTTTCTGGACTAGAAGTGTGTGAGTCAGGGAAACAGAACTGATAGAATGAAGGGTGGGGAACATACATACATACATACATACATACATATAATTTTCTTCATATATTAGTGGCTTACATGCTGTGGTTCAGCTAGTCCAACAATGGCCTTCTACCAATAGAAGGTCCAAGAATCTAGTAGTTGTTCAGTCCACAAAGCTGGATGTCTCAGCTGGTCTTCAGTATGTTTGGGAATCCTGAAGTAGGTTCTAATTCCAATGAAGGAATGAACTTGTTAGTAACAGCAAGGGTGATCAGGTGAAGATCAAAAGCTTCCTCCTTCCATGTCCTTTATATAGGCTGCCACCAGAAGGTATGGCCCAGATTTATTTTAAATGTAATTTATTTATTTTTATATTAATCACAGGTTAGGTACTTTGTATCCCAGGCGTAGCCCCCTCCCACTTTCCCCATCCCTCTCTCATCTCCTCCCTGCCCCCCTCCAAGTCCACTGATGGGGGAGGACCTCCTCCCCTTCCATCCGACCCTAGTTTATCTTGTCTCTTCAGGGCTGGCTGCAATGTCCTCTTCTGGAATCTAGCTAGGCTGTTACTCCCGGGCGTGGGGGGGGAGGGGAGTGTCAAAGAGCCAGCGATTGAGTTCATGACAGAAATAGTCCCTGTTCCCCTTACTAGGGTCTCCAGTTGGATACTGAGCTACCATGGGCCACATCTGAGCAGGGGTTCTAGGCCATATCCATACATGGTCCTTAGTTGGAAAAACCGTCTCGTAAAAGACCCCCGTGCCCTGATCTATTTGGTCTTTGTGGAGCTCTTGTTCTCCCCAAGTCTTAGTAACTCCCCCTATTTTCATTATTATTCCCAGCCCTCTGGTTATGAGTCTTAATATCTGCTTTGATACATTGCTATATTGATTCTTTCAGAGGCCCTCTTTGGTATGCTCCTGTCCTGTTGCTTGTTACTTTTACACAATGGAATACTACTCAGCAATTAAAAAAGAGGAAATCATGAAATTCGCAGGCAGGCAAATGGTGGGACCTGGAAACGATCATCCTGAGTGAGGTATCCCAAAAGCAGAAAGAAACATACGGTATATACTCACTTATATAGACCTATAGGATAAGAAGGTAGGTCATGCTGAAATCTATACACCTAGGGAAGATAAACAAGAAGGAGGACCCAGGTTGGTATGATCAATCCTCTTTTAGATGGACAAATGGGATGGATATTGAATGTAGGAGAAAACAAGCAACATGGCCCAGATTTAAGGTGATCTTCCCACCACAAAAAATCAGGTTAAAGGTGGGTCTTCCTACTTCAAATGATTTAATGAAGAAAAGTCCCTCAGAGCTGGAAAGATATCTTAGTGGTTGAAAGCACTGACATCCAAAGGACCCAGTTCAATTCCCAGCATCCATACAGCAGCTCACAATTGTCTTTAACTCCACGATCTAACACCCTCACGCAGACATACATGCAAGCAAAACACTAATGCATATAAAATAAAAAAATAAATTATTTTTAAAAAGAAAGGAAAATCCCTCATGGGTATACCCAACTACTTGGGTGGTAGTTAATTCCAGATGGAGTCAACCAAGAGTAGCTATCACAAAGGGTACAGCTCAGTTGATAGACTACATGCCTAATATTTATGAGGACCTGGGTTCAAGCCGTAGCACCACATGAACAGATGTGGTGGCACACGCTTACAATCCTAGCACTTGGAAGGTTGAGGCAGGAGGATGAGAGGTTCAAGGTCATTGTCCTCTACATAGTACAAAGCCAGCCTGAGCTACATAAGTCTATCTTAAAAAATAGAAAAATTAGAAAGAAAGTAGTGGGAGGCCCAACTCAGTTGTTCCCGACAGTGGCATCATGTACAGCCTTCAGAAAACTTAATTGCAGATACTTGAGAAGCTAAAGAAAGTGTGTTAGGCAGCAGACTATGTCCTCGCTCCCATGAAGGTAGCAAAGTGAACCTGCAGTGCAAACTGGGGCCGGAGCGGAACAGCTAGGAAGCCCATCCGTGTAGTTAGTTGACATGAGGGTGCTGCCATCCTCTGCCAGGACAGACAGCAAGGTGACTCAGACTGAGAGAGTTTGAGGGGAGGCGGGCCTGGCTCTGTCTGCTAGCACTGCTGAGACTTTCGAGGCAGGTCTCTCCCAGCTCCTTCCTCACCCACAGGAAGACCTTGGCAGAGACTGAGCAATTTGCGGATCACTTGTCTGGAACTTTGTCCGCTTATGCTCTGTGGACATCATACTGCTGGCCACTTAGAATTCGTAGCCACCTGTGGGTCAGCACCCCCGCAGCTTGGCAGGGAGGGTGATCTGTGCTCAGCTTCAGTGGCCTGGGCTTCTGTTTCTGTTCAGCTATTTAAGAGATGAGACTGTGAGTGTCAGGCCTGCCTTGCAGCCCTGCCGTTTATTGTCCCAAGTCTCAGTCTCTTTGCTTTGTGACCTTGGAGACATCACAAACCTCTGTTTCTTCATCCATAAAATTGAATGTAAAAATATTGACCTGCCTTGTAGGTTTTTTTTATGTGGAATAAGTGACCCAGATGATGGTAAAGCTGCTTTGTTAATCAGAAAGTGCTTAGCAAGCACAACCTTGAGTTTTAGAAAATTGTCTGCTTGATGTATTCCTCCTCCTTCTGCCCTGAGTTTGCACCTTCTTTTCTCAGCAGGAATGAGATCAGGACACAGCAGTATCCCAGCCCTATTACCTAGCCTTGGTGCCCTCTGATTTCTTACCAGACACCAGAGAAGGCACAATATAGTGGGGACCATGACAAGACTGTGCTGGGCCCACCTAGAAGGCAAGGCTATTGTTCTTGGGGACTAGGAATGTAGAGCTACTATTTTGAGACAATGAAGCTTAAGGAGCTGTCAAGTTTTGTTGAGGCCAGGCCATTCGAGATGATGGGTGGGGTGGGGTAGAATGGGAATCTATCATCTACCATTGGCCACTCTGCAGGATTCTACTTCTAAGCCATTGGCTATGTGCTGCCCACCCAACGCAAGATAGGTCTTCCACTGGGGACCTGGAACCTGTCCTTGTCTCCATGTCTTCCTAACATACGTTCTGAAGCTAGGCATGATGGCACATACCTATAATCTTGGGAGATAGAAGCAAGAGAATCAGGAGTTCAGGGCATGAGACCCTGTCTCAAAAATACAATAACAACAGAAATGTAACTTGACCCCTAAGGATCTTTCTTGACCAGTTTCCCTCTGTCCTACTTCATTTCTCCTCTATCTGTTTTCCATTCTGTAGCCAAAGCACACCTTAAAAATGCACAAGCCAAGTATGGTGGGTACATCTATAACCTTGCACCTTAGAGGCTAAGGCAGGAAGCCCTGTGGTTCAAGGCCATCCTGGGCTGTATGACACAACTCTGACTCAGAAAACAAACAAACTCAAAGGCAATACCCTAGGCTCATCACCCTCTTACACAATAGAGGTGTCTTACCTTTGCAGCTTTATGCCCCAACCCAACTCCCAGCAGCCTGCCCACTTCCAGCTTCTCAAAGGACCAGGTTCTCACAGAAACCTTAGGCTTTCTCTGCCCCAACTGCTGAGTCTTTTATGCATGGTGGTTCTTCCTTCTGGTCCCAGCACTGTGCTACATCCTTACAGATGGTAGTTAACTCTCTTAAAGGCTGCTTGCTTTTCTCTCACTGCACCTTCCCCAGTTGGGTAATTAACATTCGATGGTCGAAGATTTAGCTGTTGCTCCCATCTCCAAGTGGCAGACCCCATAGACCCAATGTTGTTGGTTTCTTGTCCAGGTTCCTGGGCCTGAGTTTACATGTGAAATATACTTAGCAGACATGTTGAGTGATAGACATGTGATGGCTCAGTCAGTCTGCATTATGTGAGGAATGCTTGGTGCTTCTAGAGTGAGTGGATAGAGTGTCACAAAACTAGAAAATAAATGAATGGAAGGAAAGCCTGTTTCTGTACCGCTAGTGTCTAGGTCAGCTCTCTGTTCTTAGCCTCCCTGGGTGGGATACAAACTCACTGGCGACTGGTAGTCCTATCTGCTTGTGCCCTAGAGTAGTGGCATGCCGCCTGTCCCCATCTTTATCTGCTTCACAATTTCCTGTCTCAGCCCTTGGAATCTTGATCTTCAGTTATTTGCCTCTCTGCTCTTCTGCCCTTGCAAGGCATTCTTTATTATTTCAGTCCTGAGAACATGAGCCTGTTGAATGGAGAGCATGCTGTGAGGGAAGCCTGCCTGGCGCTGGGTGGGGGCAGCATGCCCCCAGCCATCCCTGTGCAGAAGCTCTAGTCAAGCCTAGAGAGGTCTGAAAGCTCAGCAAGGTGCTTTGCCAGCTGTGATGTGGCTGCAAGGGGACAGTACTTCTCTTCACCATGCTGAGCCTATAGGGGTGGTAGGGCACTAGCGCCGAGGGCGCAACAGTCTGCAGTACAGCAGCCCACATCTCTGAATTAAAAATGGAGACACCCGGATTTGACAGGCAGATGCTCAGAAATCTGTCAATGCTAGACTATAAAGATGTAAAGCAGCTGGGCTCACACCTGCTGGTAGAAGTGTATGTCAATGCCTAGCAGAACTGAGCCATCACTCCTGAGACCCTGAAGTCCTGCTCTGACGTACCAGTCCTTGGAAGCCCTCCTTGCATATAGGTACCTGGTCAGATCCTTGTAAACGGAGCAGCTCATCGAAGCAATTCCAGCAGCAATCGCAAGGATTTCAGATGAGTGTAAACAGAAGCCCCACTTAGGCTAAGTGTGGGGCTGTGGCAGGCAGTCCCCAGCCAGTGACCTGCAGGTATCCAGCCCACACAGGGTTCTCAGTAGCCTACGTACAGCACACTCCTTCAGAAGGCCCAGCACTCGCATGAAGAAGTGTGACCAGCAGCTACTACTGCATGAGCTGGAAGCCTGTACATAGTCATATATGTGTGGGAAAGGAGAAGGAATGCTGGACACCGAATTCCAGATTGTAGGTTGCTGAACCAAGGCATGCAACATGCTTGCAGGAACTGCAGAGTAGGACTGAGGATGGGTGGCATTGGAGTTCTGGAGGGGCAATTGTTGATAGCCTTCAGGTGGATGCATACTGCCTTAAGAGTTAAGCCCACCTTGCAAAAGTGATGCCCTGTAAAGGAGAAACAGGATCAGAGTGTGCAGCTTTGCTTGGGGTGCATGTAGGGAAGCCCTTCCCAGAATGCCCTGAGTGCTAGGGTCAGGATATCAAGAATTTGTTACAAGGAAGAAATGTAAGCAGGAGGGAAATCCTGGTGAAGCACGGGGACACTCAGTCACTGTTTTGGGGGACTTAATCCAGAATCCTCACCTGTGGCTTATGGCTAAAAGGGGAATTGTGCATGTAGGATGCGAAGGCCATGTTGTTAGGCTGTATGATGAGTTTCACTGAAGGCTAGAGTCCCTACCTTCTGCAGAGTGCTCTCCAGGTAGCTGAGGGTCTGAGGGCTATGGCAGCCTGCCCATGTAAAGGGCCTCATTTGACTAAAGGCCCTTCCTGCTGCTGAGAGAGAGCTGTGAAGAAGGGTGTGAAAGTCATAAGGTATAGACTAGAGCCCAGGTAAAGCTGACACACTCTCTCCTCCCATCTGCAGAGCAGAGCACTGCCCCCGGGGAGAGGGCAGATGTTCTGCTAGCTTAGTCTCCAGGACCCCACCCTCATCACCCACTGCCTCCTGGGCCACCTCAGAGAAGGCTTACATTTCCCTTTGATTGATCTGGCTGGAGCTTTTGACACTGCTTCTCACTTTCTCTGCCCTCTGACCCTGTGGGTAAGGAGTTAATGATCTTTAAACAAACACTTGAGTTTGATACTCTGGTGAAAGGCTCTGGGCCACAGTGCCACCAGTACAGTGTTCGCCCGCTGTCCAGGAGAAAAGTGTAGACGTCCACCTCCAGCCCCAGTGACAGGGATGCTTGTAGTGGAATCGTAAAAATCCAGGCTCACACCGTTCCCCTTGCTGCGTTTTCTGGAATGGGTTCCATGTACTCTGTTTTGCTCAACAGAAAGTGTTTGATGGCATCTCATAAGGGGGGGCATAGGAGGAATTCCCACCATCTTGGACTCTGCTGTGTCTGCTCCTGATTTGCAGAATGTGAGTGCAGAAGTCTACTCTGTGTGGAGTCAGTGTTACCTTTCAGAAACTCAGATAAGATCACATTGCCCCTTCGGGTGACTGCGGGCAGTCCCACGTGATATACATGGCGCCTAAGCCTTGACCTCTGGCCTGTAACCATCTTCCTGACTCTTTATTGACTGCTTAGCTCACAAGCAGCCCCATCTCTGAGCCTTGCCCTTATTGGTACCTCTGCCTAGAGCTATCTTGCTCTGGGTCTTCACAGGCCTCAGCTCGGGGGCTGCCTCTGCAGTGCTCCTCTTGCCTGTGCAAAAGCAGAGCCTGCCCTGCCATAGGTCATGTCCCCTTCCTTACATCTCATGTACTTACAGTATAGAATTTGTGTTTCAGTAAATATCGACACACATTTTTACTTATTAGTTAATGTTATATAAAATAGCATTAATATAGCCATGTGTCCTGTATAGATCATTTTTCCTGTTTCTAAATATTGAGCTCTTTGAAAAAGAGCTAGCTTTGGTCCTTCTCCTGGAATAAAGGCTGGTACATGGTAGACATAGGGATCGTGTAGACTAAATGGAGGAAAACCGTTTTCAGAGAGCCCTCAGCTTTGGCAGGCAAATACAAGCTAGACAGTGGGAGTTTCATGGGTGAGGAAAGGCAGAGGCAGAGTGCTTTCCAGGTAGCTGAGGGTCTGAGAGCTATGGCAGCCTGCGCATGTAAAAGGGCCCTCAGTTGACTAAAGGCCCTTCCTGCTGCTGACAGAGAACTGTGAAGAAGGGTGTGAAAGTCATAAGGTATAAGACTGGAGCCCAGGTAAAGCTGACACACTTTCCTCCTCAGGAATTAGGTTCAAGTCCTGCCCTCGGTCACAGACTCCATAGCCTGGCATCTGCCCCAAGCCTTGAAAGCAAATGGCACACTGGTAGGCTGAAGAGCTGGATATCAGGGCTGTGCAGAGGGCTAGAATGTACTAGAATAGCTGGTGAAAAGAAAGTACCCGGAGGGGTGTGGAGCCTGGGTGAAACTAAAGGACAAAGGAACTTACGAGACCACAGTTCATGTGCTGGCACAGGGGTGAGATTTGGAAAGTGGCCTACCCTGGTATCCTGGGCCTTGGCTCTTTGGGGTGCTGCTTTCTTTCCCAAGGAGATTTAACTGAACCCTGACCTCTCTTCTGCTCTCTTCCTGAACCTCCACCAGGACTGGGGGTAGGTGGGTATTGGGGAGCACAGAAGCGGAATCTCCCTTGCCCCAGCTTCAAGGCTTATAGTTTCACATGTTCTCTTTCTTGCTCCTGATCAGGTGGTGAAGAAAGTGAAGTCCATGCAGATGTTTCACACACCCGTCACCTCTGCCATGCAAGGAGACCGACTGGGCATCTGTGTCACCCAGTTTGACCCCAAGCTGTTGGAGCGTGGGCTGGTGTGTGCTCCTGAGTCTCTGCACACTGTTCATGCAGCTGTCATCTCTGTGGAAAAGATCCCTTACTTCCGGGGTCCCTTGCAGACCAAGGCCAAGTTCCATATCACAGTGGGCCATGAGACAGTCATGGGCCGCATGCTATTTTTCAGCCCTGCTCCTGACAACTTTGACCTGGAGCCCATACTAGATTCCTTCGACCTCTCCCGAGAATACCTCTTCCAAGAGCAGTTTCTGTGCAAGGACTCCCTGCCCACAGCCACAGAAGCAGATGATGAGGCAAATAGGAAAGCAGGCCATACCCCAGGGGCCCACTGTCCTCGGCAGCAGTGGGCCCTGGTAGAGTTTGAGAAGCCAGTCACCTGCCCCCGACTCTGCTTGGTGATTGGCTCCAAATTGGATGCTGACATTCACACCAACACATGCCGGCTAGCCTTCCATGGTGTCTTGCTTCAAGGACTGGAGGACAAGAACTATACAGAGAGCTTCCTGCCAGCACTGAAGGTTTACAAGCTGAAGCACAAGCATGGCCTTGTGGAGCGGGTAAGCACAGCCCTTGAGTTTCTTCCTCACCCTATTCAGTACTAGGCTCACAGTCTGGGCTAGACCAGAATCAGAAGTCATTAGGTTTCAGACTAGATGGTTAAGGCCTGGATACAAGGCAGCTTAAGTACTTTCCATCATGTCCTCATAGAATTGGACTATTGCCAACCCCTCTAGGTTAGCAGACTGGCCTCTCCCAAGGCCTTCTGCCTTTGCTAAGCCCTCTATCCCATGCAGCTAAATCCTACCCAGACCAGACCAGGCTCTCATGACCAATGGGAATAACTGGGACAGTCCAGGTCCACTTTGTGTACAGGGTGAGAAAGGGCTAGTGGGTTCAAAGGTACAAGGAACAAGAGAAGGAAAGAAAAAAAAAAAAACAAACAAAAATAGAAAAGTCACTGTCTACCTGGGCACGTTGGGGCCACTATGGACAAAGCTCTGAGCTATAGGCCTGTCACTGGAGTCTGCACAATGTAGTACCTTTCCTGATGTGCTGGCACATTTGTTTGTTGAATGGGAATCCAGGCCTAGAATGAAGGGCTCCTGGATGTCCAGGCCTCACTGTCTTTTCTGCCTGGCCTCTAGCTATACCACAGGGTTTGGAGCTGTGTGTGGTCCTAGGCTGTAGCTGGACTCCCAGCAGATCAGCACAAAGGCAGCTCCTCCTGCCCATCTTGGTGCAGCTGCTAATGCAAGGTCTGACCCCTGCAGAGTACACACCTGGGGCATACAGCCACATACTCCCAGGACTCTCTCTTTCTAATTCACAGTACTCACTAGAGCTCTCTGCCCTCCCTGCCTCTCCTGTTCCATCCAGAGCCACAGCTCAGGACCTTGGCCTGGGTGAGCTCTATCCACCTCAGCACAACAAAGATGCTTCTGCAGATGGGGTGATAGATACAGTGTGCGTCACCTTTCATCCAGCTTGATTTATTAGCAGCATTATGGGGTGTAATTATTCTGTAGTAAAACATCTATTGGAGAATAATGTCTTCTTGGTATGGCTCCAGGTCTAATTGTTCTCCCTCAGGCCTGTCACTTCCTTAGAGAACTGGGAGGCACTAGTGAGGAGCAAGGAAACAGTGCAGTGACCCCAACCTCCAAAGAACAGCAGAAGGGATCTGGAAACATGTCGATCTGGGTCTTACCACTAGTCTGAGGCAGCCCAGGGCCACTGGCCTTTTCATACTTAGTCTAGGGAGGCATTAGACCTCAGATTTGCAGGCACAGGGTTAGTCCCAACATAGGCAGCCCTGAGAGCCACAGGCTTCTCCAAAGCCACCAGAGATGGCTATTTTGATCTCAGTAGGCACAGCCATCTGAATGTGCAGTCTGGACAGACTCCAGTGCAAGCATGGAACATGTACCTTCACGTTTGAGAACTGGTTCTCATTAGATGAGGCCAGAACAGCACAGTTCCCAAGTGACCAGCAAGGTTGCTCTGAGGGACTGCTATGTTAGACAAATTCTCTAAGGAAATTAAACCCAGAAGGATAGGGAAAAGGGGTGTGTGCGTGCATGCGTGTGTGCGTGCATGCGTGTGTGTACAGAATTCATTGGATTGGCTTATAAGATTGAAGACTGCACAGTCCAACAATGGCCACATGTATGCTGGAGAGCTGTAGACCTCTGTAGCTGTTAGAAGCCTAAGTACTCAGGGGCCAATGACCTAGCCCCAGTCCAAGGCTGAAGGCCTGAAAGATCTCTGTAGAGAGGGAGTTGAACAGCTGAAGGAAGGTAGAGTCTTGTGTCTACAGGAGAAGGGCAGTGAGAGACACACTGGCTCAAAAGAATGGAGTTTGTACACATAGGTGGTCTTTGCAAGACAGAAAATGTCCTGAGCCCCCATCCTTGGCTGTGCTGACTGAGTCCAAACATTCCTCAATGTGCCTCTGCCAAAGAAGTTTCTGGGTGGTCAGGTCATCTTACAAAGGTTAAATCTAATATCGCAGGCAGATCTTCACCCCAAGCCCTATAATGCTGGGCAGACTCAGTGCACTGGCCCTATCCTATGAACACTCAGTTGGCTCAGGCACCTGAGCTGTCTTAAATTGCTAGTCAAAAGAGGCCCCACTTTCATAGACACGTGTGAGTGAGTACTTCCTGTCTGAGCATGGACTCCTTAGCCTTCTGTTTCTGCTGCCTATAAAGGCGTCATCTTTCATACTAGGCGTTACTGAATTTTTGTGTTCATGCCAGCCTTGGATACATGAAAGGTGGCCCAAAGTCATCCTCACAGTAAAGGCTGAGACTGAAATAGTAACAGGATCCAAAACAGTGTTAGTGAAAGTCCTGCAGGCAGTGCTCAGCATCCAGGAGATGCTGACTGTGGGGCACAGGCTCTGCTGCACAGGTCATGTACCTATAGATGTACCTGAACACGTAGTGTTCCTGAGTAAGTGGTACCTGGGCCCAGCCTGGGCTCTTAAGCCAAGTCTAGTCATCTTAAATAAGCTTATTTTCTCTGGACACTTTTTTTTTAAAATAGTGCAATCAGACACAATTTAATTAACTTACCTTTGGTAAATGGCTTTCTTTGCTTGGCTAACAAATGAGCCATCCAGAAACTTTGGTACCAGCTTCATTCTGATTTTTAATTATTTTGTGTCTACAGTGATGAAATACACTATTTTAAATTTTCTCATTTTTTTTCACTTTTTAAAAAAATTTTTATAATTTATTCACCTTATATCCTTACTGGCCCCACCGTCCCTTCCTTTCCCCTCCCACCTTTCTCTCCTAGACCACAGAAAGGGGGAGCCCTCCTCCCCTACCATCTGACCCTAGCCTATCAAGTCTCATCAGGACTGCCTGGATCCTCTTCTTCTGTGGCCTGGGAAGGCCACCCCACCAGAGAAAAGTAATCAAAGAGCAGGTCCATGTCAGAGGTAATCACTGTTCCCCTCACTAGGG